>OY804592.1:62351587-62514087 GCA_963680895.1 Fragum sueziense
CGGAGTTATTCGGGCGCGGTCGTAAACATTCGGCGGTGGAACTTTCCACCGCCGAAAGTTTACGATCGTACCCGAATAGGTTCGGATACGCAACGACGCCGCTTGTAAAAGAGCCGATGTTTTATGGATCTCAAATTAAATGGCCGCATTGCGGGTATTCTGCCCTAAAGCCGGAACAATTATGGAAAAGGGGGGGGGGGGAGGCTCCGGTCAGCGTATTTGTCTGCCGACATATCATGCAAACAGACGAGCAAATCAAGAGAGTTTACACACAAACACAAATAAATATAATATTTATTTCGTTAATCGGTACAATAATTACAAAAAAAAAAGAAAGAAAAGGAACATTAGAAATAAAACAAAAACATGACATAGCTTAACAGAAAATTGTGCAAGTTACACGAACAAAATATCCATTTCTTTGAAAAACCCGAAATATTTGGTTATGATTCGAACAACGTATTTGTAGGTCTTGATTCTTTTTTTTTTTTTTTAAATGAGTAGTAGCCTCGTTTTGCCCTTAGCTCGAAGATAGTAGATCTAAATACTTTTAAGATTATTTCATTCTTATTTTTTATATTTTGGGTAATAAGGAGATACAGTCCAGCAACATAAACCCGGGACATCTGCATATGTAATGACCCCACTTCGACACTTTAAGACGCTCAACTAACGGACTTAAATTAAATTAAGGTTTCCATCCCCTCAAAAGCATCAAAGACCCTGCGGCAAAATTTGAAAAGTGCCAGTAATTCATAAACTGTGTTACATTTCCATTCCAAAAACAAATATAAGCATTTTGAACGGTTTAGAATTTCGAATTAATACGTACTTATGGAAATACTTGACCAAAATGTTCAAAATTACCTCCCTTGCATATGAATAAAGGGTAAAATAATATTTGTAAATTATTTTCTTCGTAGAGTATAATCTTGAAATCCGAAACGGTGAATCAACTTATTTGAAGTGTATTTACAGGTATGTGTAATTTGGTGTATTTCGTATGGCTAGAAAGTGGTGATTTTTTTAGGGTCTGTAAACCTTAAGTTGTCCCGGGTTAATTGGACTATAGGCCCTACTCACTGGTGGTAAACTCGGCCAAAGCGATATAGGGATGTTTTTTTGCTGCAACAATGGATATTTTGCGTTTAAATGTGATTTTATAGATTTTTTTTCTGATGACAATGAATTTGGTCTAAAAATAGACCGGGTTAAACCGTTATTTATTGACAACACCGACGGAATACATTGTTCGCGAAAAAACGTCCCTCACTTTAGCCGAGTTCACCACCAGTGACAACGGCGGATCAAGGATTTTTTCCAGGGGGTCCAAGTTCAAGATTTTTATCCAGGGGGTGGGGGTGGGGGTGGGGGTTCCAAGCTCAAATTATGGTTCAAAATGTAATAAATATGTAACGTTATACTAAATTTATATAGTCAAAAATTAATTTTCGGCCAATGCCAGGGGTCCGGACCTCCCCCACCCCCATCTAGATCCGCCCATGAGCGACACTCGATTTCTATGTTGTGTTATTACGGAACGCGTTGGGTCTCATCCAAAGGTTGCAGATGTTGGAATTACAATAATAGACGGAATAGCCTGGCCCACCATAACGTCCTGTTCGCCAGACTCGACTAGCGCACGTCCTTAACAGCCCAGCTGGAAATACAAATAATACAATATATAGAATGATAGAATAGCCTGGCCCACCATAACGTCCTGTTCGCCAGACTCGACTAGCGCACGTCCTTAACAGCCCAGCTGGAAATATAAATAATACAATAGATAGAATAGCCTGGCCCACCATAACGTCCTGTTCGCCAGACTCGACTAGCGCACGTCCTTAACAGCCCAGCTGGAAATATAAATAATACAATAGACGGAATAGCCTGGCCCACCATAACGTCCTGTTCGCCAGACTCGACTAGCGCACGTCCTTAACAGCCCAACTGGAAATACAAATAATACAATATATAGAATGATAGAATAGCCTGGCCCACCATAACGTCCTGTTGGCCACACTCGACTAGCGCACGTCCTTAACAGCCCAACTGGAAATACAAATAATACAATATATGGCCAAGTGCAAATAAGCATTCAAAATGTATGGGCCAGGAAACAGCAAATCATTTTGAAAACATCTGTACAAGTATCATCAAAATAGGTTAATTTTCTGAAATAAGGGTGCATTTTTTAATTTTGCTGAAAATTTCAGACCAATCGGTCGAGTCGTTCAAAAGATACAAAAGATTGAATATCGCAAAAAGGCCCAAAAATCAGCATTTTTGTGTGACATTGATCAAAAATGCATTTTTGTTTTTTAAATATTTTTTTCATGAAGCGATAAATAGGATGTCGGTCTTTTGATTTCTCATCTATAGCCAGTTTCTAAAGAGAAATCAATCACAATCTGTCAAAAATCAAGAAATTCATTGTTTTTGCAAAATTTTTAAAAAATGCCAAAAATGGGCCAAAAATTCAAAATCTGGGTATGTCACTGTGGGTGGATGCCACAACCACAAAGAAGGTAGTTCATGAGATATTACAACACACATGCATGGTGGAAAGGATGTAGTTTCTGATTTACATCACTTTTTTCTTTTTTATTTCATGTAAAAAATTAGGCAGTCTTTTTCTTTTAACAAAATTTTGTCCCAACAGTAACGGTTGCCACCCTGCCTTTGTATTTTGATAGCTATTATCATTTTACAGATGATATCTGGTCTCATTCACAGCCCCAATTTTTCCCAAATGGTTGTCAATCACTTTCCATTTTAATACTTTGTTGTATGTGCATATTTACAGCAAGCACATCAAAGAGAAGCAATGTCCCAACAGTAACGGAAAATGTCCCAACAGTAACGGTTACATTCCGGATAAGCTGCTCTTGTCTAAAAGACTATATAAGATGTTTATGAGCTGTCCTGTGAAACTTCAAGACATCCATGTCAAGTTGAGACTAGCATTACAAGTTTAATTCAAATGAGCCAAACGTTTGAGGGGTTCAAAGCCAGGCCTTAATAGAATGGCTTCTGAAAGTCTTTCGTCCAAGCTATAAATTGATTCTTTTTAAATGACAGTATGCATTAAACTTATTAAATTTAATCTGTAAGACTCTGACAACAAAATACAGGTGATTAAGAATGACTGCATAAACCTTACTGTTATAAATGAATGCATAAATTGATTAAATGGATGCCGTTACTGTTGGGACAGATTTCTAGACAAGTAAATTCAAGAAGCTATTTGGTTAAAAAATGGTTTCATTAACTTTCAAGAAGACTTGGCAATCCAAAAGACCTTTCCCAAGCTACCAAGTGCACTAAAAGACTCACATTGTATGAACATTTCTGAAAAAATAAAGACTGATGTAATTCTATTAGACGTACAGAATGCTGAATGGAAAGCTATGTATGATATGCATGTATTCTTAGTCTCTTTTACAAGATATGTCTCATATACATGTAGCAATTGATATAATCTAAACTTTGATAGAAAAGATAGGAACTTCTTCCACTTTCATTGTGTAGACCTCTACAAAATGCAGATTTGCCCAAGTGAGAAATGATACTTTTTATTAAGTTATTTAACCAATGAAACTTTGTATCTTTGGAACCCAAACAAAGCATATAAAAGGGGTTGAAATAAAATGCCATTAATGTATCCTAAGAAAGAATACAATATACTTGTACATGTTTGAAGGTGAGTTATATAAGTTCATACTATCATATATTATATTTTGATATATAAGGTACAAAATATCCATGATATAGACAAAAATAAGTTTGCACATTTTAAATTTTACTCTCTGGAGTTGTCGTAAATGGCAAAAAGTCATGAGATAATCATTTGAAAATCTTTGTTTACCTTAATATACATTCATTTAGCCACTACTGACTATACTACCATACATAATATATCAGCCCTACAAGAGTTTAAATCAGATACTGTCTTACAGAATGAAGGGATACACCAAAAACAAAAATTTCATAGATGAAGTTTTGAATTAATGTATATGCACATATTTATTCATTCATAAGTTGGTATACTCAATCAATTTACATGTATTGAACTGTTTTAACATTTTTAGTTTGATTTTACTTCACAAGTATATACTGAAAATGCTGCAGTAACTTTCAAGTTATGAATAATTGATCCACCAGTGCAGTCCGTTATTTTCTCGTCATTGTGGGAACAAACATTGACTGGAATTAGCAGATCTGTTAGAATAAGTAGCACAATTTTATACATAGTATACAATGAGTTTGACCACTTCTATTGAAAACAGGGTTAATGCAGTAAGTTAGAAGATGTATTTAGGTATCACCAATGATTTAATTGTATTGGCTGGGAGAAAACCGTTACTGTTGGGACATACTTTAGTTTAAAGTAAAACTGTGGAAAATTGCCCAAAATCCAGTAAATGTTCTTTAAATGAACCTATGCCCTTCTTTATCTGTTTCAATATATTTCTTATAAAATTAACCATTTTAATGTAGCTACACCATCAGAGAGTTGACTATTTGGCTTTGAGCACTCACATGATGATGAAATACATGTAAACCAGAAATTTATATCTTCCTTTAGTGAAATCAATGCTTAGTTATCCTATCTAAACACCAAGATGATAAATCTCATTGATTAGTAGCCTTTTTTGAAATGTTATTTGACTCTAAATACATGGTAGCTAATGGTGTCCCAACAGTAACGGCAAATCAAGATTTTCCATTCATTTTTCAATCGCATATTACAATGTAACAACACGAACTATTGAAGAAATTCTTTTTTTATATTATTGAGTTATGATGTCTTTTCATTCTAAAATGGTTTTATTTGACATACTATGCTTTTTCATCACCGAATAAAAATAAATACAGGTATGTTTTCGCAACTCATTACTTTTCAAAGCATTTATTTTAATATTTTCCTAAAAAAAATCAGATGAAATGGACGAAAAATGGGTAAAAAGTTTGTATATGGCATTGGCTTACTATGAAACAAAATATAATTGACAATCCTCTGAGAAAAAATACTGTTTTGGTTCCTTAAAAAAACAATAAGAAATGAAAAATATGCCCCAAATATTATAAATAAAGCCCAAATATTTTTTACATCAGACATAATTTCCTCGAAACTTTAACTTTTCTTTGAAATTGAACATATATTCTTCCATAAAAAACATCTGAAGGATACAAAAACAAAAGTTCATTTTTGGACATTTTGTCACACCTTATTTGCACTTGGCCATATAGAATGATAGAATAGCCTGGCCCACCATAACGTCCTGTTGGCCAAACTCGACTAGCGCACGTCCTTAACAGCCCAACTGGAAATATAAATAATACAATATATAGAATGATAGAATAGCCTGGCCCACCATAACGTCCCGTTGGCCAAACTCGACTAGCGCACGACCCTAACAGCCCAACTGGAAATACAAATAATACAATTATATAGAATGATAGAATAGCCTGGCCCACCATAACGTCCTGTTGGCCGAACTCGACTAGCGCATGACCTTAACAGCCTAACTGGAAATATAAATAATACAATATATAGAATGATAGAATAGCCTGGCCCACCATAACGTCCTGTTGGCCGAACTCGACTAGCGCATGACCTTAACAACCTAACTGGAAATATAAATAATACAATAGCAATACATTTTATACTAAACATAGACTGGTTCGGCGTTGTGATACAGTCCGGTAAGTTACCTGACTTTATAACAACGCTTACGGAAATACTATGGTTTGTCCAAAATTACGTCACGGTACTATGGATAAAATCGTTCCCTATTAAATAATAAATAGAGGAAAATCGTTTGTTTCAGTGTAAGATCGATTTCTATTTCAATGAGTGAACAACAAAAGCTTTATTTTCACGAGTGGCGAAGCCACAAGTGAAAATGTAGCTTTCGTTGTTCACGAAATGAAATAGAAATCGATCTTACTCGAAAAACAAACGATTATTCTATTTCTTTAATGCAAAAATTAGACAAATTGCAAAAAAAAATATAAGACATATTTTCTGAAAGCGCGTCATTTCGCACGTGACTGCTATGCAACGCTTATGATGACGTCACGTATTTTGCCTGGCTTATATAACGTCAGGTAGGGTGAAATGAACGAAAGCGGGGCACAAGTTTTTGATAATTTCACTGGATAGGCGGTGAGTTTATCAAAATGATATTCTACCGTTATTTCCCGATAATCCACCGAAAAGCATTAAAGGCAGAATAACACTTAACATCTTGCAAATTTTCCGAGAACTTCGTACATAAAAATGAATATATATTATTAAAATATGGTCTTTAAATTGCATATATGCCAAATCTTAGCTTTCTACCTTGTGTATTGGCTTAGATGTCGACGGATTTAAAACCCCATGATTTGTTGTCCCGGGGATAATATTTACAATAATGGAACATATGGGGTTTTAAATCCGTCGACATCCTAGCCAATACACAAGATAGAAAGCTAAGATTTGGCATAGATGCAATTTAAAGGCCGTATTTTCATAATACATATTTATTTTGTACGAAGTTCTCGGAAAATTTGCATGATTTTAAGTGCCATTCCCCCTTTAAAGAAAATCGTCAAAATTCATGTATCACTTGAACTAACGACTACACTTCAGACTTGTTAAAATCAATGCAGAAAACTCATGTAGAAATCAATATGTGTTTGTGAAACATTAATGGCCCCGCAATTGTTAATGTGTTAGTTTTCACATTAACCCATTCCCACACAATGACGCCTTTTGACTCCTTACTCAACAAAGGCTTTGGAAAACATTGTGGAAAAAGAAGAAATTGCTTGTGACAAGCAATTTCTTCATTTCCCACAATATTTTCTACCCCGTATGCCTGTAAAATGTAAAATAAGGGAGACCGGGGCAAAGTGTTACACGGGGCAAAATTGTTTTTTGATTTTTCAGCTCATTTATTGTTTCTGCCACGACAGTTTCACTTAGGCCTAGTTATAAATTCTATGCAGATTTCCTACATTATCTGAGTTTTGTGGCTAGCTTGGTCTTTAGGGGAGTTCTAAAATCGCGAAATTTACTTTTTGGGGTCAAAAAGTAAATTTTCCAATATATTCAAAAATAGGTTTATCTAATGCCCATAACAAGAGTATTTTTGATACTTGTGGTCATAGTTATTATTAGAGTCATCACTAATTATTAATTTGATATGGGAGCTACTTCCAAAATTGCACAGGGTTTTGACTTGAGGCCTTATTTTCAACATGACTGTATGTTTGGGCAAAGTGTTATATTACATGCGGGGCAAAGTGTTACACTCTATTTTTTTTTTTTTAAAAGTTTTTGCTTTCAAAAGAAGATGCACTTTGGGTAATAATGTGGCGAGTAATGATAAAACACTAAACCATCCGTATTTCATAACATATTTTCATTCTATGAACAATTTTAGGCAAAAGAAAAGACCCGATTTCGTAAATGGCTGATATTTTGACGTTACAACAAATAAAAAGATTGAAATAAATCCGATATCTGTGTCTACATTTACAACAACAACAACAAAAAAAAAAAAAAAAAAAAAAAAAAAAAAAAAAAAAAAAAATAGGAACTCTTCATGGGAAATGATGATAATTACATAAATAAGATATTCTTCAGTAATTTATACCAGTAGCTTTTATTTATTATCTATTTTCTTAATTGATCTATGTATGAAACTCGTTTGTGGCAGGGAAATTTTCCCACGTGATGCCAATTTTAGGCAATGCCAAAATATGTATTAGCATAGTTTGTAAATCCCTATCAATTTGATCTAAAATAACAATAGTCGATAGATACAGTGCCCTCCAAAAGTCCTTGGACAAATAATTCATTATGCATTTTTGCCCTTTTCCGTGGGTTTTAGAGAAAATGCCTGGATTTGTCCAACTCTTTCTAATACAGGGAGGTAATTAAACACTCTCTAAGATAATTTTAGTACTTTTCCTCGAAATTAGACTTTGATTCATTGAAATAAATCAATTTTATGAAATATCCATTATTTACACAATAACGGACGCATAGATATTTCATGTCTGTATGCAACCTTTTGAACCAATTTTCGTAAGCGAATGGAAACATCATATAACTGGTGACCAGAAAACAGTCCCTGATCACCTGCGAAAAGAATTTACAAAAAATGCTGACCGAAGAGGGAAGAGTTTGTCGCCAACTCATGAGAGAGCAGGGTATCTCCGTTGCAGACATCTCTAGGCAGTTTGGACATCCTAGGTAGGCAATTGCATTTTTATTTCAATGCTTACTAGATGAATTGATAACTTACTGTTATAAATACAGTAAAAATGTAACATTTTCTCGAAATGTTTGCTCTTTATCTTGTACAGATTGACGATTACCATTTACTGCATAGGTATGCAATGACTGGAAGCCATGATGACAGGCCTAGAATTGGCAAACCAAGAGTTTCAAGTACTTGGGATGACAGACTGATGGTTAGACCTTCATTTGGGGACCGTTCCACAGCTACAGTCTACTTGGAGAGACACAAATGTGTTTGCATCAACATTGACAGTATGGAGAAGACTCCATGCCGCAGGATTAGATGACCATTTGGCTGTTCAGAAGCCTTTGATAATCCCTCATCATAGACAATTGTGCTTGGACTTTGCCAGAGAACACCAGGACTAGTCAGTAGTGGATTGGTCTGCTGTACTTGTCAGTGATGATCAAAATTCATTCTGTTTCAGAGTGATGGTAGAGTGTACGTGAGACAGAGATCTTTTTAGTGACTGTACTGCTCCCACAGTGAAGTTTGGAGGTTGTAGTGTCATGGATTGGGGAACAATGAGTTGCAGGGATACTGGGTGTATGGCTTATGTTGAAAGAAAGCTGAATGCTCAGTATTACACCAAGATTTTACAAGATCGTGCAGTGCCATCAGCCCATCTACTAGAATATGGAAATGACTTTACGTCCCAGAATGATGGAGCATTGCGTCATAGAGCGAAAATTGTGAATGAGTGGAAGAAGGAAAACCATTTCCAATGTTTGAATTGTCCACCTCAGTCCCCTGACCTCAATCTGATTGAAAATCGTAGGCAACAAATGAAAATCAGTCTCCGAAACACCTGCATCCAAAACGTTCGAGACGTTAAGCATAATGTGAGGATTTGTTGGGACCAAGTCACTCCAGAGACATGCCAACACTTTGTTTGAAGTATGCCGCATCGTATACATGCTTTTATACAAGCCACAGCAGGCCATACTAAGTCTTGACAATTATTGGCATAATTGCTATTTAGCTCTCATTTTCCAAAAAATGTGTTTTTGTCAATAAATTGCCAGAATTATTGAACTGGGTTTGAATATTTTCATTGTTATTGTTGATTTTTATAATAGTAAAGCAAAAATTATCCTAAATATTGGAATTTTGCAACGAACTTTACTGAAAAGGCCAAAAAAGAGTTTGTCCAAGGACTTTTGGAGGGCACTGTAGCTATAACTACAGCTATTCGAGGAAAAGAATAAAATAGCAGTATTGGACAATCTGTTTATAAGAGCCGGTATTGATGTGATGTGCTAAGTCACTTTCGGGTTGTGTGTTTTCTTTTCAAGAGTGTAAAAATTAGAAAATTGGACGCTTGTTTCTGCGATACTGATCTGTTTTATTTATTTCCCTTTTACATCAGATTTAAGTCCCCGCCGTTAACTTTAGTGTCAATGAAATCAATATAGTAAGTGATCATCGTAGAAAGAAAAAATGATTTTGTAACACTTTGCCCCGTGTACTATAACACTTTCCGGGGCAAAGTGTTACATTTTTTTCACAATTTTTGTTTTCTTTCAAACATATCAATAAATTAGCAAATTACGTTGCAAAAAAAACTATATTTGGTCAGAATTTTGTACATTTTTAGGTTTTATGGTTTGTAACACGACTTTAAAGCTGAAATTTATCTTCGTTTTCATGTCAAATAAGATGAATTCATCTTAAAGAGAATTGTCTAAAAAAAAAGATTAGCAAAAATTGCGATGAAAAAATCAACCCCTAACCCGAGTTATAACCTGATAAAGATACGTGATTTACAGGCGCGCGTAAAACGAAACTGAAATTTACCTGTGGACCAGGCCCCGGTTTCTCGAAAAAACTTAAGTACAAACTCATGAGTCCATGCTCAAATTTACTACAACTTCAAAGGAATACTCTCCAACGTTGAAGGGTATTTGTTTGAAGTTCACGTGGATTTCGTGCGATTTGAGCGCGGTGCTCAGATTTGAGCATGAGAACGTACTTAAGTTTTTTCGAGAAACCGGGGCCAGATATGGATGATGACGTCAATTGTGCAATCCCATTATAGCCGTGTTAACCTTACATGTATAAACGGTCAACTTTAACTTCAAATTGCGGTGACGTTGCAAAAGCAAATATATTAAATAAAAGCATTTTATGGTGTTTATCATTTTATGGTGTTTATACAGCGGGGACCAAGATTCAAACGAGATTCACAATTTCAATATGACGTCATCATGTATGTTGTGACGTCATTTAAGAAAGTCGCATGTCCTACTGTTTTTGACCTACTTTCGTCATCGCTTCATGAATTTGGTATCAAATTGCGAAAAAATGAGTCGTTGCTTCAATAGTTTGTCGTAATCATTTAATCAGGTCATATAAAGCTTAAAAAGTGTACATTTCGTTTGAATTTGACCAATTTTGGGTCCAAATCTGGGAAACAGTAGCTTTAAAGGGACCCATACTAGGTTGTCAGATATGGAAATGTGTGAACAACATATTCAAGAAATTTTGTATGAAATTGTTAACCTGCATAGCTAGATTATTTCTGTCCAACGAAATTTCAAATAAAGTTCACTTGATACTTCTAAACAAAATCAAAGTGCATGCTGATCAGGACCGTGATGTACTCTAACAGTTGCTTCATGTATTGAAAAAGCTGTTAAACATGGTTCCTGCTCAGACTTTGTGTATATATAGGCTGATCTAGAATCATATTGGATTAAAAAGCCGTAAGGGGCCATTTGCCAGACCCCTGCTAATTACTTTTGATTTTCCTAGCGTAAAAAAAAAATCATTTCGAAACTCGACATCTCGTTGGCATTCATCTCTTCTTATTGGTTTTCCAAAGTTTGGCTTAATGTACCTTCTAGAAGGTCCCTTTTAGCGTAACGAATCGCAAATAATAACTTACAAAAGGTTTGAATGATCATACAGGAATTTCCACCACAAGGCACTATTCTCAGTTGTCTACCGCAAGAATCTTGCCAACACATCCATGCTGCCCCACGAGCCCCTAGAAAACAAGTAACGACACTGTACAGTTGGCGCCACATCGGATGGCACATGTTTATATTTTGTTCAAATGTAAAAGGGAACGAGTTTATCAAGGAAACAGTGACGTAATTTCGGACAAACAAGTAGCATTTCGTGGGTGTTTTTATAAAACCTCGTAACTACGGCTTGATTCAAGCCATAGTTACGAGATTTTACAACAACACCGACGGGCTATCAACACATAACGGTGACCCATTCTATTTTTAGCACAAAATTCATTGCCATTGAACACTGAAGGCACATGCGATGTGGCGCCACCTGTAGTTACTTTCAGTGCTACAACAACGGCGTGAATCTAGCCGTTGGTATAATTGGACATCGAGGCGTGAGCCGTGACGAAAGGTTACGATATATTCCAATACATGTAAATAGGGAGGAGTGCCTATTTTCTACTGAATAAAAGCGAACAATGACACGTATTGCGTGCTGTTCACGTGTTGATCCAAAAATTAATACAAACTAGCTGTAAACAAGCGATTTTTAGTAATTGAGAAAATCTGTACTTTGTAACTAAAGACGCTTTCATGTTGCCGACCACGTGACCTCTTCAGTCTTCCGTCTTCTGCTCAAAACGGAAGAGGTAGGAGAGCTTCCAGAAATAGAAGAGGCCCGTTCGATTTAGTCAGAAGTGCTTGTCGCGTGACTCTTCTGATTTTAGAAGAGGTAAAACGAACAGAATTTACGGTCTACCTCTTCCGGAAGACCACTTCTGGCCTAAATCGCACGCGGCTTTAGTGTTAAAAGGCGTCACATTTGCCGTCTGCAAAAACGATGTAAGGGTAAATTATTACTCGAGTAAATTTGCTTTTTGGTATATAAGGGACCATTTCTTTTGGTAGTCAAAAGGTAAAAAATATTAAAGATTTTCTGAAATTCTGAGCCATGTGATTATCCATCGTGTCCAGGCTGATGTAGGTGAATTGAACACGAAAATCAATAGGCTATCCGAATGATATAGCTTGATAAGAATTACACGTAACGTATTTTTTTCCACTGGGAAAAAATAATAAACGTAATATATGATAAGTATGATAAAACATTTAAAATAAATGAATCATTAGACATGATAAAAATGAATAAAAACAAACCGACTAACCTGATGCTAATAAAGCAACAAACAACACGGCAAAAACTTGTTTGTAGATGGAATTCTTCATGATCGCAAACAGTGTCTGGCGTTTAATGTCAAGTTACTTTTAAAAGAGGGGTATAAGATAAAAACGAAATGCACATATTAATGTGAACTTTTGGAATTATGTCATGCTTAACCCTTTCCAAAACGACAAAATTTTAGGGTAATCAACTTCAAAAACTGCCACAAATGACAAAATGGATGTTAGTAAAGAAAGGATTTTTGTAAAATATGAACAGAAAATATTGAGACAAAAGGAGAAACTGCTGGTTATCAGCAGTTTCTTCGTTTGTCTCAATGCTTTCCCAAATCTAATCTATTAAAGACGTCAAAACCAGGTCTTGTTTGGGAAAGGGTTAAAAATCAATTACAAAACAGCAAAACTTTAAACTAGTCCAAATTCAAAGATGATGCAGGCGACAATTTCAAGTGAATGAAATTCTACATTTTTTTTTTTGTTCTATTTTTTCCTCACAGAAAACGTTGTGGGAAATGAAGAAATTGCTTGTCACAAGCAATTTCTTCATTTTCCATTATGTTTACCAAAGCTATTATCTTGTGGGGAGTCAAAAAGGGTCACTGTGTGGTAATGGGTTAAGTGGAAGATTTTTTAGCGTTGAATGTTGAACTCTACAGTTATGAAATGCACACATTTACTTGAACTTTTGATGTAATGTCGTCGGGCTATGTAGAAAGGGGCCCTCATAGTTTCTCAGACCAGAAAGAACACAGATAAGCCTGTATATACTGTCTTATATGTGACCCGTCACGCTAAAACGGACCTTATAAGAAGTCCAAAAATCCAAAGTTTGGAAAACTGATCAGACTCAGCACAGGTCAACCAGATCCCATATGTGTGAAAAATTAACATATAGTAAGATAGAAAAACATTCCAGATTCAGAAAAGTACATAAAAGTAAAAAAAAAAAAAAAAAAAAAAAAAAAAAAAAAAAAAAAAAAATCGGCCCTGGTCTGGCTGCGCGGATTGCGCAGACTGACTAGGGTCAATCGATATTTTTCACACTTCCTACAAGGTCCCTTTTAGCGTGACGGGTTACATAAAATGATATCTGCTTTACACGTAGCAACTGTTGTATAACATTATGGATCTTGATCAGATTTCAGTTGAGAATAGTTGATCTTCTGTTTACTCTAATTATCGTGGGCTATTTCACACTGGTGGTGAACTAAAACAATTTTCGCTACAACAAGGTATAGATATTTTGCGTTTAAATGTGAGTTTATAGATTTTTTCTAATGACTATTAACTTGTTCTAAAAACAGACCGGGTTTACCGTTTTGTATTGACAAACTGTCGGTGTTGTTATAAAATCTCGTAACTACGGCTTCAATAAAGCCGTAGTTACGATATTTTATAACAACACCGACGGAATACATTGATCGCGAAAAAACGTCCCTCGCTTTGGCCGAGTTCACCACCAGTGTTTCATGTACCAGCTAAATCTTGCGTAATCGAAGAGTCAAATCACAAATTACTTTAAACATTTACTAAAATAGGCCTTGTTGACGCCCTTTTTAGAAAAAAACTTAATATAAGAAAATATAAGTCATAACTAGAGAACAAAATAACAAACCTTCCCACTGCCTTAATATTTTGCTATGCTTTTTACGGAAACAGGATACTTAAGCAATGCTTAAAACCACTCTTTTTCTTAGATTAGCCATCCAAGTATGCCATCGTCGAAAAACGATTAAGAAATTATTGAAAATTCAATCGCATTTAATGACAGACCATAAGAGAAAAATGGCCTGTCATTTTGTGTGTATTTTTTCTATGGACAAAAGGTCTAAAAAAAAAAAAAAAAAAAAAAAAAGATAAGATGGGTTATGACTCGACAAAATGCAATATCTTACCTTTTGAATACCTTTGAATACTGAACGCTTCGTTGTAGGTACTCAATGAATTCCCCTCGTTGATAATATTCTGATGAGTACCCACATCATGGAGTATGAATTTTAACCCTTTCCCAAACAAGACCTGGTTTTGACGTACCTAATAGAAAGGGCTTGGGAAAACATTGAAACAAAAGAAGAAACTGCTGATAACAAGCAGTTTCTCCTTTTGTCTCAATATTTTCTGTGTCATATTTTACACACATCCTTTCTTTAATAACATCCATTTTGTCATTTGTGGCAGTTCGTGAAGTGGATCACCCTAAAATTTTGCCGTTTGGTAAAGAGTTTTAAAATAACATTTTTTTTTAAATTTAGAACGTCTTTACCCCTCTTGTCTGTTGTACTGGTTACATACTGATATAACTGGCAGAGCTACAGATACATCATCTTCGCAAGCCAAGGGTGACATCTACGACGTAACGTCGTTTCTGTATTCACCCTTGGCGGATTTAGTCCGATTTTCTTGGCCTCCTGGAAAGCGTTTTCATTGGTTCCAGCGAGGTCTCGCTGGAACCAATCAGATTGTCGACTGATACATTTGTTATGAGTAACAAAATCATGACAACGGGCGGGAAAAAGCATTGCATTTGCAACTCAACAACGCGAAGATGTGCGATTTTTCCTAAGAATTTGACTGCAATAGACAAGAATTCCCTAACTTTAATCGACGAATTATTATACTTTCGACAATTCGACCAAAAAAGCATCTAACTTTTACATAATCCGCATAACGTATGACGCGAAAGACAACGCGCGTTAATGACGTCATCAATGGTGGACGTAAACAACCAGCGGAACAACCGCTAGGCGGCGCTTCACGATTTCAAGAAAATCGGACTAAATCCGCCAAGGGTGAATACAAACGTAGGTGGGTTCAACCTTGGCTAGCGAAGATGCAGATACATGAAAATTAAGCAAAATTGTTCTTTTAACCCATTACCAAACAACAAAATTTTAGCCCAGTTCAAACCCATAGGGGAGACCGGGGCAAAGTGTTACACGGGGCAAAGTGGTAAATTTAAATTTCAGCTCAATCATGTTTTCTGCAACAATAATTCAACTTAGTATTAAATTCTATGCAGATTTTCTACATTATCTGATTTTTATGGCTAGCCTGTTCTTAAGGGGGGTTCTAAAATCGCGAAATTTACTTTTTGGGGCCAAAAAGGAAATTTTCCAATATTCTTAAAAATGAGTTTATCTAATGCCCATGACAAGATTAATTTTGATTATTGTGGTTAAAGTTTAGAGTCATCACTAATTATTAATTTGATATGCTAGCGTTTTCAAAAAATACATGCGGTTTCGACTTTTGGCCTTGTTTTCAACATGACTGTATGTTGGGGCAAAGTGTTACATTACATGCGGGGCAAAGTGTTACGCTCTACTTTTTGGTAAAATTTGGCGAGTAATGATAAAACACCAAATTATCCGTATTTCATAACATATTTTCATTCTATGAACACTTTTAGGCAAAAAGTAAAGATCAGATTTCGTAAATGGCTGATATTTTGGCGTAACAACAAATAGAAAGATTGGATTGTAAAAATTAGAAAATTGGACGCTTTTTCTGCAATACTGCTCGGTTGTATTTATTTCCTCTTTATCTCAGATTTATGTCCCGCCATCAACTTAAGTGTCAATGAAATTAAAATATTGAGTGATTACCGTAGAAAGAAAAAAAGTCATTTTGTAACACTTTGCCCCTGGTACTGTAACACTTTGCCCCGTGCTCGGGGCAAAGTGTTACATTTTTTCACAATTTTTGTTTTCTCTATAACAGATCAATAAATTAGCAAATTATGCTGCAAAAAACTTATATTTAATCAGAATTTGATGCATTTTAAGATTTTATGGTTTTTACGACTTTAAGGTATATAATGTAGTCAAAATTTTGAAAAGTCTTAAAAACGTAACACTTTGCCCCGGTCTCCCCTAGGTGTTGCAGACGACATTTTCCATGGAACAAAATTTGAAATTTTTGGTCTTTCTTGGTAGAAAACATTGTGGGAAATGAAGAAATTGCTTGTCACAAGCAATTTCTTCATTTTCCACAATGTTTTCCAAAGCCTTTATTTTGTGGGTCGTCCAAAAGCGTAAATGTGTGGGAAAGGATTAGAAATATAAAGCATCTTTCAATGTCCTTTCAAGTCCCATTTTGTGGATATTAAACCTCCTCGAGGTGTTTGATATGAGTACTAACAAGTAGGGCCTACTCACAACTGAGGGGTTGAATTTGAACCCATTACTGAACAGTGACGCCTTTTGACTCCCTTATAAGAAAAGGCTAGGGAAAACATTGTGACAATTGAAGAAATCGCTTGTAACAAGCAATTTCTTCATTTTCCACAGTGTTTTCCATCGCGAAATGCAAAGATTTTTAAAATTTCATGAACTCGAAACTGTCGTCTGTAACAGCTTTCAAATTGGAAAGGTCCGAAATTTTGCCGTCTGGTAATGGGTTAAAAATCCACATTTATCTGTAGGCATGTATTAGGAAGGGTCCAAAAGCCAATTTTAGAAGAGATAGGGCCTACTCTTACATAACCAGATTGGCATTACGGTCAGTATTTTATAACTACATATAACCATCCATTTGAATAGGCAAACTATCCTTAATAAAGTCTTACACATTTTGTATGATAAGATTCTGAACAAAAACCTCGTTTAAAAAGCAAACAATTACCACAACTCGCATCTTGTCGACAAAAAGTGATACAGGTCACACGTTCCTACCGTCTGAGCACAGAATTTTTTTAACAATTAACTTGTCACCTTTGTAAATATAATAAATTCGATAATTTCAACTGAAAAAAAAACCCCTGATAACATAGAGGATAATCGTTTGTTTCAGTGTAAGATCGATTTAGGCTATATTTATTGAGTGTACAACAAAAGCTTTATTTTCACGAGTGGCGAAGCTGTGAGTGAAAATGTAGCTTTTGTTGTTCACGAAATGAAATATCAATCGATATTACTCGAAAAACAAACGATTAATCGATTGTTTCTTTAATGCAAAAATTAGACAAAAAGCAAACATTTTATGACAGATTTTCTTAAAGCGCGTCATTTTGCACGTGACTGCTATGCAACGCTTATGATGACGTCACTTATTTGGCCCGGCTTACATATCGTCAGATAGGGTGAAATGAACGAAAGCGGGGCACAAGTTTTTGATAATTTCACTGGATAGGCGGCGATATCAAAATGACATTCGAATATTCTCGGATCTTATCGTTACTCAAGATCGGCTCGAACGTATTACAGTTGCCGCCATGAGCTGATCCTGCCCATATCACTTCGCAAGCATAACAACGGTAGTCTGGTCTATAACAACGGAAGCAGACCAAACAACTATTTAAATCTACGCCAGAAAAATATTTGAACAAACAGCGTTCAAAAGTCGATTGTATCCTCATAAATGTGACGAAATTTTACCAGATGAAAAAAAAATGACGTGATTTACCGATTATTGACAGTATATTTCACTTGAATCATAACGTTAGCTAAAGGATTGATTTGTTTTGATGACGTCATTTACGCGCGTCTACTTCCACGTTCAATATGGCGGTAACTGTATTACGCTCGAGATCATGTTGCAAACTCGTTCCAAACGGCAAAAGGTTGCAAACAGTCTCGAGGGTCGCGATTGTCAAAATGATAATCTACCGTTATTTCCCGATAATCCACCGAAAAGCATCAAAGAAAGTTACAGAAAATAACTTTTATATAGGCATGAGATACGAATATGTGCGTATTTATCCAATATTTCCAAAGTGGGAGACGAGGAAGCCGGAAACGACTGAATAACATTTTAATCGACGATTAGCCTAGAAGACGCGATTGATGCAATGCATCATAGGCCTACTTGAAGGTCAACAATGAATTAGGTTTAAAGGTGCATTTCATTTGTTTACGCTGCCTTTTTTATTATGCCCCCAAAACATTACTGAATAAGAGTCGATGGATTTTGCAAATGGTGTCCGACGAAAAAGCATGGTGGGAATGGTCTTAGTGGAATAGGCCTATCATGAGGACCGCTGTCATATTTTGACATTATGAAGGTAGCACTACCTGGATTAGAATTTGCGCATTATATTTGCATATCTCAAAGAAGGAAATTTGTTGTCCAGAAAAAGTTGCTGGTTTTGGGAGAAACGCCAAATTTTCGACTTGTCTTGTTGATTTTGGTGCTCAACTTTGTTCTGTCTGTCAAATGAACTACGGTATGCATATGGCATGTTATAATCATGATGTAACAGAACATTAAACAAAATAATAATTTTCATTGAAAAACTTGTTATACTTGGAGCCAGCAATGACGCAAATTCACTGTCAAACTGTTTAGCGGACCCTTAACTAATCACTGTCCTCATCTGATTCTAAGTGTTCTAGCTCGTTGTTGAGGCACGAAATACCGTCACCACCACATGCCCAAAGTTCTGTGCAAACGAGCTGCTAAACTCGACATTTGCAACTTTGGACTTTACGCAGACACATTTAAATAAAAAACGAGGATCAATAAGGCCCCGGGCGCTGGTAATTCCTTTGTTGGACATGGATGGAACCGTGCTTCTTTGTTGCATCCTTCTCCCAACCATGGTTTTCTGGTTTAGGTAGAAATGACTGTGCTCTAATGTCATTGTTCCAGACAAAGCATTGAAACAGAGTCAGTTGTAAAACTTTCTATCGGGGATGCTTTTCCTGGTGGCAATTTTTCCAACTCGGCTTGTTTACGTCGAAACATCCACCATCTCATTGAAGTTAAGTATTTAACCCATTACCACACAGTGACTCTTTTTGACTCCCCACAAAATAATGGCTTTGGAAAACATCGTGGAAAATGAAGAAATTGCTTGTGACAAGCAATTTCTTCATTTTCCACATTGTTTTCCATCCAAAAAGACATAAAAAATCAAATTTCTTTCACTTGAAATTGTCGTCTGCAGGATCTTTGAATTTGGACCGCCCTAAAATTTTGTCGTTTGGTAAAGGGTTAATATTTGTCCCTGGCTGATAAAGTTGGCACACAAATTCTTTCATTGCAGATATTGAAGACTCTGTCAACTCTAACCTTTGTGATGTTGATTGAAGAGCACCCAATACCTCAGGGCTAGACGTCTTCAGGGCTTCCCAGTATGATCTTTTACCTTTCTCGACAAGGGGTCTAGTGTTGTCCATGGGCGGATCTAGAGGGGGTCGGGGGGGGGGGGTCCGGACCCCCCCTGGCATTGACCGAAAATTTAATTTTGACTATAAATTTAGTGTAACGTTACATATTTACTGCATTTTAATACATGATTTGGGCTTGGACCCCCCTGGAAAAAAATCCTGGATCCGCCCTTGTTGTCTATTTCGGAGAATGCACAGGAAGCTGGTAGAGCGGTGCATATCGCTGGTGGGGAGTCAAAACCTCGTAACTACAGCTTGAATAAGCTGAGAGGCCGGAAATGACGTCACGTCGCATAACAAGTTTTAATATGGCGGACCGTTAAAAACATGAATTTAATTAATATTTCGGCGTCAAATGAACGAACAAAGAAGAAAATACAGTTTAAAGCGGTGAAGACAAAAATTCTGCACATGATGATATAACATTCGTGGTGATCGATTGAAGATTTCAACAAAAATGAGCGGAAACGATCTGGCGACGGTGACCGCATTATTCAACGATGCCGGAGAAAGACCAAAGGAAAACATTGAGGTAAAGCATTACGATTTAAACAAGAAGAAATCATTGCGGAAAAAGCTTAATTCAACAGAGAAAAAAGACGTTACTATAATTCAAACAGGTGGCGGCATCAAATTTGACTTCAACACTGGCATGTATGAACTATTGAAAATTTCTTCAGGTGAATTTTACGCAGAAAAAAATGACCAATTCAGTTGTGAACAAATACCAGTTTTTGATATAAATGGACATCTCGTAGAAACAAAATATAAAATTACAGCCAGTGGTAAAAAAGAATACACAATGAATATGTACCATACAACGAGCAGATGCTTAGTGAATGGAAAACAAGTACAATTATTCATTCAGAGAGATCTACCAAGAATTCTAGAAGTAATTGAATCTAAACTACAAAACAACTCTACATCAACCACAGAAATAAATAACGCGTTCAGAAAAATGCTGCTATCTTGTTCAGCAGAGTCTACTGGGGCGCAGACAGATATTTGCGATAAGGCCGAACTAGAATCACTGCGTACGACGGTGGAAAATGTGCGCGAACAGAGGCGAGTTAAAAACAAAGCGAATCAAGAAAACGTAAACAATGTAACAAAGTGTGAATGCCTTTCGATGGTATTTGATAGGATTGATAAATTAACAAGAACTGTGGAGGTGCTTGGAAATCAATTGCGAGAACACGTCACGGTTTCGTCTACTCGTTATGGAGAAATAAAAGACTGCATTACTTCACTAAATAGACAATACAAGGTACACACGGAAGGTTTGAATGATGAAATTGGAACTGTGAAAGAGAACACTGACAGGTTAGACAAGCAGATTCAAACCGTAAACACGGGACTTACGCGCAAACTGCAGTCTATATCCGACACGATGAAGAGCCAAAAGGAACTACTCGCGGAACAAAAAATCTTGAACGAGTCAAAGACGGAAAAAATACACAGCCATACATCAGTTGATTCCAGGATCATTACGCCGGATAAGGACACTTATCATCATAACAACAACAACAACAACGACGATGACGACAACAACAGCAACAACAAGTCGAGCAGTCAAAATTACCAACAATCAATTAAACCGATTGAATGTGAAACGCCTCAAGCTCCAACAGAGAAACAGACCCCGTCCCACAAACGAAGCATAGAAAAACAGACCCCGACCCGTAAACGCAGAATAGGAAAACAGTCCCCATTCCTTAACCAACCCAGACTGACCAGTACCGAAAGACACTTCGGATTATCGCAATCTGCTTCAGAACGTAGTGACAAGTCAACAATATTTCCTCGAAAGAGCGATGCTGATATTACAGCCAACAAATCTGCGAGAATCAACACCGGGGCATGCAGCCCTGAAAATGACCCTGGAAAAACCCTCCTAATAGGAGACTCGATTTTACAAAGAATCGATTTAAGGGGAATCAATGAAAACGTGTATGTGAAAACTTGCAAGGGGCGCAAAATATCGGACATATCGAGGATTTTACAATCAATGCAGTTAAACCGATATAGAACTATCATTGTCTACGCTGGAGGAAATGACTCGTCAAGTAAAACAGATAGTGAAGAAATAGAAAGTGAGCTCAAACAACTAGCCCGGTTCCTTTCCTCAAAATGCGAGCTATATTTATGTACTTCCTGTCCGAGAAGAGACACCGATGTTACCCATTTGAACAACATTATTCGACAAGTTTGTGAATCTACCAAGGCCAAGCTCATTGACTGTTTGCCATCATTTGTTTACGGCGATGGAAGTATAGTTTTAGAAAACTACTATCGCGATGGGATTCATCTTTCTGACAGAGGAACGAGCAGTTTACTATCTGTTATAAATAAGTCAGTTTCTGTCATTAAAACGAAGAATGAGACCCGATCAAACAGATTGCAGTCTAAACGGTTCGACGACCATTATAGCAGAAGAGCAAATAGAATGCAGGATCCGTACATGTACTATGACAATTACAGACAGTATTGTTTTAAATGTCAAAGCAACACACACCGAGCTCATGAGTGTAGATATAGACAAAATTTTGATATGTATGTTCCATCGTTTGAGTATTACTGGCATTAGGATAAATCTGACAGATACCTCGTAAATGACAAAAAACACAACCTTTCAAATACACGTAAATATACCGACCCCAATCAAACCTTAAATATAGGTCCAAATGAAATGTATGTCGACTGTAAAAATAAATTTTGTATATTAAATACAGTTTGCAAATCTTGTGATGAATTTCCGTGTAGTTGCAGCATTTTCACAAATCAAGAAGAATCAAACAAAAATATATCTGAAAACACACCATTAAGTCATCAGAAAAAAGATCTAAATGCGTCATTTAAATGTAAGAAGTACGGTAATTCAACCTCAAACGATTATCAGGCATCAAATAAACCACCATGTGAAAAAACAGACAGCAATGAATTTGCATTTGAATTTAAAAAACGGGGTACACATATCTCTAATCTGAACATCCGTCATCTTTTACCGAAATTAGAAGAAATCAAATACCACTTAAGTTTAAATAACTCGCCTGATATTCTTGGATTGTGCGAAACTTTCCTGCACGAACAAATTGAAAATGATATATTGACTATACCAAATTACGTCTTTGAAAGGCGGGATAGGGAAAACAAGTCCGGAGGAGGCATCATCGTTTATCTTTCGGATGAAATACAATTTAAGAGACGTCGTGATCTTGAATCTGGACAAATTGAATCTCTTTGGATTGAAATTAAATGGACAAAATCTAAATCCTTTTTGTTAAATTTCGTTTATCGCCCACCAAATTCAAATCAAACATGGATAGACTTATACATTGATCAGATTGAACAGGCAGATTTACTCAATTTAGAGTACCATATATTGGGCGACTTCAACATTAGATACGACGCAAAAAACGAAACATATGAAAATATCAAATGGTCAAATCTTGTGTCAAACTTTGACCTGTGTCAAATAATACAAAGTCCAACTAGGGTGACGAAACAAAGCGCTAGTATTATAGATCATATTTACACAAATTCATTTCAAAATATTTGTGAAGTTTTCGTTTCTACATTATCAATAAGTGATCATTTTCCCGTATGTTTTACCCGTCTTTCAACCAGTACACATTCCAATAAAACGAATCATAAAGTCATAGAATATAGATGTTTTAAACACTTTGATATTGAAAAGTTTCAAAATGACTTATTAATGCTTTCTGGTTTAGAATCGGTAGAAACATTTACGGACCCAAACAAAGCTCTTTCAGAATTTTATACGATTTTTAACTCGATTCTTTCTCGTCACGCACCAATAAAACAGAGGCGAGTTAAGAGATCTCACCAACCTTGTTGGTTCAACAGAAACATAACGGAAAAGATGCTGGCTAGAGATAAAGCTCATAAAGAAGGAAATCATGACGAATATAAAATTCTTCGAAACAAAGTGACATGTATGATTAAGCAGAACAAGAAAAATTATTTCAATGAAGCTGTACAAAATATCAAAGATTCTAAGGTGCTATGGAAAAATCTGAAATGCATAGCAAAAGTAAATCAATCAGATGAATTAATTTTACCAAAAACAATTACAAAATCCGAAAAGATTATTCAGGGTAATCTTAACATAATCAATGAATTAAATTCACATTTTGTTAGTGTATCAGATATCGTGACAAAGACATCTTTTTGTGAATCAAATTTCGAATTTCTTAAAAGAATACTAGACAAGAATTTGATTAATAATGAGTTCAATATTCCATTCATTACGACGCTTGAAGTTTACACTTATATAAGCAAACTTGATTCGAATAAAGCTATAGGATTAGATGGTTTAGGTCCAAAAATTATTAAACAATGTGGGGCTATTATAACCCCTTCTATCACATCAATTATTAACAATAGTATTGCTTCAGGTGTGTATCCAGATGCGATGAAACTGGCTCGAGTTATACCAATTTTAAAAAGTGGGGATAAAGATGACCCCTTCAATTATAGACCCATATCAATTTTGCCTACAATATCAAAAATTTTTGAAAGACACATTGCCAACTACTTACATAAATTCTTTAAAGATACAAATATTATCAACCATTCTCAATCTGGCTTTAGGGCAAATCATTCGTGCACTACAGCTCTGGTTAAAATGATAGACGCTTGGTTAAAAGATATTGATGAGGGTAAACTAATCGGAACAGTTTTCTTAGACTTACGTAAAGCCTTTGATCTTGTTGATCACGAAATACTATTACATAAACTTAAGCTGTACCATTTTTCAAACAAAGCGCATTGCCTTATGAAGTCATACTTATCACAGAGGAGACAGCTTGTACAGCTTGGCAATTTAAAGTCTAACTCACTTGAAATTAAATCTGGAGTTCCTCAAGGCTCAATTTTAGGTCCGCTTTTATTTCTGATTTATATAAATGATATATCATTTTCATCTTCTGGAGTTGATATTGATTTGTACGCTGATGATTCTACCATGTATAAATCAGGATACGATGTGATCTCAATAGAAAACACTCTTCAAGACAATCTAATTCACGTTCAAAATTGGTGTATTCTCAATAACATGGCTCTACATCCATCTAAAACGACATGCATGTTAATTGGTTCGAGGCATGCACTTACTGACGATAAAAAACTAATTTTGAATCTAAATGGTAATGCACTGGAAAACGTGAAGGTGCAGAAAGTATTAGGCGTTTACATTGACAGCCATTTAAATTGGAAGTTTCATATTGATTCTGTCTGTAAAGCAGTGAATAAGAAAATAGCTCTGTTCAAACATATAACTTTTTATTTAACAGACGAAATGAAAATGATTTTCTATAACTCATACATACTACCAATAATGGATTATTGTTGTGTAATTTGGGGCAAACCTGAGCAAGGTTATGTAAACAAAATATTTGTTTTGCAAAAACGTATCGGCAAATTAATTCTTGGTAAGTCTAAAAGATTTCCTACAGAAACGTTATTTAAAGAGCTATATTGGTTGACTTTTCAAAATAGATGTAAGTATCATACTGCGGTCCTTATCCATAAAACAATCGGCAACAATGCGCCAAGTTACATGTCAGACTTAGTACGAGTATCAGTCAATGAAAATTATCATTTACGCTCAGAGACAAAAAACGATCTAATCCTGACTAAAAGACCTCGAACGAATATATACAAAAGTAGCTTTAGTTATTTCAGCGTTAATGTATGGAATTCAATTCCAATCCAAATAAGAAACGAACCAAAGCTGACCAATTTCAAAGAAAAAATCAAACACTATTTAATCGATAACATGCAATAATTTAGATCCTACGAGTATCTGTCAGATAACTGACTATCATTATTGATAATTTTGTGTGATTGTCAATACTGAATTTTGTATGAATGTTGTTTGAAGGCCTTATTGTAAATAAGTTAATCATTATGATATTGTGTATTGTAGTGATGTCTTAATAAGTCACCTTCGTTAAATAAAGATATTATTATTATTATTATTATTATATGTCATCACCTATTGCATAAACTATATCAGCCAGAACAATTTGGCGCCTGTTTTCACTATTACCAGTCACAAACACAGTGTTTTGCGATAGGTGTTCCTTGGACCTTCGCAGGCAAAGAATGAAATCGTCAATGTCGAGCGAATAGATGAGAATGTTCGATGCCCCACGTTTGCTACTATGACGTACTAAATGGGTCAAAAGTCTAGAAAGAGCGTGCACGCATAAAATATACGCGTCGACGCATAAAATTTATGCGAGCAGTTGAAAATATATGCGTCGACGCGTAAATTTTAAGCGAGCAGTAGTAAAAAATGTGAAACCGAGGCTGGCCAATGGGAGAGGCGGTTACAAACCTTTCCTTTTATACCATAAAATTGATGGATGAAACGAAGGATCTGATTGGTAAATAGATAAAATACGCGTCGACGCGTATATTTACGCGAGCAGTTGAAAATTTACGAGTCGACGCATAAATTTTCAACTGCTCGCGTAAATTTTATGCGTCGACGCGTAAATATACGCGTCGACGCATAAAATTTACGCGTCGACGCGTATATTTTAAGCGTGCACGCTCTAAATAGACTTTTGACCCATTTGGTACGCCATATGCTACAGTCTATGGCATGTAGGACAAACTGTGTGTCAGCCTCCTCATGCATGCTTGATAGATGGGACATACCTATTTTTGTGGACTGTACTTTGGTACGATAAGATACAACATACGTGCAAGGCCGAGTGCCTAGTAATGTTACAAGATGTTGAGCAGACAAGACTGTTAGTTCGTATTTTGTAGCTGAAGTAGATAACAATGACTGCATGATGACATTTGCCACCGGTGTTGTCTTTGAAATATGATATACAATACAGTCGACACTCGTTTGGTCGACATCGGATAAGTCGAATTTTCGCTTAAGTCGAAGTTCAAATCTGGCTCCGTCCTCATCAATGGACATAATTTTTTCAAAACAAAATAATTTCGAATGAATATAGCCATTTAAATATAGTAGGAAAGGGATAGAAATTGCTCGACACGAGCAATTTCTTTCCTTTTCCTACTATACATTTCAATAATAATCGCACTTGATAAGTTTCAAAAACGGTTAAATATCGACTTTCTCGAAGCCGAACAAAATCGGTTGAGTCGAACTCCGGATATGTCGAGATATTTTGACGACCCCTCCGACTTCGACACAACGAGTGTCGACTGTATGTGATTTTTATACTATAAATAAACCATGACCCCTGGACAGACGAGTCCAACTAAGAAGGTAAAACAGGTTTTCGGAACACCTTTGTTTAAATTCGACCGTTGTTACAATATTAAATTTAAAAACAAGTCTCACACTGTCAAATAGTCTCTGTGGCAAAGTGGGTAAGGCGGTGGTCTCCCAATCTAACCTAATATTTTAGCCAGGGTTCGATACCAGAAAACTCCACTATATTTTTTTCATGATTTATTTTTTTATTATTCGATCTATTTTCTTTTTTCTTTGCAGTGTGCCTTTTTCTTTTCATATGTTTCGTCCATACAAAATATGTATACATTCAAATGAGTTCTCTGTCATCAGGGTTATATCTATATAAGCCTACAAATCAGACATGTCTGACATTTATGACTTAACAAATTGTATTACTTTAATTGAATTATTCAGAACAACGTGCAAAGCTATCATTTAGAACTGTATTTAAGGTGATGGAAAAATGAATAATAAAATAATAAAAAGAATAAAAACAAAAAAAATGGTAAATAAAACACGACTACATGAGATTCGAACCCACATCTTTCAACTTGTAATTGTTGGTAACGCTGTTTTACCACTCGACCACGGTTACTTTGTGTTGACGGCGCAGTATTAAATTATTTTGACAAAAGTACACCGTACATTATAAACATACAACCCCTCTCACGTGGATTAGTCAACAATTAAAAGTACATTTGAGTCTCAAGGTCGGTGGTGGCACTATATCTGCGTTGTCGAGTGGACGGAACACAATTTAACGGTCAAAAAGCAGATACACTTCTTTGAAACCAATTAATTTACCTGAGGTATTAAAAACAATCGAATTACCCGATATTAGTTATTTAAGTTTGTTAATTGAAATGGGACGTTCGTGATCAAAATCAGTATATTCATTTAAAAAGATAAATATACTAGTTGTTGGCAACCTCCATCACAAAATGCACGCCAACTAGAAATTTCGTTCAAATCGAACCCGTCTATAGGATAAATATATACAGATGTATTTTCTTCATTAAATTGTCTGGCAAACTCACTGTTGATAATCTTATTTCTAGCCATATTGCACTTTATTTGTTTCACCACACCAATTGTCTTTATTTGACATAATTATATCGGTCCTGTATGTCGCCGTAAAGTACAGAGTTTACATTGTGTAACGTAAGGCTGAGACTTACTTCATTTTTTCTTTGTCATTTTTATGTAGTGTTTCGTCATAAACGGTTTGTTTCAAAATATTTTTGCTTTAAAACCCGATCAATTGTTCGAAATATCCCAAGATGGATCTGACTTTTATCTTTATAAAAAATCCAGTGATTCATATTTCTACTTTTTTCACAGGGCCCAAAAACACGACCGACCAATAACAAGTCAATTAATTGTCTTGATTAAGGTAGAATACCCGTAATGTTGCCATTTTGAGATTGATAAAAAAATCTCCATTTTTCGAGCGTCGATCGTCGTTACGTATCCGAAACTATTCGGACGCGGTCGTAAACATTCGGCGGTGGAGAGTTCCACCGCCGAATGTTTTCGATCGCGCCCGAATAACTCCGACGTCATGCGAATTTCGTTAGGGGTGGACTACCTTAAACAATGTTCGGATGAGTGTTTTCGGACGATCTATATCGTTAGACTTCATTTGCAACATGTTTTGACAAAACAATGAAGTTAAGGTTTACGAACTGAGAATGAAATGCAGAGCCAGAGGCGAAATTTGAAAAGTGCCAGTAATTCCTAAACTGTGTTACATTTCCATTCCAAATACAAACAGAAGCATTTTGCATGGTTTAGAATCTTGAATTAATGCATACTTATGGAAATATTTGACAAAAATGTTCAAAATTACCTCCCTTGCATATGAATATAGAGTAGAATAATATTTGTAAATTATTTTCTTCTTGAAGCATAATTTTGAAATCCGGCATGGTGAATCAACTTAGGTGAATGTATTTACAAGTGTGTGTAATTTGATGCATTTCGCATGGCTAGAAAGTGGTGTTTTCATTCTCAATTCGTAAACCTTAAATAGATTTCGGTCAATGCGTGGTGCTAGTTTGAAATACTATAAGGGTCCCTTTTACGTATCTCGATTCATTTAATGAAGCAATATCAAAGGTTCACGTTAATATGTGAATCTCAGTTTTATTAGAGCTGAATGAGTAACTTTGAAAGTCGGACAATAGCTATACTTATGAAGAACCCTGTCTACATACAAGTTTTCATTTTGTTGTTTATTACTTTATTATCAATAGGTAAGTCTATTTATTTTTATTTATTTTATCTTTAAACATGTCAATTGATGTCCTATTATGTGTATATGTAAAGTGTTCTTACATGCTTCTACATTACATTCATGTCTTTTCTTAAGATTGTCCATCCTTAGTGATATTCGTGCGACGTCGGAATTGTTCGTGTGACGTCATCAACATTCGTTACATATCCGAACCTATTCGGGCGACGTCGAAAACACCGAGTTATTAGAATTATTCCAAACTCGAGTCATTCTCAATAGGGGTGAAATACCATAAACCTTTACTCACTGGTGGTGAACTCGGCCAACGCGTGAGACGTTTTTTTTTTTTCGCGAACAATGTATTCCGTCGGTGTTGTTATAAAATATCGTGACTACGGCTTTATCGAAGCCGTAGTTACGAGATTTTATAACAACACCGACAGTTTGTCAATAAAAAAACGGTAAACCCGGTCTATGTTTAGAACAAATTCATTGTTATTAGAAAAACTATCCAATCAGATCTTTAAACTCACATTTAAATACAAAATATCTATACCATGTTGTAGTGAAAAACGTCCCCCGCTTTGGCCGAGTTCACCACCAGTGTTTACTTAACATTGCCTCTGGTGTCTATGTTCATAGTGGAAATAGTCCCCGAGAAAAAAATCTACCATGGAGAGTAAAGAATGTAAAATTGTGAAATCAATCGTACTTTTTATTCTTATTATTCAGGACGATCAACGAGGTGTTACCAGAGTTGTGCCCGGGAAGGGTACAGAATAGTGAATTGTGGTAACAGATCTTGTATGATTATAACATCCTATAGTAAGTTGATTTTTATTTTTAGCCAATTTTGACAAAAGACTTTGGTTGGTCAGCAAAGGAATGAGTTGCAGACACAAAAATAGACGTACTTGTTTTTGTATAACATGTCTATATACATGTATGACAGCAAAACAAGTTTAAGAGAAAATTTGAAATTATCAGCAATGATCGAAACTATTTTTCTTGTAACAAAAATGGATATAAACATGTCTGGATAATAGAATAGCAGAATAGAAAAGTGTCGTAGAAGTAAAAGAGAAATTCGAACATGGTCTCTTATCATGGGGCGCCAAGGCCTAGTGATAAGACGCTGGCTTCCGAATAGAAGAGTACTTGGTTTAAATCCCGCCGGTGACACGGATTTTGTTCTGAGTAAAAAGGTTATCCCATATAGGCTAGGTCCACTTCACCCAGATGTATAAATTGGTACACGTGAGAGTTGAAAACCAAAGTAGGCCTACAGTGACTAACAGAGCCGCGGCCTGTAAACAGCAGTCTTGAAACTCAATGTAAAGTGGAAAGTTAGTCGGTTGAATATAATTTAATTGTGACCCGTCCCGCTAAAAAGGACCTTATCGGATGTGTGAAAAATATCGATCCTAGTCAGTCTGCGCAGTCCGCGCAGCCAGACTAGGGCCGACACTTTTCACTTTTATGCAATTTTCTAAATCTGGAATATTTCCCCTATCTTACTATATGTTCATTTTTCGCATACGAGATCTGGTTGACCTGTGGTGAGTCTGACAAGTTTGTCAAAATTTGGATTTTTGGAGTTCGGATAAGGTCCCTTTTAGCGTGACGGGTCACAATTTATAGATTCCAGACTTTTATTTATACCAACCCTTACTTTTTTAGCGAGTCGGGACTTTATGTCCGGGGAACTAATGTCACAGCCCTAGTGTCGGCGTCGGCGTCGCGTCCCGTCCCGTCGCGTCTTCACTTGAAAAACTTTAACCTGGTCTATATCTCAGGCACTATTAGAGATACAGCCTTGATATTTCATACATAGATACATCTCGAAAGACCTTTCATTTGGGACCATGACCTTTGACCTAGTGACCTTGACTTTGGAGTTTGACCTACGTTTGAAAAACTTTAACCTGGCCTATATCTCAGGCACTATTAGAGATACAGCCTTGATATTTCATACATAGATACATCTCGACAAGGCCTTTCATTTGGGACTATGGCCTTTGACCCAGTGACCTTGACCTTGGAGTTTGACCTACTTTTTTAAAAAATGCTGTTTTTGTGACAAGCTCCCATATAGGCGAGCTATGTTGTCTGCGGACAACTCTTGTTTAGCTCACCTGATTACGAAGTGCTCAAGGTGATCTATTGTGATCGCTTTTTGTCCGTCGTTCGTCCGTCCGTCCGTCTGTCAACAATTTGGTGTTTACACTCTAGCATCTACAAATATAAGCCAATCTTGACCAAACTAGGTCAAAACATGTATGACTATGAGCTCTCGGATAAGTCCGATTTTTGGTCAGATCAGACCAGAAAGTTCGGAGTTATCTGCCCTTGAAAAAATGTAAAAATAGATTTTTTGACATTGTTTACACTCTAGAATCTACAAATATTGACCAATCAATACAAAAGGTAGACACAATGTTGGTGACCATAAGATCTCGGATGAGTTTGATTTTTGGTATGATCGGACCAGAAAGTCCTGAGTTATCTGCCCTTGAATTTGACAAAATTGCCGTTTTTGACAATTTTCGACTTTGTTTGTAAACACTATATAGCATCTACAATTATTGACCAATCAAGACAAAACTTGGACACAATGTTAAGGACCATAAGATGTCAAATGAGTTCCATTTTCAGCTTGATCAGTTTTAAAAAAGTAATGAGTTATATGCCTTTGAATTTGACAAAATTGTCGTTTTGAATGTTTTTGACTTTGTTTACACTATAGCATCTACAATTATCAACCAATTAAGACAAAACTTGTACATAATGTTGATGACCATTAGATCCTAAATGACTTTGAATTTGAGTGTGATCGGATGTGAAACTCGTGAGTTATATGCCCTTGAATTTGACAAAATTGTTGTTATCGACTTTTTTTGACTTTGTTTACTCTCCGGCATTTACAGTTACAGTTATCTTAGATGACTTTGAATTTCAGTCTGATTGGATGAGAAGGTCTAGAGTTATATGCCCTTGAATGTGACAAAATTGCTGTTTTCGACCTTGTTTTTACTTGTTTTTACTCTAACAACCACAAATGGTGACCAATCAAGACAAAACTTGGATTTTGGATATAAAGGTTGATTACCATAAGATCATTGATGAGTTTGAACTTCAGCACGATTAGACAAGCAGTTGCTGAGTTATCTGCCCTTGAATTTGACAAAATTCTCGTTTTTGACGAAACACGGACAAAATGTTGATGACCACCAGTTTGTTTTCAGTCTTAAAGTCACAAATATCAATTGATTCAAACATAACTGTGGCCCATATCATCTTGGTTCAGGTGAGCGATTTAGGACCATCATGGTCCTCTTGTTGTTTTGTTTTTTTTACTTTTATTTAATTTGCATTTACATCATTCGATACGAAACTTTCAACCCCCACAAATATAGCATTTCTCCTAAAGTATACAAATATGGTTTTGACAGATCAATAACGATAAAAAATATGTTACCCGTCACGCTAAAGGGGGCTTATTGGAAGCCTAGCAATTTTGATTTGTAGGAATGTATCAGCAGATGTCAACAAGATAGGGGAACATTCTAAATCCAGAAATTTATATTGAAGTGAAAAAATCGATCCTAGTCAGGCTGCGTTGACTGCACAGCCTGACTAAGATCGATTCTTTTCACAACAACGACAACAACAACAACATCAGCAACAACAACAACACTACACAAGCAGTGGTTTTCACGTCCCTACGGAGACTACCGAAGAGTACGGATACAATATTGATGATCTTTAGCATTTGGTTTTGTCAGTCATTCGGATGAGACTTTAAACCGAGGTCCCGTCTCCATGTGAACTTAGCTGTTGAGTGGGACGTAAAACTACATACAATCCATTTGTTTTTACCTCAATGATTTCCATCCAAAATAACGAAACTCGAGTTTCCATTTTGCCTTTTAACTATCTGAAGTACCTTTCGATTAGGACATGTGTTAAATTTTGATACCATAAAAAGCTACATGGGTCGTTATTTTGATGGTCACAGTGTTCTTTTTTTTTCATCTATTTCACAGTTGGGTTGCTGAGATCCTGTGCAAGTGGTCGCTATGCTGACGGCTTATATTACCTTCCTCCAGGATATTACAAGTATTATTGTAATGGCGATCTCTGTAACTTTCAACTATAAGAGGGACGAAATACAGTCGACACTCGTTATGTCGACATCGGATAAGTCGAATTTCAGCTTAAGTCGAAGAGAAAGTTTGGTCCCGTCCTCACCAATGGATTTATAAAAGTTCAAACAAAATAATTTCGAAATAAATATAGCCATTGAAATCTAGTAGGAAAAGGATAGAAATTGCTCGTATCGAGCAATTTCTTTCCTTTTCCTACTATATTTCAATTATGAACGCACTTGATTAGCAACAAATAGATCAAATGATGTTCAAACAAAAACCGGTCAAAATCGGTTTACTCGAACTCCGACTTCGACACAACGAGTGTCGACTGTAAGTCTATGTTCTAAAATGTAAAATCTGGTATCTACAGATTGACTTAAGCCGTAGTTAAGATATTTCATTACAACACCTGTGAAATTCAATTGTTTGTCCGAAATAATGTCATGATTTACTTGATAAAATCAATCATATTTCACAATTTCGGGTTATCCCTTTGTGTAATTACATTATCTCATCTGTTTGCTCTGGATTTCTGACAGTGCTCCCTTAATAGAACATGTTGATTAACCCATTCCCACAAAGTAACACTTTCTGACGTACCCCGAGAAAACGGATTTGGAAAACACAGTAAAATGAAAAGAAAATGCTTATCACAAGCAATGCCTTCCTTTCCCACGATGTTTTCTAACCCAAAATTCAAAGTTCTTTAAAGTTCACCAGGGGAATTTTTCGCTTCAAATATTTGATGAAAATTGTAGCATGGGCATTTGGTGCCGCAGAATAAACACAAAATTTGTAAGTCACATGGCCGCCCTCCAAACTTACCTTAAAGATTGAGGCAAACGGTTATCAACATTTTCAGACCGGTTGCTTAGACTATGTTTTCCTAAACCTTTGCAACTAGCGATGTCAAAATAAGGACTTGTCTGGGAGAGGGTTAATTCCCCTGAAAGTCATTGATTACAAAGGTAATTTTGTCGTGTGATAACCGGTTTGAGTTATTATTGGCCTCACATCGTCGCTTTGAACAACAAAAACCTCGTTACTGCAGCTTAAACAGGGTTGCCACGCGTCAGGGAAAGTTAAATTTTTTCAAGGTCAGGGAATTGTCAGGGAATTTCGTGAGCTGTCAGGGAAATTTGAAAATACTGGCAAATGTCAGGGAATTGTCAGGGAATTTTGAAAAAATAAGATGCAGTTCCATGAAATTAATGATTTCAAGATCGCCATTAAAAATTGTCTCGAGACATTGCGAGTTACCGCGAAATTACCGCGACGAAACATGTCAGGGAATTTTCCAATTTTGTCAGGGAAATGTCAGGGAATTGTCAGGAAATTTTATCTCCTCTTACTAGTGGCAACCCTGTTAAAGACAGGTTATGTTACGATGTTTTCGTTGAATCAAGACGGAAATACGTATCAGAACATATTCGGGCGTTGTCGTGAACAATTCCACCGCCGAATGTTTTCGATCGCGCCCGAATAATTCCGACGTCGTGCAAATCTCATAAGGGGTGGACTACCATAAGGACACATATTAAAGTCAAGTTTTAAGACCTAAAAACATCGCGGAAGCATATTTTTCTGTTTCACACTCTGATCTTGTTCAAGTCTGAAACCCATGTACCTTTAACTAGTTAAAAGTTTGTTAGAAAAGTTGACAACAGGGTGATCCTAACTTGATTTACATCACTAGTGGAATCACTCGGACGTCTTTTCGCCTGTATTTAGGCATTGCATATATTTTTTTCATAATATGTAAATGATTTTCAGATCTTTGCCATTTTTATAGCTCGGTTAACCCTGCCCCAAACAAGACCTGCCCCAAACAAGACCTGGTTTTGACGTCCCTTATTGAAAAGGCCTTGGAAAACAATGAGACAAAAGAAGAAAATGCTGATAATCAGCATTTTCTCCTTTTTCCTCGATACTTTCTGTGCTATACTATACACATTTTCAACCTTAATCAACATCTCTTTTGTGGTATACAGCAGCATTTTAATTGGACTGCCCTAAAATTGTGTCGTTTGGAAAAGGATTAAGGCCAGCTTATGTCACACATCCACTTTTGTCGGGTAATTTTTTCATAACTTCACATGTAATCCTTTCCCAAGAAGACCTTGTTTGAGGTCCGTAATAGAAAATGCTTTTGGAAACTTAAGAAAAATAAGAAAATGGTGATATCTTATTGTATTGATATTTCATGAGTTTAACTGTACATAAATCATTCCTATTATAATGTCGTCTGAAGCATTCTTCAAATTGAACCACATTCAACCCATTACCAAACGACAAAATTCTAGGGCGGTCCAAACTGTAAGATCCTTCAGACGACAATTTCAAGTGAATGGAATATTATTTTTATTTTTATTTTTCATGTCTTTTTGGGCTGGAAAACATTGTGGAAAATGAAGAAATTGCTTGTCACAAGCAATCTCTTCATTTTCCACAGTGTTTTCAAAAGCCATTTAATATTGAGGAGTCAAAAAGAGTCACTGTGTGGTAATGGGGTTTTCGCTGTTTGAGGAAGGGTTTATGACTTGGTTCAAGCACTACATGAATGATATGTCGTTAGTAGCTTGATATAATTGTCACGTGTCACAGTGTAAGGAACATTCTGGTAGGTTTATAAGACCACAGTTTGGAAAACAGTAGCAAAATGGAAACGGCCCTGTTTTGTCCTCCAAGGAAAATAAATATTTGATAACAGGTTAACCATTTCCCAAACATGTTCTCCTTTTCTACCAAGGTTTATTAGGGTAATGTATGAAGAAATTCATCATGATCTTGTACTGACTGTATCGTATATATAACTGTTTCTATTAGAATCAGCCTGAATTTCTTTCGTTTTGGAAAGGTACTACATGTATATATGACAAAGTAGGACACGTGTCTTGAAAACCCTTACCTTGAAGTGAAATTTCACATATTTTTTTCACAAATTTACTTGTATTTTTATCTGAAAGACAATATTTTCTTATGAAAATTCTGACAATTTCAATCAAAAATATCGCGCCGTTAACTAGAAATATATATACTGACTGACTTTAAAAACGCATCACTTATTTTTCAAAATATTTTCGAAGGTTAAGTCAAAAGGATCAAATTTGTACTTCTGATATATATTTCAACCTATAAGACACGATATCCAATAAAATTTATTGCAGTCAGTAACCACGTTATTTCGCACGACGTCAACGTGCAAACTATGGATAACGTTTACGTAACTACACCTTAGGTGACCAACTGGATTTTTGTTTTCATATTCCATATTCAAATGGTCAGGAGTTACTTTTATTTCTAAAACAATTTGACTAAACAAAAAATAAAGCCAAGAGCCCAAATTTCGCTGAGCACAAACATTTTTTTTAATTATTCTAAGCGGGTGTTTGTCAACTAGAACGGGCGAGACGTTTAAATGTAAACCAATCGACGATTTTTCACTTTCATTAACGTAGCTAATCTACAGGGATTGCTGCTGTGCATCAGCGTCATGATCAAGCTAACGTCAAGATAATAACATACGTCAACGTCAATTACGTAATTGGTTTATAACAACGTTTTCAACTGAAATTGTAATACAAACATGTTGCTACTGACAAACTCTTACCATAACAGAGAATTAACGAATAAGATGTGGCGATTATGCCCGTGACAGATACTTACAGAAAGTCATCATCAGATCAGGGTGCGTTGGGCCTAGACATGATGAAAAACGGACGCAAAAACTTTTGAATACTCTCCACAGCAATATATGGTAAATAATTCAAGCCCAAAAGAATAAAGATTTTGTTTCAACTCAAGGGTCAACGATTGTGGAACGTTTTTCATACTCAGAGCGAATTACTTGTTACTAAATAGAGAAAATAGTCAAATTTCTCTCACCACCTCTCTTTAGATGGCTATATCTCATTAATTTTTAGAATTTTTGTCTGAAATTTTCAGAAAATGTTGGGAAGATGTCAAGCTGTTGTTGAATACATAATACTGCAAAGTTGATTATGTATTTTGCATATTATTGCTGGATGAACTTCAGTGATGCGTGTCTATGTAGGCTGATCTTAGTCTATACTGCCTGCCAAAGCCTTGGACATAACTTTATAAACAAGAGTGCCATAGTCACAATAATACGCCACAAGGCTGCAATTTCAATTAAGCCCCAGAGACTAAGTTTTAAGGGGGCATAACTAAGGCAAAAATCAATGTACAGTCGAAACTGTCGTATGCAGCCAGCCAAGGGACATATCAAAACTGGCCACATACGACAGTTAGCTGCTTAACACAGAATAGAATATTCTGAAGGCTGGATGTAAATGTCTACTTGTATGACTGGCACTATTCATATGAAGTAAAGGCAAGTGTTGTAAAGTAAAAAGGGTTCACTTTTATATGACAGATAAAATTTCAAAGGCTGCAATTTCAAATAAGCCCCAGAGACTAAGTTTTAAGGGAGCATAACTCAGGCAAAAATCAATGTACCATAAAATCCGTACTTCATGCACATTTACCCATTAAGGTGATAAAATTAATAAAAGTTTCAAAAAGATCCAGCCAGAAACTTAGGAGAGGTTGTGTTGACGAGACAAGTGGACGTACGGACGAACAGACGACGCCAATATACGACCGCCTCCGGCGGCGTATAAAACTAATTTGAACAGCATGAGAAGGTTAAAAATTAATGATCGATGTCGTTGTACTGGGAAACACTGAGTATGAACTCGTCCGCTGGAATGTTTTTTCATCACGCGACCTATAAAAACAGCAAAAATTGTGGGCAATCCAGTCTTAAGGCTGCTGCGAACGACAACATGGGTGTTGGAAAGATAGGATTCGTGTACCAATATAGCACAGAAAATATTGAGGCATAAGGAGAAAATGCATATTATCAGCATTTTCATCATTTTGACGTCGCTAATATACTGACGGCCATAAGAAACGCCTCAGTCCTATTGAATATCGGATTTTTCAGTATATTTGATTTGAAATTACAAAAACTCATTTCCATATGTAAATTTGATTATCTGGTGTTGAAAAATGATTGTAAAGAAATTATCAAATTGTTACAGTTTAGAATCAAAGTACTGACAGTACTGTTTGGAAGCAAATTTTTCAAAAATGTAGGCCTGTCCAGGCCCCAGTTTCTCGAAAAAAAAAACTTAAGTATATTCTGATGAGAACATGCTCAACATCAAAGGGATACTCTCCAACGTTGAAGGGTATTCCATTGAAGTTCACGTGGATTTCATGCGATTTGAGCACTGTGCTCAGATTTGAGCATGAGAACGTACTTAAGTTTTTTCGAGAAACCGGGGCCAGAAATAGAGTAGTTTGATTAGGTACTTTGATTATCCATTTGAATACCTTGAATACTTTGATTCGTAGAGTATTTTGATTAAGTACTTTGATTATCCAGAATACCTTGCATACTTTGATTTCATGATGGAGTTGTATTTATTTTTAGCACAACTTCATGCATATTAATCGTTTGTGTAAGCTGAATATATTTCATAGTTCAGTAAACTCGACTGACCCATTTACAAGGAAGGCCATTGGACTAATTCTTTGAACCATAATAAAGCAAATTACTATAGCATTCCAACGATAATGTGATGTTTACAAACAAAGAATGACCTCGGCCTACAGGTAAGAAAGACTTGTTATATATACGATTAAAATCTTTTATTTCACGCTGCTTTATATATACATACTCGATAGCTCAGTGGATACAGCACCGGCGCTTCGTCCATTTTCTTTTAGCAAACGTGGGTTCGAATCTCATATAGAACGATGGGTAATTGTATTTTATTTTACAAATATATTTTGTTTTGTCATTTTAGAAAAAAAAAGATGAGAAGAAAGCAGACTCTTTATGATCTTATTCAGATTTATAAGATAATATCGGAAAATCATATACATAATGTGCTATATAGTGGGTTTATGGCCTAAGACAACATTCAAGTCATGAAACATAAAAAATTCGTTTGGTAATGGTTTATATTGAAAATAAAGAATATATCTATTTACAAAATGTAAAAGGAACACAAACAAAAAAGTAAAACGCAAATAAGGAAAAAAAAAAAAAAAAAAAAAAAAAAAAAAAAACACGGCTGTGTGTGGAATCGAACCCACACAGTTAAAAAAGAACTCCTTTGATAAGGTCAAGCGCCAACTGTTTAACCATTAGACCACAAACACATGTAATTTCAGATAGTCATACTTACAATATTATCATTGTTTTCATTGCGATAATTGTGATAATTGTGTTTTGATCTGTGTAACCTTTCATTATCAAATGGGTATGGTCTATATTTTTGGCGGGAATCTGATTATCGTTGGAGGACTATACCTGGATCTTTTCATCTCTCAGAGACATGATTAATTGAATGTTTCATTTTCAGTCACACAGTTCAATATCTACACATAACTTCAGACTTACATATTGAATATTCGAATGACTGTTACCTCATTAATCTTTGCTTTTGATAGAACTATTTATAGTGAGGAAGACCGGAAGATGTTGTGTGGTATGCAGAGAATGGTAAAGTGCAGAGACACATGGCTGCTAAGAGAAGCAAATTTGGAAAATTTGCTTCCAAAAATAGCACATACACTCGTTCTCAGAATAGGACGTCGATTCCAATTTGCAAATTGAGCAAAAATGAACTTCTTCAAAACCGTTGTTTTTCTTTTTAATTCCGTAGAACAAACATTAATGAACAATAATGCGAAATATCAGAACTCAAATACAGCTATTTTTATTTTTTGCAATACTTTTCTTAACTCGGGTATAGATCAAGTGTAATCTGCGTTATGAGTAAATAATTGACAATATTTTACGGATTATTTTACATTTTACTGTAAGAAATGATTTTTCATATTTCTTGATATTCTAACTGAAAAAGTTTGTTATTTTTTATTCTGAATTCCCATTCTCAGTTTTTAAATAGTCATTTTGACAGATCTGTCGACGGTGAAAATACTAATTCTTTCAAAACTAAGAATAAAAGTAGTTAAAAAATTATCAAGTTGTCGATCTACAAATGTAATCCTGTAATAAATGTAATTTACCATTTAAACAGATATAAAAAGTATCTATTCTTTGTGCTTGTTTGCGAAATTTTACTTTCAAAATTGCCTGTCCTCGTCATAACGTAGATTAAATCATGACATAGAGTAGATTACACCAAATTGTAAATGACTAATTTGAGCTTAACAAACCGTAGGGTGCCAAGGAAAAGACTATAAATATGCTAAAAATATATGTGAAGAAGTTTTCAGACATTTATGAATGTAAAATTGTATGAGAAACTATATTTACCGTAGACAGTAACAAGAACAGTAACAACTTTGAAATTATAGACTGAAATTCTCCACGCTATGGTTTTTATTTCCACGATTCTTTTCTGAATATCAAAACCTTTTATTGAATATGTGTAATGATTTTTGAAAACGTTCCTTGTAAATTTTCGAAACAATCTTAGATGTGCACAAGCGAAAAGAAAGGGTATCATACTCAAAGAATAATACCCCTTTCCTCCGAAGTCCTGGTTCTGATTACCCTCTAGAATGGAAAGCAAGAAATAGATAAGGAAAAGAAAATGCCAATAGTCAGCATTTTCTCCTTTTCCTGAAAAGTTTCTATGTTATGAATAAGACACTATCTGTTTTGAGTAACATTTGTTTCACCTTCAAATTTGGTTTTAAATTTAGACCAGTCTAAAATTTCCCTTTATTATCCATTTTCAGAATGCGTATGTTGTATTATTTGATATTTGTTTCATGAATGTAATAATTATAAAGGCTCTGTGATGCAAAAGTCAAATTTGTGCGGATCTTTATTTTTGTAATGAATATTGTTTTCAAAATATCATAAAAATGAAAGAAAGAAGCGAACGTATCCACATCAATTATACACAATGAGACAGAACATTTAAGTGTCTAAATTTATTTTTCAATGCACTCTCCAAGAATAGTGTATCTGCGACAGCCTCGACCCATGGCACATGGTGGAATGATTCTGCGTACAATGCAATCAAGCTTAACCAACAGCTGGTCAACAGGGACAATTTCTCAAACAGCAAACACTCAGCCTTGCAATTCAAACGATTCTGTTGATGACAAAATGGGTGTTGATATCGAATGAATTAATGTGAAATATAGCTTAGAAAATAATTATTCAAAGAGAGAAAAAACTGAATACCAGCATTTTTTGTCTTTTATTTTAGTATTTTCTCAAACCGTTTCGTTCAAGGTTATCAAAACAGTGAAAAATCTGTAAGAGTTAATGTTACCTGTGCAATGTGACACTTTTAAAACGTAAAATTTGATTTGTAATCTACGTTATTTACTTTGGTAATCTACGTTAAGATATCGGGTTAAATTACTTTGATTCCACGCGGAAAATTAATATATAAGCGAGTAGATTTGGAAATTCGGCATCTAAAGCTCAAAATAACATCGGTTTACATGCTATGCTATCTTAAAGATATACTGGTAGAGCTTAAGAGCAGATATATATATCCATTTTTGAAAGCTACGTTATCGCCTTTTTGCACAACAGATGAATTCAATCTTTTGAGTAAAATAACAATTAAAACATGTCAGACAATTATTGTGCTTTTAAATTTGAAAAAAATCCACATTTCTTTAAGGATTACATTTAGGTTTCTGTAATAATGGACTATAAATATTAGAGGGTAAGTCATGAATTCTTAGCACGAATTCAAAGTTTGTGTTAATACGTGTGCTTTAATCAGGTCTGTTGTCACAATTTGGAAAACATCTTATACAGTTTTTGTATCAATATATCCTTCATAAGATGAAAATTTATAAAACCGTAAAGAAATTGTGGAAATTCTTTAAACACATGTAACTTACCTCGTATTCTGCCACCCGTCACAGACTTCTAATGACACTCCGAGAGACTGACATGTTGGACAATGAAACATGGAACATGATTTTTTCAGACTCTGTATGTATATCCTACAGTTTAACAACCAATAAATCTCTCTATCGGGCTCAAAACAGTGGATATCGTGTTTTTCACTAACGTAGCTTACATAACGTAAATTACTGCATAGGAAACTTTTCTCGATTGACAATGCGGAAAAGATATGAAAGAGTAATTTACTACCGCTATTTCCTTCTCAAGTTCAATCCTGCATCCTACTATATTGGTTATTTTTCTATTTCTTCTAGTATGTGGAAAATGCCACTAACGTAAATTACAAGCTTAAAACAACGGTCTTACCTTGGTTGCATTATTGTGTTTTTAAACAAAACATGGAACACATGTGTGTCTATATTGCAGTCTGATTATTCAAATGATTGTTTAAGATGTTAATTTCGTTGATAATCATTGATTTAAAGGGGGAATAACACTTAACATCTTACAAATTTTCAGAGAACTTCGTGCAAAAAATAAATATATATTATGAAAATATGGTCTTTAAATTGCATCTATGCCAAATCTTAGCTTTCTATCTTGTGTATTGGCTAGGATGTTGACGGATTTAAAACCCCATATGTTTTATTATTATAATTTTTATCCCCCCGACAAAAAAATCATGGGGTTTTAAATCCGTCGACATCTAAGCCAATACACAAGGTAGAAAGCTAAGATTTGGCATATATGCAATTTAAAGACCATATTTTAATAATATATATTTATTTTTTTGTATGAAGTTCTCGGAAAATTTGCAAGATGTTAAGTGTTATTCCCCCCTTTAAAGGAGTTCTTGAATAAGGAGTTCTTGAATTATTTATTATTTTTCTAAATGATGCTTAACGTAGATTACCTAAATTCGGGGACAAAATATTATTGCGGATATTTTTTTCTTTTTACCTCAATTAGTGAAATGTTGCTTATTTTTACGTTGGCACATATCCATTTATCAGTTACGAAAATATCTTTTTTGTATTGCATTTTGCCAACTTGCCCATAAAAGCTTCAAATCAACAACGAACAGCTCGGGGACAGGCGAAAAATCGACCCCTTGGTATAAACATGGATTACCCAAATCCATAAAGTTGTAGACTATGATGATTTTTACCCATTTTTTATTTGTACAATAAATTATATTCAAAGTATGCAAACTTAATTTGAACTATTGATGATTTTCTATTTTTTAGATATTTTTTAATAGCGAAGACAGCCTTTTTCAGAAATCGACGTCCTATTCTGAGAACGAGTGCATAGCGGTATCAGCATTTCCATTTAACAAGAGGCCCAGGAGGGCCTGAATCGCTCCACTGGTTAAAGTAGAAGAATTATCCCATGATTTCTTGTAAGCCTTACACAGTGGCAGCCAAATCTTGATATTTGTGAATAAATTTTGAAGAGAGACTCAAAGAACATTCTTGCAAAGTCTGGTTCAAATTGGCCTTATGGTTGATTTTTAAAGAATTTTCTTATGATTTCACTAAGTCTGATAAGCCCCTTTCTCCCTGCCACGGCCACATTTTTTTGACAAATATAAAAATTTGTGAACAAATTTTAGAAAGAACGACTAGAGGCACATTCCTGCAAAGTTTGGTTCAATTGGGCACACTGGTTGATTTTTTAAGAATTTTCTTATGATTTCTTTGTCTGATAAGCCCTTTCCTCCCTGCCACGGCCACATTTTTTGACAAATGTCAAAAATTGTGAATAAATTTTGAAAAGAGAGACTCAAAGAACATTCCTGCCAGGTTTAGTTCAAATTGGCCCAATGGTTGATTTTTAAAGAATTTTCTTATGATTTCTTTAAGTCTGATAAGCCCCTTTCTCCCCGCCACGGCCACATTTTTTGACAAATGTAAAAATTTGTGAACAAATTTTGAAAAGAATGACTCAAGGCACATTCCTGCAAGGTATAGCTCAAATTGGCCTGATGGTTGATTTTTAAAGAATTTTCTTATGATTTCTTTAAGTCTGATAAGCCCCTTTCTCCCTGCCACGGCCAAATCTTTTTATAAATGTAAAAAATTGTGAACAAATTTTGAAAGGAATGACTCAAGGCACATTCCTGCCAGGTTTGGTTCAAATTGGCCCAATGGTTGATTTTTAAAGAATTTTCTTATGATTTCTTTAAGTCTGATAAGCCCCTTTCTCCCTGCCACGGCTACATTCTTTGACAAATGTAAAAATTTGTGAACAAATTTTGAAAAGAATGACTCAAGGCACATTCCTGCCAGGTTTGGTTCAACATGGCTCAATGGTTGATTTTTAAAGAATTTTCCTATGATTTCTCTAAGTCTGATAAGCCCCTTTCTCCCTGCCACGCCCACATTTTTTGACAAATCAAAAATTCGCGAACAAGTTTTGAAAAGGGTCACCCAAGGAACATTCCTGCCAAGTTTGGTCAAAATTGGCTCACTGGTATAGGAGGAGAAGATGTTTAAAGAAAAAGTTAACGGACGGACGGACGGACGCACGGACGCACGACGGACACAACGCCATGACAATAGCCCGCTGGCCTTCGGCCAGTGGAGCTAAAAATCAGTTGCACGTGGTTAAAACTTTCCTTGCGACAATAACAGGTGCTGTGAAACGTGTTATTTGGCGTCCACAGTTAGTGAATACTAAATGCGACGTCGATCCCAGCGTCATAAACATGAAACGCATATGACGTTAACGTGAGAAATCTTCTAATATAACAGGCGTTATCCGAGGTCTATCTGACTTTTGCCGATTGGCAAATGTTTCTGTAACTCTAATTCGTCGACTAAGAAGCCTAATCATGCAATGCAATACGTCAAAACGCCCGAGGGCTTGTTATCCCCCGCCGAAAAAATTTTTCGGGGGGGGATATTGTTTTTGCCATGTCCGTCCGTCCTTCCGTCCGTCCGTCCGTCCGTCCGACATTCGTTTCCGCGCTATTTCTTGAAAACTATAGACCGGATTTCGATGAAACTTGGCACACAGCTTCACTACAATGAGGACATGCGCATATCGTCGGGGTTACCCGGTTCGACCATTGAATTCAGAGTTACTGCCCCTGACTGTTTAAGCCATATACATACAGAGTGATATTCGTTTCCGCGCTATTTCTTGAAAACTATAGATCGGATTTCGATGAAACTTGGCACACAGCTTCACTACAAAGTGGACATGCGCATATCGTCGGGGTTACCTGGTTCGACCGCCGAATTTAGAGTTACTGCCCCTGACTGTTTTAGCCATATACATACAGTGATATTCGTTTCCGCGCTATTTCTTGGAAACTATACACCGGATTTCGATGAAACTTGGCACACAGCTTTACTACAATGAGGACATGCGCATATCGTTGGGGTTACCCGGTTCGACCGCCGAATTCAGAGTTACTGCCCCTGACTGTTTAAGCCATATACATACAGAGTGATATTCGTTTCCGCGCTATTTCTTGAAAACTGTAGACCGGATTTCGACCAAACTTGGCACACAGCTTCACTACAAAGTGGATATGCGCATATCGTCGGGGTTACCCGGTTCCACCGCCGAATTTAGAGTTACTGCCCCTGACTGTTTTAGCCATATACATACAGAGTGATATTCGTTTCCGCGCTATTTCTTGAAAACTATAGACCGGATTTCAATGAAACTTGGCACACAGCTTTACTACAATGAGGACATACGCATATCGTCGGGGTTACTGGGTTCGACCGTCGAATTAAGAGTTACTGCCCCTGACTGTTTAAGCCATATACTTACAGAGTGATATTCGTTTCCGCGCTATTTCTTGAAAACTGTAGACCGGATTTCGATGAAACTTGGCACACAGCTTCACTACAAAGTAGACATGCGCATATCGTCAGGGCTACCCGGTTCGACCGCCAAATTTAGAGTTACTGCCCCTGACTGTTTTAGCCATATACATACAGAGTGATATTCGTTTCCGCGCTATTTCTTAAAAACTGTAGACTGGATTTCAATGAAACTTGGCTCACAGCTTCACTACAATGAGGACATGCGCATATCGTCGGGGTTGCTGGGTTCGACCGTCGAATTCAGAGTTACTGCCCCTGACTGTTTAAGCCATATACATACAGAGTGATATTCGTTTCCGCGCTATTTCTTGAAAACTATAGACCGGATTTCAATGAAACTTGGCACACAGCTTTACTACAATGAGGACATGCGCATATCGTCGGGGTTACTGGGTTCGACCGTCGAATTAAGAGTTACTGCCCCTGACTGTTTAAGCCATATACTTACAGAGTGATATTCGTTTCAGCGCTATTTCTTGAAAACTGTAGACCGGATTTCGATGAAACTTGGCACACAGCTTCACTACAAAGTAGACATGCGCATATCGTCGGGGCTACCCGGTTCGACCGCCAAATTTAGAGTTACTGCCCCTGACTGTTTTAGCCATATACATACAGAGTGATATTCGTTTCCACGCTATTTCTTAAAAACTGTAGACTGGATTTCAATGAAACTTGGCTCACAGCTTCACTACAATGAGGACATGCGCATATCGTCGGGGTTGCTGGGTTCGACCGTCGAATTCAGAGTTACTGCCCCTGACTGTTTAAGCCATATACATACAGAGTGATATTCGTTTCCGCGCTATTTCTTGAAAACTGTAGACCGGATTTCAATGAAACTTGGCACACAGATTCACTACAAAGTGGACATGCGCATATCCTCGGGGTTACCCAGTTCGACCGCCGAATTTAGAGTTACTGCCCCTGACTGTTTAAGCCATATACATACAGAGTGATATTAGTTCTGTTGAAGCCATATACATACAGTGATATTCGTTCTGTTGAATCCATATACATACAGAGTTATATTCGTTTCCGCGCTACTTTATTGACAATGAAAATATGTTCGGCGGGGGATATCAATTCAACGAATTTGCTTGTTTTTTTTTAGTTTCTCGTATTCAAACATGGCTCATATACGAGCTCTATTTTCCGAACAATGTATCTGTTTCAAACGTTACTTGAAACAACAAAAGATGCCATGAAACACTTTTTTGACCACCACAGTAATCGACTACTCAACACACTGTCGATCCCAACGTCACAAACCTGAAACGTACATAACACGAGATCCAGTTGAGCGTAGCCGATCGATAAACGTTCGCGAAACTCAAACGCGTCGATCAAGACTCCGAATCGAGACACACAGTGCGTTAAACAGTCTGGCGACTTGTTTGCGTATTTCTCTAATTCAGAAAAGGCCATATCGTGAGATCCCTTGTCAGAATTTAGCCTTGGCATCCTTTAATACGGATGTTTGACAAGAAAATCTTTAAATTCCTGATTGCCTATCCAGTAACACATGTTACTGTGTAAAATGTGACCAATTCATCACATGACAAATAAACACGATGCGCACGTAGAAAACGTGACCAGTTACTGCAAACGACCATCTAGATGAATAGAAACGCATATTTGTTTATTTGACGTAACTGTTGGTCAAAGATATTATATACAGCATATATTTCACTAATATTGTAAAAGGGTTCGAGTTTATTGGGGTTTTACGCCGTTTTCAACTGCCAGGGTCATATCGCGGCGGCTGGAGCACCTACCCATGGATTCCTGTTGTTTCTCAAACCAGTACTACCACAACACCCTTACCGAGCCTCCAGCTGCTCGCCCACTTAGGTTAACGATTTCAAACCCATTAGTGGGTGACAATGTTGTCAGAAATATTGTAAAAGGCCTAAGGAAAATAATGACAAATTTCACTGAGGCGTTTCTTATGGCACTCAGTATAGAAAACGATTGAGAAAATATTGAGACAAAGGAGTATGAGTTTTTTGGGGTTTTACGTCGTTTTCAACTGCCAGGGTCATATCGCGGCGGCTGGAGCACCTACCCATGGATTCCTGTTGTTTCTCAAACCAGTACTACCACAACACCCTTACCGAGCCTCCAGCTGCTCGCCCACTTAGGTTAACGATTTCAAACCCATTGGTGGGTGACAATGTTGTCAGAAATATTGTAAAAGGCCTAAGGAAAATAATGACAAATTTCACTGAGGCGTTTCTTATGACACTCAGTATAGAAAACGATTGAGAAAATATTGAGACAAAGGAGTATGAGTTTATTGGGGTTTTACGCGGTTTTCATCTGCCAGGGTCATATCGCGGCGGCCGGAGCACCTACCCATGGATTCCTGTTGTTTCTCAAACCAGTACTACCACAACACCCTTACCGAGCCTCCAGCTGCTCGCCCACGTAGGTAAACGATTTCAAACCCATTGGTGGGTGACAATATTGAGACAAAAGAAGAAACTGCTAATAACCAGCAGGTTCCCATTTTGCTTCAATGTTTTCTGTGCAATATTTTATACAAATCTTATCGTTATCGACATTTATTTTGTCGTTTTTAACAGCGTTCAAATTGGATCACCCTCATTTTATTGTTTGGTAATGGGTTTATAAGGTTTACGATGATCCAATCGTGGAATTTTCGCTGCGCTTCGAGTACCCATCGAACGAGTCAATGCAGCGATGTGTACATAGTCGATTTTCAACAAAAACCTCGTAACTGCAGCTTAAAACAAGCTAGTTACGAGATTTTTGTTGAAAAACATCGACATGCATTTTAGCCGGGATCTGGAAGAGGGTCCAGACAGCATTTTAACATCTCGTATTTCCAGATTAGTCTGCGAATTAGTGCACTTTGAGCAGGAACCATATTGTTCTCAAACAATAGCTACCGATCTTGAGGCTTATATGGTATGCCTAGGTTGATCTGGTTCTAGGTTGGTCTCAAATGCTTTAAGAGACCCTTTCCAGATCGGGGACCGTTTACCACTCGTTTATAGTTGGAATAACCAAGCTACAGTACACACTAAAGATGGTGTATATAGAATGTCATTGATGCAATTGAAATGTCACGGACAATAACATGAATGAATGTTTTGTGGGCAAATACTGAACAAGATACAACAAGTCACAACAGTTTCTCTGGTGGTGGTTGCCTGGTTGAATGATAAGTTTAAGCTCTCCGTCCTCTGTGGCGAAGCCTAGCACGCAATATGCCCATGGTCAGGCAACATCATTTCACGAAATCACACAAAATCAGTCATCCGTTGTTGTTTTAACAAGTTAAAACCCATTCCCAATGAATGTCTTTTTCTACTCTATAGAAGATAGAGGCTTTGGAAAACATGTGGAAAATGAAGAAATTGCTTATGACAAGCAATTTCTTCATTAACCACAATGTTTTCTGACCCAAAATGGAAGGATTTTTAAAATTTGAACATCTTAAAACTGTCGCCTGCAACACCAGTCTGAAATTTTGCCATCTGGTTGTATAGGTTAAAAGATGTGGACTTACAGAAATATCGTCGCTTTTCATCGAGAACCCCGTATATGCAGCTTGTTTTAAACTGTAGATACGAGGTTTTTGTTGAAAAGCAGCAATATGCACCTATCAATCGATGCAAGGCACGTAAATTCAACAACGATGTAGTCCTTTATAAAAATTGTTTTATTTACTGATGATAAAAAGAAAAACAATGACATGATGATGATGATTTCTAGTGAAGTGCGATGATAACTACATCCGCCATGTGATCAACTACATGTATTGTGTGTAATGGCACATTGTTTGGTGTACAGAGTCATAACTACAGCTGCATTCCACCACAAACAACCTTTAGTTCTAACAACTTGAACCCTTTCCTGAACCAGTAAATTTTTTATCAGTTTATCTTGAAGAAAGATACAGAAGATACTTTGGTAGACATTATCGAGGAAGGAAAGGGAATTAATGAATTCTCAACAAAGTGTTGTTTGTGGCAAGAGTTAACAAAGAAATTTTTAAAATTCACAATGACAGGAAAATGCCAGTTTCCAGTCTCGTCTTTCATTATTCAATGAATTCTATCCTGTTGCAGACAAAGTTATTGTTCAGAAAAAGATTCATTTAGGCGATCGTAACTATCTGCAATTCTGGACTGAACTCAAACGTATCTTCTCCTTGGAATGTAATAAAGCTGTAGCTAAGGCCTTTTGGTCCCAAAACAACGACAAAATGATTAAACATCTGAATACAATATGAACAGTAGTTGTATGTAGGAGAAAGGCATTTCAAAATAGTATTTTAATGGACACCAAGGAATTTGTTGAAACTGGTAAAGCTTATACAAACTTACACATGTATTTATAATTTTGTTTTTAACATTTTCAACAAACGCGGGTCTCGACCTACATAAAATTAAGAATTCTCGATTGATTGACATCCAGCCATTTCCCACGGTCATTTATCTCAGACAATATAATTGGGTTGTTATCTTGCACGAAGAACACATTAAAAGAAACATTAAGATTATGATAGTGGTAAATATTAATCCTGGCACATATTTTCAAAAAGATTTTTGTCTTCTATAGAATGAGGTTTTCATAATACGAGACACAATTGAGATGGACTTTACTCGACGATTTCGATGTTTAAAAAAGACTTTGGCTTAAGTTTTTCAGATAACACATTCATTTAAACAAAAAAGGTAGTTGAATTAAGCAGATTTATTCAAACACTGTGATTAAGCAATGGATTTATCATTGCTTCACCCAAGAGTTTATTTCAAACTTGATTAATCCAACAAGCCAAATTTGATCTTGATCCACATAACTCCATATATGGAGATGCAAAAGGGTTTACAAGATTTTGTATCAACCATTAAGTACAAATATGTTGTATGAGCACATTGCACAGACAATAAATTTGTACCCAGTCAACCCAAACCAATTTACGCACTTGTCTAAAACGTACTCTATACCACACACTGCCTCTTAATCTAATTTTAAAACATTTAAGGACTGACACCAAGATTATAGTAAATACATATAAAGTCTTACACTTAGCCCTTAATTTTACAATGTCTAGTTTGAAACTACATTTATTATTTACCAAAGTTAAAATTCTAGACTGGTCCACCATGTTACTGTAGCAGAAAACTTTGCTTCTCCAATGAATGAAGAGTAGAAAAAAACCCAACTTAAATTTGAAAGAAGGGAACATAGACTTCCAACATTTTCTTCATTTCCAAATGCATTTTCTAAAACACTTGTTTCTTGCAACATTTGAACTTGATGTGTGGAAATTAATGGAGATAAATCGTTTTGCATCAAATCACAACAGACTACAGCGTGACAATAAAGAAGCTTATAAATCACAAACACAATTTTCTCTTAGTTTACAGAAAATGTCCTGCATATTGTCAGTCACATTCAAAAATGTAACTACAGCTTAAATAAGCTGTAGTTACGACATTTTCGAACGTAACCAGCGATATGCTGGTGTTTGATAAGATGATTGTGTACCACATCACAACAATCTGCACGGTGGATAATCACTTGATGAAATAATTACTGAATATCTTCAATAACTAATATGGGACTGATTTGAATTCGGTTTGAAGCAGAGAATGTGAACAGACGTCATGCATTAGATGGACGTGGTTGATTTTTGAAAAATCAACTGATAAAAAAATTATTGAAGATAAACCAAAATTTTGGTTTATCTTCAATAACTTTTTTATCAGTTGATTTTTTAAAAATCTACAACGACCATATTATTCCTGACATTTTCCAAATTCTCCGCTTCCAACCGAATTCAAATTGGTAAAGTATTGACAAAGTTATTGAAGATTAGCAGAAATTCTTAGTCACATGATTATACACTGATCTGGATGTTCCTGGACTTTGTACAGCAACAGGTTAAAGGTTGTAATGGCATTCTGAAATCAGCATAAAATTATACATGTGTGGTGGGTTCTCATTTCAATGGTCACAACAATATGATTGTAAATGGATGTAACAACTTATTTTTAGCTGCAGTTAGGAGGTTTTTGTTGATAAGCAGCTTTTATTGATTTTCTATCAATCTTATGCGAGTTTTGGAAAGCCATTACCCTCTCTTATCTGTAACTGTGGACTTGTGATATCTGAATGAGTGACTAATATGGTCTGTAGCCTTGACCGCCACCACCACCACCTCGCTGGCCCTTAGGAGCTTTTCCGTAATTACTCTGTTGACCTGAAAAGAGAACAAAAAGAGCACTTAGTACAAATGGGCCCGTATTTAACATTTCTAAATCAATTGTCTAAATCAAAATTACATAACAAGCCATCTGTATGTCACAGCTTATTGGATGAACTGTTATGCCATTTTAAGATTTTCTTTGATTTAGACTGTCACTGGTCGGTGAATACCACCCCACCCCCATGGTCAGCAGGGACTATGGATAGCAACACATACAGTATTAACCCTTTCCCAAACAAGACCTGGTTTTGACATCTCTAAGAGAATAGGCTTGGGAAAACATTGAGACAAAAGAAGAAAGTGCTGATAATCAGCACTTTCTCCTTTTGCCTCAATATTTTCTGAGCTAAATTGTACACAAATCCAACCTTCATTAACATCCATATTGTCGTCTGCAGCAGTTTTCAAATCGGATCACCCTGATTTTTTGTTGTTTGGGAAAGGGTTAAACTAATTGACTTACATTTAACAAACACAATAGTTTTACTTTAACCATCAAAAGCAACAACATATCTTTAACCCATTACCAAACATTAAACTTTGGACTGGTCCAAATTTAAAGAATTTTAAAGATAAGGAAATTCAAAATCTTGTGGTCTTTTTCTGTGGAAAACATTGTGGGGAATGAAGAAATTGCTTGCTACAAGCAATTTCTTTATTTTCCACAATGTTTTCCAAAGCCATCTTGTGGGGAGTCAAAAAGAGTCACTGTGTGGTAAAGGGTTAAACTTCAACATATTGATCATCCACCCATTACCAAACAGCAAAATATTAGATTGTTTAAGACAATAATTTCAATGTGAATGGAATTCTAATTCTATTGGTCTTCGGTGGTAGAAAACATTGTGGGAAATGGAAAAAATTCTTGTCACAGGCAATTTCTTCATTTTCCACAATATTTTCCATTGCCTTTATCTTGTGGCGTGTCAAAAAGTGTCAACGTTTTGTAATGGGCTATATAACAAATATGATCAATTCTTTACTACATCATAAAATAACATGTTCAAACATATTCAATGCTTTCGCTGACAAAATGAATGCTTCGACAACAGAAAATATAAGTGCTTCCGCCAAAATACATTGTGTGAAAATGAGAAAGTGTTAACAAGCATCTATTTAACCAAAGTTTTCCAAACTTTTCTGCATTGGAAACAACAAATCTGCATTGGAAACAACAAATCTGCATTGGAAACAACAAATCCAGTAGATAATGTTCTGAAAAGTCAAGATTATGAATTATTATAGCTGCTTTAAATGACAAAATGGAGCATAGAAAATACTGAACCAAAATGGGGAATGTCAGCATTTTCGTCTTTTGCTTTATGAGTCCTGAGAAAAAAATATGAGTCAGGGACTTGGGACTCGCAAGGTAACAAAATCCCTGAGTGGGTGTTACTGTTTTTGAAAGGGTTTAACCCCTTCCAATATCATATCAAGAAAGCTTTTTGAGCAAAGAGGAAAATGTGAAACTCGGCCTTTCCCCATTTTCTTTAATACTTTCAATGCCGAGATATACACAAATACACAATATCAAAGCATGCATGACAATAAAGCATACCTGAATTATCGCCATAGCCCCAGTTGCCGCCTCCCCAGCCGTCATATTGACCTACAAACAAGAAGAAAATAGTATATAACCCTTTCCCAAATTGAAGTTTTTCGGACCATCCTAAATACAAAACTTATGTAGACAAAAATTTCCAGCGAATGAATGTCACATTTTTTTTGGCCCTTCTTGGTAGTAAACATTGCAGAAATGAAGAAATTGCTTTATCAAGCAACTTCTTCATTTTCCATAATGCTTTCCAAAGTCCATCTTTTGTGGTGTCAAGGGATGTCATTATGTGGGTTATATAAATTGATTTAATCCTTACCATGTGTGTGGACTTGCTAGGTTTATTCGCTAATTCAATGCATTTGAAATGTTTATTAACTTACCTAAGTTGCAGTTGGTCCAATCTTAGTTATAACACATTTATACTTCTATATTGGACAAGCCACTACAAGACTTTTTATGTGTCATCTGTTCAAGCAAGCCAAGGGTGAAATTCTGATGAAATGTATTCATCTACCTACACTATGGCGTTTGTAATAAAACATCAATTGTCCTGGGAAGATCATCAGCAAAATTATACAGTTGTCCATATTCCAAGATGTTGCAGCCAAAAATGTCGTGTAAATGAACATTTCGTCGCTTTTCTGCAAAAACCTCGTATCTGCAGCTTGTTTTAAGCTGCAGATACGAGGTTTTCGTAGATAAGCGACGATTTACACTTTTTGATCTTTCTGGGTGGAAAACAATGTCTATTTTATGTAAACCTACCTCCATAACCACCGCCATAACCATAGTTACCATAACCACCACCATAGTAGCCACTGTAATCATAGCCTCCGTAACCACCGCCGTAACCACCACCATAGCCTCCATAGCCATAGTTATCATAGCCACCATAGCCCCCATAGCCACCGTATCCTCCTCCATAACCTTGATTGTAACCACCATCCCAGTTACCTCCTCCATAACCTACAAAATACAAAGTTGGAGTTATGGTTGCTGCGTCCAAAGATCAAACTTGGGACCAAACAAGATAGAATCTGATGCGCTACCGACTTCTTTTAATTTCCAAGAACTATCTGGTTACAAAGGTTATCTACAATGGTAAGAGACAAGAAACAACTTCCCTCTCTTGCAAATTCCTGACTTATATGGGAACCCAGATATTTGCTCACAGACATCATGCAGTCTGATCTTAGCCTACACTGCCTGCTTTCCAAATTGTTATGCAAAAAATTGAGATAAACTTACTGAAATGTCTTAAATTGTTAACCTTTTTGAAGCAAAGTTTAAAATCAAACGGCCAAGGATTAACCCTTTCCCAAACAAGACCTGGTTTTGACGTCCCTATAAGAAAAAGCTTGGGAAAACATTGAAACAAAAGAAGAAACTGCTGATAACCAGCAGTTTCTCCTTTTGTCTCAATATTTTCAATGCAATATTTTACACAAATTCTATCTTTGATTTCTTCCATTTTGTCCTTTGTGGTAGTTTTTGAAGTGGATCACTACAATTTAATCCACTGCACAAATCAAAACAAACCAAACTAACATACCTCCGCGTCCGTATCCTCTGCCTCTATCTCCACCTCGACCAAATCCTCCGCGACCTCGCGTCCTCTGTGATTGTGTGGCACGTTTTATTTCAACCTAAACGAAAGTTACAACATAGGATTAATATCCGAAATATTAATTACATTTCACCTGAAACTGAATTTACTGATCTACCTTTAGGAAAAAGTGAAATAAGTATTAACAACAAAGAAATATATTGGCGAATGTAAAAGGGAATAACTCTCACCATTCAACAGCAGTTATTCAAATTAACCTTTTAACATCATTGAAAGGAAAGAACAACATATCTAAATTATACAAACAACAAATCCTTAAACGAGGTTAAATTACTCCTCCAATGAAATCCATTACAACACATGAAATCAATTATGTGAAGAAATGCATTACATATTACAAAATGCTTTAGAGCATGAATTACAGTTTATCTATAAATGTTTCATATACTTCATGCCGAGGTACCTCAACTTGAGACCTCATGATGCCAGATTTCTGCTCCTAGGTCGCCACGCTATTGTCAATGCAGAAGGCTGGAAAGTTGAACAAAAATCTGGGTCAGTCATAATCACTTATATACGCTTCTAGATAATCTAAGTTTATTCAGAAAACTCCATTACTTACTTCAAAGAACTTATATAAATCTGTAGACAGCTTGAAACCTAAGAAGCCAGTAAAAATTACCATTTGAAAGCAGAAAGTGTTACGGTTGTGGATATGGAACAATGGTAAAAGGCAGGAAGTCTAGTTTAAAAATCCAAATTCCATTTACACCTGAAAGATGATGACTGAAAAAAGAACATTTAACATGCCTTAGCAAGGAATCAATGAAGGTGTATCATTATTGTAGATTCTTTATATCACACATACCTCATCACTTCCTATCTGATGTTTGTAGTCAGGGTTCTCTTCAGTCAAACTCAAAACTTTTGTTACTGTCTCTTGTTCCTCAAATTCCACAAACACAAAATTTTTTCTCTGTTCAGTCTGTTTGTCAAATGGGGCCTCTATCTTTGTGACCTGTAATAAAAGCAATAGGGAATGATTTCATCTAATAAACTGTAATTTAATTTCTGACAAACAATAGTATTTCCTTGGTGTTGTTATGAAATCTCGTAACTACAGCTTGAATCAAGCCGTAGTTATGGAATTTTGTTACAACACAGTCCATTTATCAATATATAACTGTAAACCATGTCTAATTTTAGCACAAAATTCATAGCTATTCAGTTGAGTCAATGGTGTCTTTGAGGCACCAACGCCATGTATAAGCTTTCAGCTTAGAACTATGGCTCTATTCTTTTTGTTTTACTGACCCAAATTCAGCAAAGTAATTTTGTATTTTTTTTTCATATTTTCATGTATTTTTCTTCATTAACCTGTAGTAAGATTAATTTAAGATTTAAAATCAAACCCTAAGATGAAACAAGAGTGCCTGAAAGGCACTGATATCGCTCACCTGAGTTCTTCGTGTATTTGATTGTGTACAATATAAATTTTGTTGTAAACAAATATATATGTCAGTATTATGTCACATTAAATTATTGTAAACTAGAATATCACTGAAAGTGATCATACCCCCCATTGATTTTTTTAGATTTTTCACATGATTTCTCCTACTCCAATAAGCCCCGCCCTGCCAAGCCCACAATTTTTGACAAATCAAAAATTCACAAACAAGTTTTGAAAAGGGTCACCCAAGGGACATTCCTTTCAAGTTTGGTAATAATTAGCCCAGTGGTTAAGGAGGAGAAGATTTTTGAATAATTATCTTACGATTTCTCGAAGTCAGATAAGCCCCGCCCTGCCACGCCCACAATTTTTGACGAATCAAAAATTCATGAGCATGTGTTGAAAACAGTCACTCAAGGGACATTTTTGCCAAGCTTGATTCAAATTGGCCTGATAATTGATTTTTAAAGATTTTTCACATGATTTCTCGAAGTCTGGTAAGCCCCGCCCTGCCACGCCCAGAATTTTTGACGAGTCAAAAATTCACGGACAAGTTTTGAAAAGGGTCACCCAATAAACACATCTGCCAAGTTTGGAAAGAATTGGCCAAGTGGTTGAGGAGGAGAAGATTTTTGAAGAATTACCTAGATTTCTTTTAGTCTGATAAGCCCCGCCCTGCCACGCCAACAATTTTTGACAAATCAAAAATTCACGAACAAGTTTTGAAAAGGGTCACCCAATAAACATTCCTTTCAAGTTTGGTAAGAATTAGCCCAATGGTTAAGGAGAAGAAGATTTTTGAATAACTATCTTACGATTTCTCGAAGTCTGATAAGCCCCGCCCTGCCACGCCCACAATTTTCACCGAATCAAAAATTCATGAGCATGTGTTGAAAACAGTCACTCAAGGGACATTTCTGCCAAGCTTGATTCAAATTGGCCTGATAATTGATTTTTAAAGATTTTTCACATGATTTCTCTAAGTTCGATAAGCCCCGCCCTGCCACGCCCACAATTTTTGACGAATCAAAAATTCACGAACAAGTTTTGAGAAGGGTCACTCAAGGAACATTTCTGCCAAGTTTGGAAAGAATTGGCCTAGTGGTTGAGGAGGAGAAGATTTTTGAAGAATTCCCTAATGATTTCTTTAAGTCTGATTAGCCCCGCCCTGCCACGCCCACAATTTTTGACGAATCAAAAATTCATGAACAAGTTTTGAAAAGGGTCACCCAAGGAACATTTCTGCCAAGTTTGGAAAGAATTGGCCCAATGGTTGAGGAGGAGAAGATTTTTGAAGAATTTCTTAATGATTTCTTTAAGTCTGATAAGCCCCGCCCTGCCACGCCCACATTTTTTGACGAATCAAAAATTTACGAACAAGTTTTGAAAAGGGTCACCCAAGGAACATTTCTGCCAAGTTTGGAAAGAATTGGCCCAGTGGTTGAGGAGGAGAAGTTGTTTAAAGCAATTGTTGACGACTTCCGACGACCGACGCACGCCGGACACAGGGTGATCACAAAAGCTCACCTTGAGCATGTTGCTCAGGTGAGCTAAAAAAGTCTTGTCATAAAAATTCATAGCAGCTTTTCCTCATTTATGCAACGCCGAGCCCGGATAGCTCAGTCGGTTACGTCGGAGTCTGTCAATCCAAGGGTCTCGAGTTCGAACCCCGGCTCGGCCAGTATCCATTCTGACATTTGACAAAAGTCATTTGTCTCTCACCAATGGGTGTGAATCATCTATGTGAGAGAGCAGCTGGAGGCTCGGTTTGGATAATGTGGTTGTACTGGTGCGAGAAATACCAGGAACCCATGGTTAGGTGCTCCAGCCACCGCGATATGACCCTGGTAGTTGAAAACGGCGTAAAATCCCAATAAACTCAAACTCATTTATGCAACAATTCCTGTAAGCCATACGAAAGGCATAAACAAGAGGACCATGATGGTCCTATATCGCTCACCTGAACCAAGATGATATGAGCCACAGTTTTGTTCAGTTTTGTGACTTTAAGACTGAAAACAAACTTATGGTCAACAACATTGTGTCCAAATTTTGTCTCGGTTTGTCGCTATTTGTGGTTGTTAGAGTAAAAACAGTCGAAAACAGCAAATTTGTCAATTTGAAGGGCTCAGCAAACTCAGCAAATTCTACTATGATTAAGCTGAAATTCAAACTGGTGCAAGATCTTATGTTCAGCAACATTGTGTCCAAATTTAGTCTTGATTGGACAACAATTGTAGATGCTAAAGTGTAAACAAGGTCCGAAACAATCGAAAACATCAATTTTGTCAAATTCAAGGGTGTATAACTCATGAACTTTTGATCTGATCAATCTGAAAATCAGCTCATACATGATATTTTAGTCCGTAACATTGTGACCAAGTTTTGTCTTGATTGGTCAATAATTGTAAGATGCTATAGTGTAAACAAAGTAAAAAACAGTCGAAAACGGCAATTTTTGTCAAATTCAAGGGCGTATAACTCTTAACTTTATGATCCGATCAATCTGAAAATCAAACTCATACAAGATTTTATGGTGCCTAACATTGCCTCAAAGGTTTGTCTAGATTGGTCAATAATTGTAGATGCTAGAGTGTACACAAAGTCAAAAACAGTCAAAAACGGCAATTTTGTCAAATTCAAGGGCGTATAACTCATGACTTTATGATCCCATCAATCTGAAAATCAAACTAATACAAGATCTTATGGTCCCTAATATTGTCTCAAAGTTTTGTCTTGATTGGTCAATATTTGTAGATGCTAGAGTGTAAACAAAGTCGAAAACAGTCGAAAATGGCAATTTTTGTTAATTTCAAGGGCATATTACTCAAGACCTTCTCGTCCGATCAGACTGAAAATTGGACTCATCCTAGATCTTATGGTCACCAACATTGTGTCAAAGTTTTGTCTTGATTGGTCAATATTTGTAGATGCTAGAGTGTAAACAAAGTCGAAAACGGTCGAAAATGGCAATTTTGTCAATTTCAAGGGCACATAACTCAATACCTTCTTGTACGATCAGACTGAAAATTGAACTCATGTGAGATGTTATAGTCAACAACATTGTGTCAAAGTTTTGTCTTGATTGATCAATAATTGTAGGTACTAGAGTGTAAACAATGTCAAAACTAGCTATTTTTCGCATTCAAGGGCAGATAACTCCGGACTTTCTGGTTCGATCTGACCCATAATCGAACTCATCCGATATCTTATGGTCATACATGTTTTGACCAGGTTTGGTCAAGATTGGGTTATATTTGTAGATGCTAGAGAGTAAACACGAAATTGTGGACGGACAGACAGACGGACAGACGGACAGACGGACGGACAGACGGACGACGGACAAAAAGTGACCACAATAGCTCACCTTGAGCACTTCGTGCTCAGGTGAGCTAATAAAATTAACCCATGTCCAGCTGACTTCAAATTTTGTTCTAAACAAATTGCCCATTAAGACTTTTCAGTCTGTCTCAATATTCTGCCACAGTAATCGAGAAGAAAGCAAGCAAAGTAGGCTAAGATTAACCCTTTCCCAAACGACAAAATTTTTGGATGGTCCACTTCAAAAAGTGCCACAAATGACAAAATGGAAGTTAATATTGATATAATTTGTGTAAAATATGACATAGAAAATATTGAGACAAAAGGAGAAACTGCTGGTTATCAGCAGTATCTTCTTTTGTTTCAATGTTTTCCCAAGCCTTTTCTATTAGGGACGTCAAAACCAGGTCTTGTTTGGGAAAGGATTAAACCACAAGTTTGTGCAGTTCGAACTTATCTAAACTGCCTGCAAAAGGTTTGATCACTATAGGAATGGATTAATGTATGTCTTCAACTGCATGTGAAGGATTAAAAATTCTTACAGCTCCAAATTGAGTGAAGTATTCTTTCAACTGTTCCTCTGTTGTGGTTGGACTAACTTTGCCCACATAGATCTTTTTCAATGGTGGACCCTGTCCTTTACCAATTGGATTTGCCATCTTTGGATCTATTTCTTTATCTTGTATAAAATGGGGTTTTGTTTCTAAAATCTGAAATTGATTTTAATCTATTAGATCTACCAGACAACAAATTTTAAGACTTGTTAAAATACAAAGATTATGCAGACAAAAATTTCACAAGAATGATATTTAAAATTTTCCTGGTTAGAAAACATTCTGGAAAATGAAGAAATTGATAGTCACAAGCAATTTCTTAATTTTCCGCAATCATCAATGATCATCATGTGGGGTGTCTGTAAGTGCTTCATGTATAAATGGGTTAATCTGTTTTGCTCTTCATCTACAGTTTTCTAACAAAAAACAAATTTAACACTTTCCCAAACGGCAATATTTCAGAAGGGTCCTATTTGAAAGATGCAGCATATTACAAAATTGGGAGTTACTAGAGATGGGACTTGTATATAATATAACACAGAAAATACTGAAGCAAAAGGAGAAAATGCTGATTATAAATCAGCATTTTCTTCTTTTGCTTCAATATTTTCCAAAGCCTGTCATATCATGGATGTCAAAAGCTGGTCAGGTTTGTAAAAGGGTTAAAACAATCAAGGGGCATTCGCAACTATGGCATTCCTGTAATTAAAACAACTTTTAACAAATAAGTTGAAAATGAAATTCTATATTGGCACTTGGAAAAAGTTCAAATGGTAATTCATGTTTGATTAAAATCAAAGTGCATTGTTTGACATGCCTAATAGAAGCTTGGAAAACATTGAGGCAACAGAAGAAAACCATTTTTCATGCTGATAATGATAATCACCATTTTCTCCTTTTGTCTTATTGATTTCCTGCTCATATCCTATCATAGTTAACGTAAGTACTATTGTTTACAGGGGCTTTTTAACCCTTTCCCAAACGACAAATTTTAGGGCGATTCATTTCAAATACTGCCGCAAATGACAAAATGGCTGTTATTAAGGATAGGATTTGTGTAAAATATGGCACGGAAAATATTGAGACAAAAGGAGAAACTGCTGGTTATCAGCAGTTTCTTCTTTTGTTTCAATGTTTTCCCAAGCCTTTTCTATAAGGGACGTCAAAACCAGGCCTTAACCCTTTCCCAAACAGCAAGATTGTAGGGTGGTCTAATTTGAAAGCTGCTGCAGACCACGAAATGGATGTTACTTGATGTAAAATGTGTGAATACTATAGCACAGAAAACATTGAGGCAAAAGGAGAAAATGCTGATAATCAGCATTTTCTTTGTTTGTCTCAATGTTTTCCCAAGCCTTTTCTAATAGGGACGTCAAAACCCGGTCTTGTTTGGGAAAGGGTTAATTGGGAAAGGGGTTAAAGAGTTTAGGAAAGGGTTGAAGAAATATAGAAAGCATACAGACTACTGAGCAACAGATGAGAGGGGTGAAAGGCTTTCTTAATTTTTTGTTTCAAATCACAATCCTATGTTGTGGGCATTGAATGGAATCATCTCAATGAGACAATTCCAAATTGGCAATGAGTACCCACAGCATAGGCACTGGGTGAACTCGGCCAAAGCGAGGGGTGTTTTTCGCTACAAGGTACAGATATTTTGCGTTTAAATGCGAGTTCAAAGATCTGATTGGATAGTTTTTCTAATAACAATGAATTTGTTCTAAAAATAGGCCAGGTTTACTGATATGTATTGACAAACCGTCTGTGTTGTTATAAAATTTTGTAACTACTACAGCTTTTATCGAAGCCGTAGTTACAATATTTCATAACAACACCGACGATTCTATGATCGCAAAAAAACGTCCCACGCTTTGGCCGAGTTCACCACCAGTGATAGGGTTAAGTGGATTATTAAAGAAATAAGGCAGTTAAGTCATCACCCCTTTTTATCTGGTGCTCCGGGCATACCTTGTCTATTGTGGCTGAATCTTCAAACACAACAAAAGCAAAACCTCTGGATCTGTCAGTTTCTGGATCTTTCTTCAAAGTACATTTTAAAACTGTTCCATATTTTTCCATATATTCCCTCACTTCATCTTAAAGATAAAACAATTCAATAACTTATTTACACATTTTCAAATGGCAAAAGTTTCAACTGAGCCAAATTCAAATGTTGCAGATAATAATTTCAAAAGAATGTAATTCTAGATTATTGGGTCTTTCAGTATATATTCTGGGATTTAAAAAGTAGGGGGGGGGGGGGGGGGGGGGGGAATTTGTTGAAATGGAAAAAAGGTGACAAAGATGGGAATCTCTTTCTCTATTAAGAAAAATCCCTCATCATCTTCAAAAATTGGGGGGATTTTTCAAAAGTAGTTGCTAAAATGCGCAATCCTGCGTCCTTGAATAGACACTGGTCTTTCTGAGTATAAAACATTGTGGGAAACGAAGAAATTGCTTTTCACAAGCAATTTCTTCATTTTCCACAATGTTTTCCAAAGCCTTTTCTTGTTAGAGAGTGAAAAGGCATCAATGTGCAGTAAAGGGTTAACAGAAGTGCAACTGACACCAATTTACTCATACTATGGGTATAAGCGACACATCCAATTTCAGTTGATCACAGCATTGGAATGGATGGTGCGAGTCAAAATGATGTTATGATTAGAATCTCATTTTGGATAAAGTTGAAATTAAAATTAAACTGTTTCAATGCCAAATCAATGCCAAATTTATGAACTTTCCAGATCACAAGATAATGAATTTTTCAATGGCCCCATTTCAACAGAAATTGACCCCTACTTTTGGTTGGTAATGGGCCAAATTGACCCCTCACATCTGAATCCTGGCCTAACCACTAATAAACTTACTTTCTTTTACGGTCCAACTCAAGCCACCAACAAACAACTTCCTGAAATAAAATAAGCCATTCAGATAATGAGATTATAAATATCTTAAAAGTAAATTTACAAAATTTTGATATATTAATCAGGGTTCAACATTAACTTTTTTGGCTACAAGACTGCCGGGCTTGCTGCTGCCAGATGCTATGAGCCCGGACCAGATGTGCACTAGTCCTGACCAAAAGTTTCCCTTTCGGGAGAAATGGTGGTGAAACGATATGTCGACTTATGGCTGTATCGCGATATTTACCTTATTATAGCGATAGGTCGATAGAACTTTTAAAAGTCGGTATCACGATAGTTCTTTTGACTATCGGTTGTTTATGAAAGTTTCCTTCCAAAAAACACTTGATTTTATCCAAAACGAAAGTAGAACCAAAATCACCCACAACAGAGTCCAGTAGACTTAAAAAAGCGTTTCAAAGATCATGAGTAAATTACATTTGCCCTAGAGGGATACTCTAAATGAAGTTAATTGATCAATTACTCGGGCATCTGACAGGCGCGTAGAAGAGTCTATTTTGAAACAAGTCAGATTGGGTTAGAAAAATGATCAAAGAAGGCATTTTGCACACAGGAATAAATATAAAATGTATTCTGTTTTTATACCAAATTGGTTTAACTTTCAGAAAAAACTGAATTTGAAGCGTATTCGATCGTTTTCAGCACAATCATAAGTTTCGGAATTTTCTTCTCTGATTAATTTGCCCGATCACCTACTCAAGTCGTCAGGTGATAATAAGGTCCGCCCATTTATGCAAATTTCTCATGATCTTTCTTACTCATGCGCATTGTTAGCGGATATTGCAAAAAGGTAAACAAACCAGAAAGGAAACCTCTAAATAAGCGAAAAAAAGTCGAGTTAAAAAATCTCAAATGAATGTATCTTCCGTTTCAATTACGGTGAAAGTGAATTTTAGATTTGAAGTAAGGACGACCAGTCGGGCTAGCATCTTGCGGGACTTACTAGCCCGGACGAAGCAACAGACAGTGAATGTCTGTCAGACGTGCCTTAGTGTTGAACCCTGATTAATTGATGACTCCATCGTTTAAAAACAAGAAAAAAAAGTTCTACTCAAAACCACATCCTTGAATAAAACCAGGGCCCGTATTCATCAACGTTTCTAAATTGATTTTCTAAAGTAAAATTACAATACAATCAATCAGAGTGACCAACAAATTAGTCTGCATTTGTCTTGGCCACTCTGATTGGTTGGTCAGGGATTTTGTTTCCTGCAAGTCCCGAGTCCCTGACTCACATTTTTTTCTCAGGACTCATTGAAAAATTCAGTGAGTCCCAGAGTGCTAACATTTTCAATGTGTAATCGACGTTGACTTTCAAAGACTATGTTTCAATATTGGACTCGTTGTTTTGGGAACAAGTAGGTCCCAGCCCCCAGGACTCAACTGTATTTATAGGTATAACGCGCAGGGGTGTAAAATTCCACTCGCCCGCTCGCATTGGCGAGTAGCATTTGACAGCTGGCGAGTTGAAAAAGTTACCTACTAGTCCTACCGGGCGAGTAAAAATATTGTCTGGCAAATGAATAACAACATATTTCAAGCTCAATACTGTGTTTTTTCTCGGTCCCGATCTGTGCAATAAATTTATAAAATCTGTCAGATCAATGGGAGACCAATTTTGTATTTTTACAGTAACGCTGAAGTTTTCAGACAGGTATGCAGATTAATTGTCTGTGGCGACACCGTTACATTTACATAATTTATTCAGAGGCGGCAATCACATGATTTTATTATGATATATTTTCCTCACTTACGTAAACAAAAACACTCGGTAAGAACACATTTTCTCAAATTTTGAATCAAATACTTAACACTCAATATTGAGATACGTTCCATTCGATACGTTTTACTCTCTGGTCTATTTTGGTACCAAGATCTTCCCTCAAATCCCTGTCAAAGCTGAGAACATTCGTGCAAAGTATTTTTAAATGGCGTGATATATTTTCTTAAGAAATGTTTGCACTTTGCACGGATGTTCTCAGCTTTTACATGGATTTGAGGGATGATCTTGGTATCAAAATAAACTGGAAATTACGACGCATCGAATGGTACGTATCTCAATACTGAGAGTTAAGTATTTCATTTAAAATTTGAGAAAATGTGTTCTTACCGAGTGTTTTTGTTTACATAAGTGAGGAAAATATATCATAACAAAGTCACGTGATTGTCGCCTGTGTTATTACTGTGTATAAATTACGTCACCGCTGTCTACTGCAATAAGTCAAAGAGTGATTTTAAAAGGTGGCTATTGAATATTCGGGCGGGGTGGAAAATTCATGGAAATGACGATGAAAAATGAGAAAAAAGAGTTTCTACATAATTAAAAGAGTAAGTTACGACAAAAGGTGTATGACAAGTAAACATTGGAAAAAAGACGTCTAACTTCTAGTGTAGTCTTGTCTTTCGTTGTTTTCGTGGGCCGAAAAAGAAAAGAAAAAGAGTTGTTCTGTAAACTTTAGAGAAAATATCCAGCATTTAAGCAAGCAAGAAGTCTTCGTTGTATATTTGAATCATGTCCAAATGAAAGAAAGACTTTGAAATTTTATGATAAAAGGGCTAAACACACGAAATGCCTCGATCATCAACATGTTGTAGATAACCCTCCTACATCTTCCTTACATAAGACAAACACATAACAAAATTACAGGACGAGTAACATAAGCATAAGGGCGAGTAACATTTTTGGGCTACTAGTCCTACAGGGCGAGTGGAAGAAAAAATAAGTTTACACCCCTGACGCGTCATCAATCGAATGCGCCTGAATAGATGACACCACATGACATGTATCCTGACATGTGGGGGAGTTTACTCATTTCTGTGACGTAGTGTCCGACTTTACCCGGCGTAAAATCGTACATGTATTTAGCTATCTTAAACTCGGACACTAAAGTTTTCTCCGAATTTCATCCGCGAATTAGCAACATAAATGATGTCGACTGCAACAACTTTCAAATTGGAGTACTTTACCCTTTTGGAATGTGTTAAAACAACAGGTGCGTCCCAGATTCCCCGGTGCATGTCCGAGTTTACCTTACTCTGATAGTATACTTTATTTCGTAAAATTATCTGCCTTGGCTTTATTTTAACTGTTTTAGCCAATGAAATTAGTGTAGAATTGGAATACTTTATTGTTTTCGTTGTTGATTCAGAAGCTTGTCTGTCCGACAGAGTTGTAGTGACGTTGGGTAGAAACACGACCATGTGCCAGGGCTTCCCCTGGCAATTTCAGACTTGGCGCCAGCAAAATCGCCAATTGAAATTTTTTGGGGCCAATTGGAGCCAGTCAGTGCCAGTAGAGGAGCCAATGGGAAAAGAAGAAAAACATATAGACCCCCCCCCCCCCGCTCTCCCCCCCCCCCCCCTAAAAAAAGCACCCCAACATTATAGTCTGTAAAAATGCATAATTATCATCACAATTAGGTAATATGTCATGATGTTTATGACTTTTTATTGACATCAATATAGAAATCAAGATCATTAGCATAAATTCTATAATTTGAGTTGATTGGATGCGGTTCCCTCTGATTTACAATAATTATACGGAACGTCACTGACCCCACCCAGTTGTCAATGCGCCCCCCTCCCCCTCTCCAAACCACGTGCGCACACACACACACATACAGATTGAAATGTGTGCAGAAATTACAGGAGTTATTTTAGGTAAATCGGAGAATCTTAAAGTCAACCTTTTTTCGGCATGCCTTTCGACTAGAACTAGTACATTTTTCAGAACGAATACACGAGGAACCCCCTAAAATACGATGTAAATCATTAATTCGTGACGAAACTTAAAACTTCGGAACCTATTGCGGCGATCACTCGATCACAAGCTTTGATAGAATTTACAGATAAGATTTAAAGAAATCTGACTCTGAAAATTCCATGTGAAAACAAGGAATGAAAGTGAATCTTTTTTGATCACAAAAAATTCGATCTGCGATACGATGCTCGGACTCGTAGCCTGAATCGAATTCTGACAAAAGCTTTACCTCGTGTTTTATATCCATTGATTAAAAAGAAAATCTTTTCAAATGCGATAGAAACAAATTCCATTGTGTAATTGATTTGCGAAAGTTTACACGAAATACAAACCGTTTGGGGGTTAAAACATCGTAACGATATGGCGTTTTAGTCACTCGTTATTTATATGACGTCACTACCCCGAGATCAAATAAATGCCGCCGACACATCTGGCCCGTTTGTTCCAGTCTTGACAAAAATGTGTTGTCTTTATAAGGGAATATGTGTAAAGGATTTAGAATACAATTTGTCGGATTTAGGCCGAAATTAAGCTCCAGGTAAACGCACCGGAATAAATTTCCAGTGACTAAAGTTTTCTTCCTCGGCAAGCCACGCGACCAAGACATTTTCACGCATATTGAAACAGTTATTTAGAAGGTGTCATAATCATATGGACAAACTGCTATCTCGGATAATTGGTTACCGATTATCGATTTTTGTTAATCAATGACTGACCAGCACCGATACACGCGACTGTCATAGCTTTTGAGACTCAACCTTTTACCTGAAATCTTGTGTCAGAATACCGCGCAAATAAGTTGTCGCCAATAAAATCGCCAACTGGCAAATTTTGTCGCCAGAATTTTTATTTTGTCACAATTGGCGCCAGTGGCGATCGACAGCGGGAGCCCTGTGTGCCCGGCTAGCTCAGTGGTTAGAGCGTCCGACTGGTAATCCGGCGGTCGTGGGTTCGAGTCCCATGTCGGGTGCACTATTTCCTCTCATATTTACTTCAGAGTGAGATATCCATGGTGTCCTGACAGAGACTAAGTTTTGTGTCCGACTTATACCGAATCTCCCCTCATAGAAGTCCGGACAATTTGACTGAAAGTGGGTCGTTTTGGTCTTGGGCCGTTTTGGGCCCCGACACCTTGCCAACTTTCCAGCTAACTGCAACCAAAAAAATACCCCCACCCCATATACATACACCGAAAGCCAATGATAATTAAAAGTGTTCTAAATTTCAAGATTCTGGAACTTGGAATTTGTACAGTAGCGGAATTCAGAAATGAAAGACTCAAAGAGGACGAATTTTTAGGGCCTATCACAAAAAGCGCGGAAAATAACATCTGTATGCACTTGCCTGTCGTCTTCATTGGCATCTCCGTTTTTGTTGTTATCCATACCATCGTTGTTTTGGCTAATTTCAGTCATTGTTTTGCAAGTTTTCTGGCGATAAGTAATTTTCTTTTGTCGGTGATCTTCCTTCTTGTCGGATTAAAATTTACCTAGTGCGCATGCGCGATTAAAGCGTGGTCGGAATGATAGACTGGGAAAATTTAGTCTGGAATGCCAAATTCTAAGTGAATAAGTTGATTCGAGTCTCAGTCTATGATCCAGTTTCATTGGGTGCGTTCAGGGTTCTCCCATCGGTAACCGAGTGTATTTACCGTCGGCTACCGATGGTACCATCGGTATCCGATGGCACCGTCGGCAACCAACAAACTCTGAACGAAAATTGTACCGATCGGTAAAAAAGGCGGATAATCAATTACCAAGAGCGTATTCTCCCCGCAGAGTGATCGTTCGTTTTCAAAAAAATATGAATTAAAAGATATTTTCAGAAATAAACGGCTAAATAAAATAACTGTAGCTTCAACTATTACAATAAATTCTATCAAGAACGGTTAGAATGCTATTCGCTTGCTATTGAAGAAAATATATGATTAGGATCGCCCTAGTTGGATTGTTATCCGCCATCTTACTGTAATGAAAACGAGGCTACCGATGCTACCCGACTTGTCTACTGTCGGGACAATTGGTTACCAACAAAATATACATCGGTATGCCGACGGTTACCGATGGCTACCGATGGTTGCCAACGACACCGATGGCTACCGATGGGAGAACCCTGAACGCACCCATTTAAAAACAAACGATGGGCGACGCTGCTGGTAGTCTGGTTCCCGTACCTGAAATCTACTACGGATTTAAATTCAGTTATTTACACGAATGGGTACCAGTCTACGCTGCTGGTAGTTTTCTGGTGAAAAGGGATATACTCTCTGTCAAAACGACACCCTTTTCGTCCAAAATGGTGATATTTCAGGCCCGTAGGAAACAATTTCATATGGGGGGGGGGGGCTAAAGCCCTTGTCCTGAATATTGGGGGGGGGGGGGGGGGGGGTGGACTAATTTGGATTTTCCCAAACTTTTCAGTGTGAAATAAAGAACATTCGGCATTTTTGGCCAACATGGGGGGGGGGGGGCTTAGCTGTTCCTACCCTGTTCCTACGGGCATGTATTTCACTCCAAATTGTGGACAGTCTAAGTAAGTAGGGAAGTTAATTTTATTTAAAGTCGGCAAGATAACAATAACATAAGCTCACATGAGCTTTTGGGCCGACTAGCATATAGTCGACTGACCAGTTTCGGTGACCTTAAGAACTTTTCCTTATTCTTTCACTAACTTTCATGAATATGACTTAAAAATGCAATACATCTTTAGTTTTTTCTAAAATCACCACATTTGTGAATTAGCTTGAATTTTGTTGACCCCATATTTTCAGCACATGAAATAAGTAGGACCAGAATCAGTGACCCTTTAATTTCATCCTCACGAGAATTTATTGGGCAAGTTCTATATCAAAATTTATTCCAAAAATGAAGACTGTGGTCAAATTGGTTTCAAAATTGAAAATATGACATTTGTAGAGCACTTCTATGGGTGATTAAAAAGGCTATTTAGAAGACCATAGGTAAATTTATACAGAAAATGAAGTCAAGCATGTAAATCGGTCTTTATTTAGGATTTCTCCAATTTTAACAACATAAATGACCGGATTTTTGTTTTAATGGATGACTGTAAAGCCCCTTGACATGATGGAACTCTTAATTTTGAAAATTGCATACAAAAAGAGAGGGTCACCGATATAGGACAGTCACCAAAACAGCGAGTTCCAACAGGCTGCATATCGGAAGCTGTTCTTACCGAAGACGGATCCTCGGGCCAGTTTCATCAAAACATTTTTTTAAGATTAAAACCTGGGTTTGACGTTCATGATATAATTGACTTGGGAAATGTTACCGTTTTAGGAAAGGGCTAAGACATATTCTGTTTTATAAGTAGGCTATGTTTTGTGTCTCGATAAATGGCATGAGATGCTCTGTCAGGTCATTTAATCGTGAGTTATACAACGATATAAATATACTGAGAGGCAAAAGAAAGTATACACTTTTTGTTTTTCGATATCTCTCCTAATTTCCATCATATCGGCTCAGAATTTTGTACTTTTCATTTCTACTCATCAGCCAATAATACAGTTCTAATAGATTTTACCTGAAATTACTTGACTACTCATACTTAAATTGCTACATGTCGATTTTGCAAAATTTGCACGTGTGACTTAGTGTAGCATCAAATATTGCCGTTAATCCGTATTTGATTTCTTTATTCTTTATCACAACAAATCACAACGTTAAATTTCCTCTAGAACACTATAACACAATTTTCGGTGCAGATAGAAATCGATCAATATGCCACTTTTTTGCACTAAGACCCATTTTTCTACGGCGCAGTATGATATAAAAGAAACGTTACACTATAATACACTTTATACACTCACTCAATTGGCTAAGGATATTTTGCACAAATTTCATCAAATTCCGTCAATAAATTTTGAAGGAATAATGTCATATATATTGTTTGCATCAAGTCCCCTTTTGTCATGAAACATCGTAATAAGGAAAAGCAATAACCACGTTCGCATGATTCTAGATGACAAAACACTTTCTGTGAAAATTTTATCCAAATTCGTTCATAAATGTAGCGGTTATTTCAACGTAAATGATTGCATTAATTAATTGATTAAATCCCCTTAAATTTCGATGAGGTTGTATGCTAAGAAAACACATTCGCAACGGAAGGAAGATCGGATAGACGAATAGGCGGAGAAGGCTACATCAATAAACGACCACATTCGGTGGCGATTAAACATCGTATATAATCTATTCATCGTTTTCTTAGAAAACGTGGAAGAGCTAAGGCGTATACTTATTTTTGCCTCTCAGTATAATTATTTCCTCCAAATTTCATCGACATTGTCTAAGTAAGAAACATTAAAGCGAGGCCTTGATAAGACCCCTTTTGATTACAGATCAATATGTACCTTGATCAGCAAGCGTGCAGTCTGAACAGGATTCATATCAGCTGAGTTAACCCATTACCAAACGACACAATTTTAGACTACAGTAGTAAAAATTCAAAGATGTTACAGACGACAATTTTAGGAAATATTACACTTGTGTGTGTTTTTGGGTAGAGAATATTGTGGGAAATTAAGAAAGTCACAAGCAATTTCTTCATTTTCTACAATGTTTTTCAAGGTCATTATCTTGTAGTGAGTCAAAAAGAGTCATTGTGTGGCAATGGGCTATGTAGGTCTACAGGCAGCGCCAGATCAAGGATTTCTGTGAAGGGGTTCAAACTTTTGACTGAATTTCTGCACGAAAATGAAATAAGCAGGCTATATATACAGAGGAAGGTTCGTTTGAACCTCCTCTGGATCCTCCACTGACAGGTTACATGGGTTATTAATGAAACACGGTACGGAAACTACAGAGACAGAGCCAACGGCTCTGCTATTCAAATCCTCTGGGGCGCTTCCGGCCATGTGTGGCTCTGTCTCTGGGAGCACGATTTTTGGACAAAAATGGGTGAGTGTTCAACTTTGTTGTTCAATAGTTTTCTTTTGGTGCTTAAAAGCGAAAAAAACGGGAATGTCATGCTCCCCTAAAACCATTTATCTGACTGTTATAATTCTGTGGGCTTCAAAGTCGGCAGGATTTTCACAGGATCATTGTCGTCGTGAGTCGACCCTATGTGATTTTTTCTTGTGTACATCATGTATTTATGTACATTCCAACGATAAATAGCCAATTGCTGCTGCCAAAACATGTTATATGCTAATCGATGGATACTCTCGAATAGATATCCCTTTCCCATGTCACAAAACCTTAGAAATGATTGACAAAAATAGAATTTGAGCAATTTCTATCGGTGGCTCTGTCTCTGGCGGCTGGCTCTGTCTCTGGCGGCTGGCTCTGTCTCTGTGTACTTTGTAAAACAGTTCAATCCACCACAAAATTCGTGTCGAAGTAATATACATAATTGACTCATACACTCAATAGATCATAATAGTGTGTGGCGAACGTTTCAGTCACTGATTAAATGCTTTTCCAAAACATGGGTAGATAGATTTCACTTAGGAGAAGTTCTGTGTACAAAAAGCGGTGGTGTATTTCATCACCTGTAGTGATAGATTTCTAATTTAGGACTGCTTAAATTCGAAATTATGAACACACATGCACCGATCCAGATGGGCGTCAGCCCCTCTTGAGAAAGAAATGTATGGATCTGCGCAAGGTTCTACATGCGCAAAATGTTAATCATTGAAATATGTGAGAAAAAAGGTGAATATGCTGGTTATCAGCCAATGTAGAAAAGAATCAAAATTTGCAAATCAAAAGTATCTTGAATACATCTTAAATGTAGGTTCCATGCAAGATCAAACCAAAGACAAAGGACAATCACTTCCAACCAACAAAAAATCTACACTCTACTAAAACATCCAAAACAAGATTCTACTGGCATAGATACTCTAAAACAACACAACAAACTGTACACTAATGACGAAAAAAACCAAAAAAACCACGAATTCTAAATGAACAATTCCAATCTGTTTCCATCCACAAATCACCCTTCTCACTTAAACGCGTAGATGAAATAATACGTTCACACACAATTTAAAACACACTTGATGCATGTACAGAAATTCACCACCACAGACCCAGCGCTCACAAATCCAGGCACACCATCGAAATATCTGAAAACAGGATCAACAAATTGCTAAAATATCTGAACCTGCTTAAAGCTGCTGGCCCTGATGAATTAAGACCAATTATACTAAAGAATTGTGCCAAGGAACTCACACCTATCATAACACACCTGTATTAAGAAATCTCTTGATACCAATTCTTTACCGAGCACTTGGAAAAAAAGCAAACGTCGCCCCTGTATTCAAAAATAGCCCAACCCAGCCAATTTTCGCCGGATCTCTCTCACTTGCATCTTATGCAAACAACTTTAACATATTAGTGCATCTAGTATAACTAAACACTTCGACAAAACATATTCTGCGACTTACAGCACGGCTGTTGCTGAAAAGATACTGTCTGGCCCAACTCTTGGGCTTGGTAGATGATATCCTCCAGTTCATAAATGAGGATAAAGCAAAGATAACTTGGTCCTATTACATTTTTAAAGAGCGTTTGATATGATAAATTATGAGAAAATGGTGTCCAAAATACATTGTTATGACATTATAGGTCACACTCTGGCATGGATCAAAGTCTTTGTAGACAATAGGACACAATCAGTGTTGGTCAATAGATCCATGTCCTGCATCATACCTGTTCCTTCAGGTGTGCCTCAGGGTTCGGTCTTAGGCCCCTACTATTCCTTATCTATATCAATGACCTCCATGAATATGTACAATGCTCTAAAGTACGTCTCTTTGGTGATGACACTATCATTTACATACCACAAACTATCACATTCCATTCCAGCCTCTTACAACAGGATCTACTCAAGCTCGAGAGATGGGAATCACACTATATTTAGGTGTTACAATCTCAAACGACTTATCATGGAATAACCGCTTGTCAGGCCCCAGCTCGAATACTGCGCTGCAGCATGGACTGCAGTCCGTTCAACACTCGGGAACATTGATTGACCAGATTGAACATGTGCAGCGGGTAGCAGCTCGCTGGGCCATGCGATGCTATGGTCCCACATTCAGTGTCTCCGCTATGTTAGACAACCTCTGTTGGAGAAGATCAGATTTGCGCTGTATTGACTTACGGCTTGTTAGATTCTATAAAATTGTCAATGATAAAGTAGTCGTCCCTCTTCCTCAAAATATTGTCAAACCTGTCAGACCACATAGAAATTCCCATATACTGGCATTCAAGCAACTACAAACTAATATTTTCTTTTCTCGCAATGCATCAGACCAATGTCTTGTTTTGGAGATATAAAATGGAAATATGTCGAATTACATTGGTGCAAAATGTTTCTTCGTCAACACCAAATTCGTCGCATGTAGTAGCTTTGAAATTGAACAGCGCCGAAATTTTGATGTTTTGGAAAGCGTTCAATCAGTGACTGAAACGTTCACCATACGCAATATGATATATTCAGTGTGCGAGTCAATAAAGCTTCGACACGAATTCTGTGGTGGATTAAATTTCTCAAAGTTAGCACGCAGAGACAGAGCCAGCCGCCAGAGACAGAGCCAGCCGCCAGAGACAGAGCCACTGATAGAAATTGCTCAAAATTTACTTTTGCCAATCATTTCTAAGGTTTTGTGACAAGGGAAAGGGGTGTCTAATAGAGAGTATCCCTCGATTAGTATATAACGTGTTTTGCCTTCGACAATATGCTATTTACCGTTGGAATGTACATAAATGCACGATGTAAACAAGAAAAAATCACATAGGGTCGACTCACGACGACAATGATCATGTGAAAATCCTGCCGACCTTGAAGCCCACAGAATTAGAACAAACAGATAAATGGTCTAAGGGGAGCATGACATTTCCATTTTTTCGCTTTTAAGCACCAAGAGAAAATTATTGAACAACAAAGTTGAACACTCACCTATGTTTGTCCAAAAATCTTGCTCCCAGAGACAGAGCCACACATGGCCGGAAGCGCCCCAGAGGATTTAAGTGGCAGGGCCATTGGCTCTGTCTCTGTAGTTTCCTAACCGTGTGAAAGAAATACAAGAAAACATTAACCCAAAAAGTAATGAGTACGCACCGTACACAATTTTGCAAATGAATCATTTCTAATATGAAGGTTTCTAATTCATGATATCGAGTAAAGAATACCATATATTTATTTGCCAAGTCTGATAATTGGCCGAATGAACAGTTTTAGTAATTCCATAGTATACCATTAACAATTTCGAAAGTCAAATACACATTATCCTGCCTACATTTTATATACGAAAATTATCTATGTATCTGATCGACCACAGTCGTACTTTCTTTGTCATGACTCTCTTTCGCCACCATTTTCTGTTTTCCATTTCATTTGCTAGATATTCCCTGGGAATTCATGTATCTGACTCCAATTGGTCGATGTATGTTCTTAATTGGGCGCCTACACTTCTGTTACAATGATTGGGTTCCCAAGATCAGTTGGTGTAAGACTCCTTGTTTGCTTCTAAAACTGTTATCGCTGAATCTGAGGCGTCTTTCTTTTATAATTGCTGTGATACATGGTAGCTTTCCGTACCCATTTTTGTTTGGGGCGTGTTGCTGCAAGGTTACATGTTTTACTAATCTGAACATTTTTGTATATAATTATATGCATTTTCTATTTTCCGGCTTAAGGTAGTCCACCCTAATGAGATTCGCGCGACGTCGGAATCATTCGGATGACGTCGAAAACATTAGGCGGTGGAATTTTCCACCGCCGGATGTTTACGACTGCGCCCGAACAGGTTCTGATACGTAACGACGCCGCTCGAAAAAACACACACACACACACACACACCAGCAAACAAACACACAAAAAAACAAAAAAAACAAAGCAAAAACAAAAAACAAAAAAAAAAAAAAACAAAAAAAAAAAAAAAAAACAAACAAACAAAAAAAAAAAAAAACGATGTTTCATGAATATCAAAATGGCGACATTATGGGTATTCTACCTTAATGTTAATGCTTTGGTAAGAGTCCAAATATAGGAGAACTGCTTCAACTGTCGCCCTAAATTTGGAGCTTCAGATCTTCTTGTAGGTGTGATATGCAAATAATATTTAATATCAGACGAAATAGCGGTTTACGGATATATGAAAAGTTGTTCAAATGCAAATCGACCTGATTAGCATACTCCCAAATTTGCCGTTTGAAACCAACTTGTACACGGTACGGAAACTACAGAGACAGAGCCAATGGCTCTGCCATCTAAATCCTCTGGGGCGCTTCCGGTCGTGTGTGGCTCTGTCTCTGGGAGCAGGAATTTTGGACAAAAACAGGTGAGTGTTCAACTTTGTCGTTCAATTATTTTCATTTGGTGCTTAAAAGCGAAAAAGCGGGAATGTCATGCTCCCCTGAGACCATTTATCTGTTTATTCTAATTCTGTGGGCTTCAAAGTCGGCCGGGTTTTTACAGGATCATTGTCGTCGTGAGTCGACCCTATGTGATTTTTCTTGTTTACATCATGTATTTATGTACATTCCAAGAGTAAATAGCCAATTGCCACAGCCAAAACATGTATATACTAATCGAGGGATACTCTCGATTAGACATCCCTTTCCCATGTCACTAAACCTAAGAAATGATTCGCAAAAATGAAATTTGAGCAATTTCTATTAGTGGCTCTGTCTCTGGTGGCTGGCTCTGTCTCTGGCGGCTGGCTCTGTCTCTGTGTGATAGGTTTAAATCTTAATCCATCACAAAATTCGTGTCGAAGTAATGTACCTAATTAACTCACACTGAATATATCGTATTGTGCATGGCGAACGGTTCAGTGACTGAGTAAACGCTTTCCAAAACATTGAAATTTCAGTGTTGTTCAATTTCAAAGCTACTATGGGCGACAAAGTGGGTGTAACTATTATGTATATTGACAAAGATACAATTAGTGTACGTTTTGTCACATAAAAAGCTGCAGCAAACGAAGAAAATACTGGTTATCATTTATTTTATTGTGCCTCAATGTAATCCGATATCTTTCCATTTTTTTCCCAAACAACACATTGTTCTGATGCATTGCGAGAAAAGAAAGCGGCTGATAACCAGCATTTTCATCTTTTTTTGTCACGGAACCATTGATAGATCCATACATTTCTCTCTCATTATGGGCGGACGCCCATCTTGATCCAAGCATGTCTGGACATCATTTCAAATTGGAGCAGTCCTAAACTAGAAATATATCACTAAAAGAATAAAAAACCCTGTCACTTCATTTGTCCAGACAAGCGTTTTGTCGAAAACAAAGGACAGTAACCCACAAAATAAGCAAGGTAGAGTTATGCTCCTCGTGCACAGAACTATCAGATCTATCTACCCATGAAGTTTCATGTCATGATCACAGCTACTATACTTTCAGAGATATGCTCTGAGTAAGTATTTTGTACCCAGACGGACTGACAGATGGACGGACATGCAAACAGACATGCTGGTTCAGTATACCCCTTGAAATATTCGTTTTGCAGGGATAAAATGATGTCGTTTGAGAAGGGTCGAGATACGTCACAACCAGGTCTTGAGTGGAATAGGATTAAAACGCAAACGAGTTATACACGTGACTACAGAGTAAAACACCACTAACCGTCTTATGGTACTGTCACACTATAGTGTATAGAGCCATCGTATGCATGGGTTGAAGTACGCTGATGTAAGCTAAGGACCAATAGTTTTTTGAACATTCACATGAACCTTTTCAGCATATGCCAGAAGAACCAAACCGAATTCAAATCGGTTTCCAGGGTTCAACATTAACCTGTGCCCGACAGACATTAACTGCCTGCTGCTTGGTCAGGGCTAATTAGATCCCCATTATGCAAGACCAACTGGTCAGCCTAATTTCAAATCGAAGTCCCTATTACCGTAATGAAAACACAGGATATGTGACACAACAAGAACATGAGCCATTCAAATTTTCATTCATTTTTTATTAAAAACTTGTCTTTTAGCTTATGAAAGAATTATTGTTGTGTACAACTTTTCCCTATTATCCAAATATTTGGTCAGGACCAGTGCATGTTTGGTCAGGGCTAGCAGCATCTGGCAGCAACAAGCCCGACTGTCTTGTAGCCCAAAAAGTTAATGGTGGACCCTGGTTTCGTAATGCCAGGATTATTGAAAAAAAAACATTGAAATTATGTCGCATAATTCCCCGCCGTGATTTTGATTATTGCATTTTGGAAGTTTAAAACAATTTAATTGAAAAGATTATACTTTCCAAGAATAAATGTCCATTTCAACAATATCTTGCAGACACCTCTAGCATTGCCATACAAGAAGGCCAAAATGGCTATAGACAATGCGATACAACCTTCCAATCAACATTGTACAAGAAAACTAGAGATTCAACCACTTCAGAAACTATAACACTGTGGAATTAGATGCAAAACAAATAAATGGTTAGAAGCTCTCCTGAAAAACAGAAGACAAACAGTTGTAGTTGCAGGTAATTCTTAGGCCCAAATGAAAGTCCAGTCTGGCGTCCCCCAAGGGCCAGTGCTAGGTCATAGTCTATTTCTGTTCTACATCAACGACATTCATGAAGACTTATATGCAAAGGTTAGACTCTTTGCTGATGATACCATAGCCTACTTCACAGGCTAGCAATAGACCCAAATCAATATTTTAGCAAACCCACCAGACATTCAAGGAACATGCAAGGAGACAGTTATGCGATCACATACAATAAAACAACAACCAGACAACAATCCTTCTTCCCACGAACAACCCGAGACTGGAAACATCTCCAAACAGATGTGTGGTCAGCAGGCTCAGTTGACGCCTTCAAGGTCAAACTAGCCAACCACTATTTTTAAGTCTGTCTTATATCTTTTAACTTTCGCTGTATATATGTCTTTCGCCTTTTAACAGTTTAACCTATACCTTTTACGCAAACCCATCGCAAAATGATCGACCTGTTGATTGTTACCAGTATATGAAAGAAGCGGTAAATACATGTAGTAACAAATCTATATTCTCAGATAACAAATATTTAAGTTAGAGATAAAGTTTTCAGAAAAAGATCAATAATAGGAGTGTACATTATAATATATGTTTAATAATAACCTAATCCTTATTAACTTCAGGGCATAGATGGTTTCGAAGAATCAAATATGTAATATTTATCATTGAAATCTGTGACAAAAAAGAGATGAAAATGCTGATTATTAGCCACATTCTTCTCTCGCAATGCATCAGAACAATGTCTTATTTGGGGGAAAAATGAAAGATATCGGATTACATTGATGCACAATAAAAAGACCTGATAACTATTATTTTCTTCGGTTGCTGCAGCCTTTTAAGTGACAAAACGTACACTAATTATTTCTTTTTCAACAGTTACACCCACTTTGTCGCCTGTTGTAGCTTTAATCAATGTTTTGGAAAGTGTTTACTCAGTCACTGAACCATTCGCCATGCGCAATACGATCTATTCAGTGTGTGTGAGTTAATTAGGTACATTACCTCGACACGAATTTTGTGATGGATAAAGATTTAAACCTATCACACAGAGACAGAGCCAGTCGCCAGAGACAGAGCCAGCCACCAGAGACAGAGCCACTGATAGAAATTACTCAAATTTTATTTTTGCGGATCATTTCTTAGGTTTTGTGACATGGGAAAGGGATGTCTAATCGAGAGTGTCCCTCGATTAGTATATAACATGTTTTGGCTGCGGCAATTGGCTATTTACTCTTGGAATGTACATAAATACATGATGTAAACAAGAAAAATCACATAGGGTCGACTCACGACGACAATGATCCTGTGAAAACCCGGCCGACTTTGAAGCCCACAGAATTAGAACGTCTTAGGGGAGCATGACATTCCCGTTTTTTCGCCTTTCAGCATCAAATGAAAATAGTTGAACAACAAAGTTGAACACTCACCTGTTTTTGTCCAAAATTCCTGCTCCCAGAGACAGAGCCACACATGGCCGGAAGCGCCCCAGAGGATTTAGATGGCAGAGCCATTGGCTCTGTCTCTGTAGTTTCTGTACCGTGTGTATTAGGTAGATTATGCGGTTTTTTTTTCTTTTTTTTTCATTTGGTCGCGGAATGCTTCGTTTGCATACTTACTTGGACGAGTTCATCTGATAAAGGAATGTCGGGATTTTCAGATAGGGGAGAGCGGGGCTAGTTCGCCCGCTTTTGGATTGCACATATTTTGAATTCTATGAAAGCTATTTGGGCGTAATTTATATATCTACTGTGTCTATCACTATTAAATGTTTCTTTTCAAGAAAGAGAATTTTAAGTTTTAGAGTTTTGATCTTAGTGGCCGGACTTGTCCCATGCATTTGGCAAGTTCGACCGAACAATGCGGCAAGGTATGCTAGAGCTGTAGTTCATTGTTTTTAGACAGTTTAATTTTCTAGGAATCTGTATACATACGACTACCAAATGAAGGTATGAATTGAAAAAGTATTGCTCTACAGAGCCACTGGCCGAACATGCCCCGAGTGAGGACTAGCCACGGTCTCCCATAACGTGTACGAGGTTTAGAACTCGTCAATAGGGCGCTGAATGATGGCATCTCTGTAGCCTATCTGCATGGTAACGTCAATGGGATAGAAATCTTGACGATCGAGGTTCGATTCCACTTCGAACCATTTTTATGCCCCCGATAGGGAGGCATCATAAATTTGACTTGTCCGTCCGTCTGTCCGTCTGTCTGTCCGTCTGTCTGTCCGTCCGTCATTCCGTCCAAAAACTTTAACATTGGCCATAACTTCCTTATTACTTAACATATTCGCTTCATACTTTACCACAACATTCCTTGGTACATTACCTTTCTGTAGGCACATACTTTCACAGGCGGCAATCACGTGACTTTGTTATGATATATTTTCCTCACTTATGTAAACAAAAACACTCGGTAAGAACACCTTTTCTCAAATTTTGAATCAAATATTTAACACTCAATATTGAGATACGTGCCATTCGATACGTCATATTCTCTGGTCTATATTGGTACCAAGATCTTCCCTCAAATCCCTGTCAAATCTGAGAACATTCGTGCAAAGTATTTTCAAATGCCGTGATATATTTTCTTAAGAAATGTTTGCACTTTGCACGAATGTTCTCAGCTTTGACATGGATTTGAGGGATGATCTTGGTATCAAAACAAACCGGAAATTACGACGAATCGAATGGTACAAATCTCAATTCTGAGAGTTAAAGGGGGAATAACACTTAACATCTTGCAAATTTTCCGAGAACTTCGTACAAAAAAATAAATATATATTATTAAAATATGGTCTTTAGATTGCATATGTGCCAAATCTTAGCTTTCTACCTTGTGTATTGGCTTAGATGTCGACGGATTTAAAACCCCATGATTTTTTGTCGGGGGGATAAAAATTATAATAATAAAACATATGGGGTTTTAAATCCGTCAACATCCTAGCCAATACACAAGATAGAAAGCTAAGATTTGGCATAGATGCAATTTAAAGGCCAAATTTTCATAATATATATTTATTTTTTGCACGAAGTTCTCTGAAAATTTGTAAGATGTTAAGCGTTATTCCCCCTTTAAGTATTTGATTTAAAATTTAAGAAAATGTGTTCTTACCGAGTGTTTTTGTTTACATAAGTGAGGAAAATATATCATAACAAAGTCACGTGATTGCCGCCTGTGACTTTGGTGACCTTGACCCCTGGATGACCTTGACCTTGAACATAGATTGGCCATAATTTAAAATCAAAGCGGTGTCGGGGGCATTGTCATGTTACAGTGACAGCTCTTGTTCTTCTTTATTTTTACAGTTCATTTGCTCTTGGGTAACATGAAGGCGACATTCGTATCATGCAAATCTCAATTTTAAGAACGGTCATTTTTCTGACACGAGTGACTTGCATTCGTTTATAATTCATAGTAAAAGACAACATCGAAAGAACGACTCCCCTTTGACGCTGAATATGGCATTTTATGGGGCGCCAATGGTACTCTAGTGGTAAATGTGCATGTGCATATTATTTTACGTTAAGGCGAGATCTGGGTAATGCACTTCCGGTATATTTGTTATATTTCGACTTATTCCGTGATATCCGTAAACCCGATCATTTTTAAAGTACCGTTCTAGATGCAATATCGCCTGTTTAATTGAGCATGCTCGGATTTTCGGGGAATATTCTAAACAAGTTTGTGTATGAATATTAGGCAAAAGACGCAAAAAAGCAAAACAATCGAACGTCTACGAAATACAATTGAGCCAGGATCTGGAAAAATGTCCCTTATAGCATTTTTAAAAATTGAGTTTCAAGATCAGCCTGTCGTCAAATGCAGTCCAATATGCATTCATACTGCTCTTTTTTAATCACTATAGGTCACCAAGAAGCTATTAGAGAACAACGTGGATCCTGATTAGACTGTGCGTATGCACAGGCTGATCTGGATCTATGTTGGGCTCAAAAGCCTTAAGGGACGTTTTACCAGATCCTGGCTCAATTGTTTGTCCGAAATCACGTCACTTTTCACTCAAAATAAGATCTTCCCCATTGGCGTGGGACGTAGGAGCACCACTATATCACGGGCCCGCAGTAATAACGAACTTTGCAGGCCCGTACCCAAAGTTACCTAAAATTGCCGAATAGGAAAAGATTTTATATAGCCAATCATGACGTAATTTCGGACAAACTATAGTATTTCATAGGTGTTGCTATAAATTTGAATCAACTACGACGGTTTATCAAAACCTATCGGTAAATCCGGTCTATTTTCAGCTCAAAATTCATTGCTATTTTCTTTATTTTTATGCCTACGCTTAAAATAGGGAAAATGCAATTTAACCCCTTCAATATTCAGACACTGGCCCTGACAAGGATTTTCAAGAGCCCATATAGAATTGCTACCTGCTTTTTTGTGATACAAGTCATTTACTTTTGTAAACAAATACAAAATGTATTTATTCATCTTAATGCATTTTTGAAGTACATAATCAAGAGGCAAGTGGCGGATACAGATGGGGTTCAAACGAACCCCCCTCTGAAGCATGATTATTTCATTTACCTAATCATATTATATAGAAATTCAGTAAAAAAAAAGTGTAATAGTAGAGAAACGAACCCCCTTAATGTTGTTAGTGTTTTCAAATCCCCTTCTCTGAAATTCTGGATCTGCGGTAGTTTTCTGAGTAGGCCTACATTGTGCACGAATTGTATCTCTAATAACAGCCATTTTGTTGTTTGCATCAGCTTTCAAATTGCAAGTTATTTTTCTTTCTGTTAGGATAAAGGTTATGATGGGCTAAGGCAATGATTACCGAATCCTTCCTAAGTATTAGATAGAGGATGTATAGTATACTCCTCACAAAAAGTTAAGCAACAAAAATAATTCTCTCAATATTCTTTTTATACACGCGGAAATTTTTGCATAGATTTGTTATTCGGACAGCCATATCTATGCTTAAACACACTTAAAAGAATACTGAATGTTATCGTCTCCAAAAAAGCTATCACGTGATTAGAACACACTCACCCCCCCCCCCCCAAAACATGCATGCTAAATGTGTCGCATATACGGATTTCAAACTTGGCATTAGCTCCGTATGTGCTTAAAACGCATCAATTTGACAACTTTGATGTCATAAACATTTGAATCATGCCAATACGTCACTTGACTCAAATTGAAGTGGCTCAAATTGTTGGAATGCTACAGGGTGGGGCAACCAAGACTGCTGCTGCCATTCACTTTAAATTTCATCGCAGTATTGACGGAAGAGCAATAACCCGATACAATCAAACAGGACAGATGTCAGAGAGACCACGTTCAGGTCGTCTAAGAGTAACAACACCTTGTGAAGACCGTTATGTTGCAACCTTAGTCCGTAGGAACTGGCTTACAACGGCCAGATCGCTGGAAAATGATCTTCACAGGGTGTCCGGAAACAGACTTTCCATCCAAACCGTGAGGAACATGTTTCACAAAGAAGTTCTAAGGTCCAGGATACAACTTCAACGGATCCAACTTCCCCCAAAACATCGACGACAAAGATTAATTTTGGAACATCAACATCAAAACTGAGGGTCACTCGTTAGCGTTACAAACTCGTAACTGACTCGTCAAGATTCTGCCTTGATTCTAATGATGTCATGACACGTATGTAGAGAAACGGTAATGAACAGTTTGCCGACTGTAACATCGCTGAACACGACCAGTATGAACGTAGGAGTTTGATGGTCTGGAGAGGTATCAGTGTTTGCTACAGAACAGAGCTGGTTGTCATCAGACGAGGTTCAATGACTGGTGTAAGGTGCATTTACGAGATCATCACGCCTGTTATCATCCTTCTGACACAGTAAACAGATCCAAATGTTATGTTAATGTATGGTAATGCCCGTCCCTATCGTTCTGGAATTGTGACTGAAGTTCTGTGGACCAACAACATCAGACATATAGACTGGCCTGCTACGTCTCTAGACCTTTATTCTATAGAACATACATAGGACATTCTTTGAGGTCGTGTCTATGGTCAGCATGTTCGCCCACAGACTCTGGATGAACTGCAACAGGTCTTGCAGACAGAAAGGAGGATCAATCCGCAACGGACATTAGACAGACAAATCTGCTTGATGCCAAGGTGTGTTCGGGCGTGTGTTTAACATCGTAGGGGTCATACCAGGTACTTGATGCTCGATCATGGCCTGAAGTGGCCGGAAAACAACTTTTTACACATTCCGAACTGCGAGTGACGTTTTGCACCATTGTTTCATCAGGACGGTTTTCGAGGATCTGTAACTTTGTTATTGTTTGATGATTTTCCTAATCATTTAACGTAATTTGTGTATTAAGACACCAACTTTGTATTGTATAAAACATAGATCATTAGATGTGATAAAACATATTTGAGAAAGAAAAGCATCTTTGTTGCTTAACTTTTTGTGACAGAGTGTCCCAATAAAAACGGAATCCATTTTTGAAAGTGAATTGCTCATGTATCAATTCATATCTTTCCACCAAATTTGAATATGCAATAGAAACGACAGTTTTCTATTAGCAGTTAAAATTTGGTTGAAAAATGTCTATTACTTTGGAAAATATTGACAATCAAATGAATGCACCCATTTTAACACGATATCGATTTTTTCCGTTTTGCATACTTTCTTACAACAAAGTACATTTCCTCTTCGTAAACTATTATATATATGACAAGACAAATTTTTGATGCATAGCATCCAAAGTAGCCCAGAATCTTTTGGCCAGCAATAATTCAAAAAGTTTCTGCATTGTGTTTACTTGAAAATGATGGGAACAAGACATTAATTGCCGATGTTTAGGTCAGATCGAATAAGAACTATGTGTGTAGAATGGGAAAAAGACATCTTTAAAATTAGGTTTCTGTGATACCAATGTTTAATCGTGATATGGCCTTGATTTATGCATTCGATTTGGCGTACCAGTATGCTATTACAAACGTTGAGACTTTGATAGGTTCATATCAAATTGGCAGTGGTAATAATTAGGGATGGTAACGAGTACCAAAATTACTAATCGAGTACTCGGTTACCCTTCCGATCGAGTACTCGAGTACTCGGATAGAAACGTCGTCTTTTGGTTATAGTATCGGTGTTTTCCAGCATGTTCATCAGCGATTTATGCAGCATATCTTCGGTATAAACATCTCTTTAGATGACATTTGATCTGTACTTTATTTGAGAAAAATGGACAATTGTAAGATATGTGGTGAGAATTACAGAAAGTGTCAAAATCTTTCCATTAAACTCATGAAAAATTAAAGAAAATCCGCAAGTTTCTTGTTGCTATTATCTCACCAAAAGCGTTCGTAATATTTACGCATGTTGTGAGATATACACAAGTCAGTAGTCTTGGAGGCATTGTTAGACTTTCTTGAATTCATTTGCGTGTAATCGGGAATGATATGCTTCTTTTTCGAGAAACAAATAGCAATAAAATGAAATCATAATAATCCAATAATCGGTTGATCGAACATTGCATTAACCAATCAACTCTAAGGTAAATCTTACGGACGTCCAATTGAAATGCATCGCCCGAAATCAGAGTAAAGAGCGGCGAAGATGCAATTATTTATGACATTGTTTGACAGCGAGAACAATAGCTGTTGGCACTTGATTGCAAATTAGGACAAAATCGAGGGATTAGATTATCGGCAGACGACCAGGTGTTACATACTCTACCCTTTGCACGGTACAGTGTTGGAAAAGAGCGATCGATATTTTCAACAACTTCAGTTTGGAAACGAATTTTCATTTTTCTGCTGATAGTATTTTCTTTACGATTACTCGATTAGTGAAATTGGTAATCGATACTCGGACGTTCGATCGAGTACTCGATTACTCGAGTACTCGTTCCCATCCCTAGTAATAATGTTTGTTTGTTTGTTTGTTTGACTAAATTTGTGGACTAAATCATTTAGCAAGTGGCAAGAATCCGACAGTTTCATTTTCAATGATCACGACAAAGACAATCCATGTCAAAAGTGTATGTCATAGTATACAAATATTAGTAGAAAATAAAACGTTTCTGAATATATCTGGATTTCTCAGATCCCACATATTTTCTCACTATTATTATATCCCTTATTTTACTTGTTAGGGGTGTCAATTCGCGATATATCTTGTTTTGGACATGGTGCATTCTGTAACCATAGCTTGAGCAAGACGAAGTAAATAAGTATAGGTCATCCATAAACACTGCTTTTTATACATTGTCTGCTATATATCTTATATTTATATTTTACATCAGTTATATTCTTGATGTACCCGGTAGCAAAACAAATTGGTGTGTCAAATGATTTCAAGGACAGATCCTCCATTTATTTCCTACGGTAAGATTTTTTTTATTTTTTCTGTACTGATATTTAAACATATGAGAAGTAAAACAACGACTTAAAAACTATAGGTCACCAAGCGAATTAAAGAGTTATTGGATTTCAAGGGAGACTACTCTTGTCTAAAATTGCAAAAATGGGGTGTCGCTAAAATACCCACAAAAAAGGTGTTCGAAATGACTAGGGTTACATAAATAAGTCTTTATTGTGTTCAATATGTTTTATTCTGTCTAAATGAGTATCAATTTCGGAAAAGTTGGTGATGATTTTGAATTTTTTATTAAAGCATTCTTTCAAAAGTAGCTGAAATGGCTATTTTTTCGCAACGTTTCTGATAATAAAAAGACGTCGCGCACGCTATTGGGGAACTTTTAAAAAAACGCTACCCTCTGCGATTCATAAGTGAATTTCGCAAGAACCGTTCTCCTTCCTAAAACCTTGTTATGTGTCAAAATAACCGTAAAACCATGATCTTTTTCAATGACATACTCTTTTCAGGTTGTTAGTTTGTATAAATTTGCTAGAAATACTTTTTGTTCGTAAATTCGGCGAAAAAACGCGTGTAACATGTAACATAAATTTTCAACGGCGACGGATATTTATAAACAACTTTGCTATTAAGTAACGTCAAACACTTTGAAAAGTATATTATATGACAGTGGAAATGCTGTAGAATGTTTTGTCGAACGGAAATCAAATTGCGATGTCGATTACGCAAATAAGGCCAGTTTGTTCACCAAAAATTGCAGTGTAACAATTAGAATTACGTCGCAGAAAAAAATGAAAATTTCGTTTGATATTTTGTGAATTAATGGCTGAAATGCAACAAAACATGATACAAGAAATATTATTTTTCTCTATTTCTATAATATATACAAGAAAATTAGTTAGCATAATAAACGAAGCATTAATGATATAAAATGCGTGTGGACAGAAATTGTTTCAGGTCGTTGAAAACTCTACATTTTTACCCTTTAGAGTTTAAAAAATACCAGTTCCCTTATTCATACAACAATTTAATTTCAATATAGAAATATTATTTTTCTCTTGTTTGTCATATCAAAATTTCAACGAAAAATAATAAAACGCAAAAAAGATGTTCAAATTTGTTCGTGTGGACAGAAATTTTATAAACGTAAACTTTGTTAATTGGCGTAACCTTAAAAGTATCTATTTGGCGCATTTTAAGACGAGAATAAAACGAATCAAAGTGGCGTTAAAGCTTAAGAAGTGCAAAGACAGAAATAGTGGAGATTTTCGTAAAACATGGTCTTGTCTTTTTAAATCACATTAGTTTGTAAAGAGAGTAAGCAATAAAAGCACAACACAACCGTCTACGTAAAAACTTCAACGTTCCGCAATTATTAGAATAATGACGTTCTCCAGTTTGACGTTACATTTAGTTCCCCAATACCGTGCGCGACGTCAAAATATTCCAGCGGTAAGATTTTTTTCTTTTTTGGTATAGACATAGTGCTTGGTCATACCTACAGAAACAAAAAAAGAAAAATATATCAAACCAAGCGTTTTTCTTAGTTATAAGTAAAATTTGGTTTACTTTTTGCAGCTCTGTCCGAAATTGTTTCACTACTTTTATCCATTTTCTTCCTTATTACCAGCTTTAGATAATAAAAAGTGACATCTTTTGTGTCCATCTGATGCGGACTAGCTCATAAAGACGCCACTTTGCTTTTGTTGCTCAAATTCCTATCGCTAACGCCACATGTTGAACGCGTAACAGAAAGCGAAATGTACCATCCGAGTACTATTACACTTTAATTGACCAAACAGAGCAAATTGAAATAACCGAAAATGGTCTTGTCATTTATCAACCAAACATTAACTAAATGTAAAAAATACATTTGCCGAAAAGGCAAATTACTGAAACAGCTTTATTTCGTTATTTAGGATATGCGCAGTAAGTTGCGCAGTAACAACTGGATGATCTGTCCTTAAAACGTGAAAAAAATACTAAACGACATTCCGTCAGTTTGAATCTACTACATGTTGTGAAGAAGCTTTGATAGCTAATCATGGGTGTTGATCAGACGGTATGTATGCAGTAGCCGATGAGGATCCATGTTTGACTATTTTCTTGCTAATAATGTCAACCATATGGTCAATCGAGTAATTTTTCCCTTAAGTTCACCCTGCTTCTAATAAAGTCTTATTTATCCAACAGGAAGCAGTTAATAAAAGTCGGAAAATTTCAATCTGACTCTCTTCTGATACAGTCTGGGGTTCCTCAAGGCTCGATCCTCGGGCCTATTTTATTTCTCTTGTACATCAATGACATATCGTTAACATGTTCTGATGTGGAAATTGATCTATATGCAGACGACTCCACAATGTATAAAGCAGGTTATGACCTAGTCACTATACAAAATAAACTCCAAGAAAGCATTTCCTCCGTACAGGAATGGTGTTCATTAAACAATATGTCTATACACCCCACAAAAACTAAATGCATGCTAATCGGGTCCAAACATAAACTTTTACACCAAGATGAGCTTATATTAAATGTTAATGGAGTGCGACTTGAAAATGTACACACTCAAAAAGTTCTAGGCGTCTACATTGATAAATACCTAAATTGGCACACGCACATTGATTATGTTTGCTCTGGACTCAAAAGGAAAATATCTCTTTTTAAGAATATATCGTTTTACTTGACGACAGAAATGAAAATCCTATTTTACAACGCATACATTTTACCTGTTTTTGACTATTGCTGTGCCATATGGGGTAAAACTGACAAGCGCTATACAAATAAAATATATTCTCTTCAGAAAAGACTAGCAAAATTAATCCTTTGTAAGCCAATGAAGTCATCTTCAGAAGAATCGTTCAAAGAACTTTCTTGGTTGACATTCTCAAATCGATGTAATTATCACATTGCAGTTCTAGTTTATAAAACGCTAAACTACAACGCTCCTGATTACATGATGAATTTAATTAAAGTTTCTAGAAATGATTTGTATAATTTACGCTCTGAAACTCAGAATCAACTCACATTAAACAAACAACCAAAAACAAATATTTATCAAAATAGTCTAAATTATAAAAGCGTTGACATCTGGAACGACCTTCCTGTAAGCTTAAGATCGGAGGCAAAACTTGCTAATTTCAAGCAAAAAATAAGAAATTATTATCTAACGTATAAACAATAATGTGAAGATGAGTATCTGTCAGAGTAAAGAAATTCTTGACTGATAATAAATTAAGTTAACCCTTTCCCAGAAAGATCTGGCTTTGACATACCCAATTAGAAATGACATGGGAAAGCATTGTGTCTAAAGGAGAAAATGCTGAAAATCAGTTTTTTCTCCTCTATCCTCAATGTTTCCTGACCTAAATTATTCACATTTATTTTCTTGAAGTAAAATCCATTTTGACATTTGCTTAAACATTCAAATTAAACACCCCAAAATTTTGTCTCTCGGGAAAGGGTTAATAGATAGCTAATCAATAAAATTAATATTAACTTAATCAATTTTGATTTGATTGAACGTTATAGTTTATGAATGTTTGTGTGTGTGTGTGTGTGTGTGTGTGTGTGTGTGTGTGTGTGTGTGTGTGTGTGTGTGTGTGTGTGTGTGTGTGTGTGTATGTGTGTGTGAGTAACAGAGAAGGGAGATAAGGTGAGAATAAGGCGGAAGTGTGTTCGTTTACTTGTGTTAGTATGAGTGTTATCGTTAGAAGGCCATATTGTAAATAAGATAAATTCAATATTATTGAATTATATATGTCTTAATATGCTACCTTCTCTAAATAAAGTTATTATTATTATTATTATTATTATTATTATTATTATTATTATTATTATTATTATTATTATTATTATTATTATTATTATTATTATAGACGTATTTAGCTATATCGGAGAAATGGAGCTGATGGCGCCGAAATGGAGATTGTTATTACAATAACTTGGTGGTCGTAATATGAATTCACATTTATCTAACGTCAATATCAAATACTTGTAAACGTAGCAAATATTTTGAAAAAAAAAAAAGAATTTCAAGCTCGGCCAAAAGCAATTTCCAGGTCGCTACCGCGACTGCAAAGGCGTCATTCCGCGTTTTATCTTGTCGCGTGACCCTTTGAAGCATTCTGGTTTAAACTGATATAATCATTTCCCAAATAGCAAAAATTAAGTTAAATTGAATTGATAAAGATGTTCAACATACCATGGAAATATTTTGGCAAACAGAACAAAAATGCAGGGGTCCGTATTATCAACGATCGTACGATTTGTTTTTGCGTAATAAATTGAAACAGAAAACCTGATTGGCCCAATCTGATTTCTCGTGCAATCAGATGTTTTATTACACAGTTTACACAAATCGTGGTCGTAAGATCGTTGATAATGCGGGCCCCTGGTTACCAGCAGTTTTTCTTTCGCCTCTATGTTGTCCAAGCCTTTTCCTTTATGAAGCTTAAAATCCAGAGCTTGTTTAGAAAAAAATTTAAGGGCTTACATTCACTGACTAAAGTATAAAATAATCATACCATAGCATTCGATAAAATACAAAATTTAAGTTTACAGAAACAGATAAAATACAAAATTTAAGTTTACAGAAACAATCATGTTTTGAATGCTCAATGAATTACTCATGATCAGCAGATGAACTAAAACAATGAAAAAAAAAATATGTAAAAAAAATATGAAAAAAAATCGAGGGCTAGCGAGACTTGAACCCATGACATATAAGCTATGATGAACTCTTTGTCCGGTGTCGTAACCACTGTACCACTCAAGCTTTTACATATTATGAAGCTTATAAAAGTTTAAAGTATTTACACAATTTGAATTTGTCCCTATCGAAATTGAAGGATATGAAACAATAAATAAATTCATGTTTTATGCAGTATATTTCCTCGTGAATGTCATAACATGTCAAAAAATGTGCTTTTAATTTAATAATCCTTATCGACATATATTTCAACCATTTTCAACAAATAGGTCGAACATTTTGTACAATGGTCGCCTAACAAACTCTACACGGGCATATCTCACAGCTCATGGCTCGGCTGCCAATAAAAAAGTAAAGCGTATTTGAAGAATTCATGAAAACTGTCTTATTGATTTAAAAATCTACAAAAAAGGGAAAAAAAGAATCTAGCGTGAGTGGGTCTCGAACCTTTGGAAAAAAGTGTTCAGGCTTTGGTATGAAATGCCTAGCACTCTATCCATTAGACCACAGCGGCACTTGTATCATTGGAAACTAAAACAAAATTGAAATATAGTAGTAAAATTTATCAGATTAGATTGGTTATCGCCCCTGAGTTGGTCCATAGAAATAACGAAACACATTAGTAAATACCGAAACACATTTACAGTATCGATTTTAGAATGGATCAGTTCATAGCGAATATATATTACCGTTATTTATTCAAAACTTCGTGCACAATTCTCTTCTTGATGTTATTAAGCAAAAACAACAATAGTTAACATGATGTGTTATAGTTCTTCGTGTGTTTCGGTATTTCTATGGACCGATCCGGTCACATGATTAAGCGGTTAGTAATTCGCGTCTGGGGGAAATTAGAAAAGTATACAAATGCAAGTTTTATGCATTGTATTTCCTCGTAAATGGTGTAATCATATAAAACACATATGTTGTTAATGTAACAATCATTATCAACGTACAATTTAACCAGTTTCAACAAATATGTCTAACAATTCTTACAATAATCGCCTCCCTAACTCTGCATGTTACTATTTTAAAATCATTACAAAGGTAGCCCAGCTCAAGGCTGGGCTACCAATGAAATGATAGTTTGATGATTTAATCAATAGGCCTCGGCTCTGGAGAGTAGTTTTGCAGTGCTCACCTACACTCATTGAATACAACTACGCACCACACCTATTGTTTAATAAATTCAGTACAATACAATTTTACTTACAATATCGCATATTCATTTCATATTTTCTGCTTATAAATAAACTGTTCGAGCTGTAGCCAAAACAAAAAATGAACGAAACAAACGAAATATCAAAGTGTATAACAGATTCACAATACATGTAATCATTTATATACACTTATTTAATTACTGATCAATATGCCGGTCTGCGCTTAAATGACAAGAACTTTAATATTATTTCAAACCGCCACCATATGGACTAAATTTGAACGTGCGGCACTTGTATAGTGGTCCCAGATATTTGTAAACAAACTTTGAACCTATAATGCATGATATTATAGAGACGCACGCGCAAATCATCTCGTCAACATTACATAAAATTACTGATTGTCATCGATATGATTTTGTTCTGACCCGTTTAACCTATACTTAGTAAACGACTACAACGAGTATGGTCTTTTATTGCCTGACGAGAATCAGAATATCGTGGGGCCACTATTTACATCAAATTTTGAGAAAATTGGTACGTACATGTACAACGGTAAAGAATTCAACAGATGACCGTCATAGTCTACCTAAATCTCACTCAAAATGTGACTTGTGTAGGAACTTTTTGTTAATGCTCGACCTCCATGCCTAAATGAAACTTCGATATGTATGGAAGATCACTAGGGTGGAGGTCACATGATAGAGGTCATTTTAAGGTCACCGCAGGGTCAAAGGTCAACTAAGTGCAAAAATAAATGGTATAGCAAGAAAATCCGCCATAACTCACTTACTTCTGGGTCTAGACTAACAACTTTGGTATCAAGTTGGGATATTCATCTTTATTTTGCAGTATAGATATGCAAATCAGCTAATTTGCATATATAAGATTTTGAATATTTAATTAGAAATTTCGAAGATTTTTTGGTCATTTTTTATTGCACAAAGTTGGAACATAAGCTATAAGTCACTAAGTTTGTGGTGTAGATTCACGAATTGGATGCCAAAATAAAGCCTAGACATCTGTCCTCAAGTATAGTTAAGCAAAATAAGTAAATTACATATGTATGCTTTTTAATTATTTTTTCAATTGATTGATGAAAATATTGCCAATTTGTGAATATTTGATTCACACAGTAATCAGATTTAAATGTATCACAAGAAAATTCTTTAAAAATCAATCATTGAGCCAATTCCAACCATACTTGGTATAAATGTTCTTTGAGTGACCCTATTGAAGATGTGTTATCGAAATTTTGATTTGATAAAAAAGTGGGCGTGGCAGGGCGGGGCTTATCTGCCGTAGAGAAATCACAAGAAAATTCTTTAAAAATCAACCACTGGGCCAATTCTAACCAAACTTAGTATGAATGTTCTTTGAGTGACCCTATTGAATATTTGTTATCATAATTTTAATTTGACTAAAAATGGGGGTGTGGCAGCGCGGGGCTTATCAGACTTAGACAAATCACAAGAAAATTCTTTAAAAAATCAACTATTAGACCAATCATCGGACAAATTGTAAGAAAATTCATCAAAAATCAACCGTTTGGCCAATTTTACCCAAACTTGACTTGAATGTTCTTTGTGTGACCCTTATAAACATTTGTAAACAAATTGTTTGATTCATTAACGTGGCAGGATGGGGACATTTTCAACATGGGGATATCATGATTTAAAAAAAGAACTTTGTGCTATTTTATACACAGCTTTGCTGAATCTATTTGAACAAAATTGTAACTAAAATGATCATGCAAAAATAGTTTTACGTTAAGCATAATCAAAACAGACAGTCTCTAGTCATTCGCATTTGACAAAATTGTCATTTTCGCTCATGCCATCTTGGTTAAGGTGAGCAATTTCGGACCATCATTGTCCTCTTGTTAGGAATATAGCAGAAAAACGTTTTAGTTCACTAAGTTCGCGGTGTACATTGACAGTTTAAAATCGTAGTTTCAAAATAAAGGCTAGATATCCATACCTTATTTAAGTTTTGCTTGCAACTTAGTTTACCTTCATTTCCAAGATTTTTCATATCTTTTTTTTAAAATCATGAAGAAACATGACAAATATATAATATTCTAATATACATATTGCTTTTAAGATTCATGGAGGATATTGTATATGCTGCATAATGCATAACTTCCCGTCACAAACAGAATAAAACATGTTGCTGTCTTTTTACAGAATCAGATTGAAATACAGTATACTAGAGAGTGTGTTTCCATGGAAGCGTATCTTTTAAAAAGTTTGTTGAGGGGTATAGCTTGGGAAACAGCAATATTTCACTGCATTCTGAGTGTAGACTACCAATTACTATGTCAAAATTAAGTTTTTGCATCCGTCTTTATTTCATGGGAATAATTATGCAAAGTACCTAACTTGCAATAGCTCAACCGCATTTGGGTTTGAATAGTTAATAAGAAATTTTGATGAAATTGTCTTCCGTTTGTGAATACCTGTATATGCCCACAGTGCATTTTGAAAAGTTTCTTGTAGGACTCAATCACAATATTATCATATTACATATATTATACATATATACTAAAACAAAAAAGAAACGCAACTTCCTTTTCAATTCCTTCTTACGCAAAGACATCAAATCAGATTTAAACAAGATTTAATACATTTAAAGCAATTTAACATTTCACCTTGTAAAGTTCACGAAATCTTGTTGGTAGTAAATTTCATTAGTAAGAAAACACCCTGTTTACACCGGGCGTCAGCACAATTTGACAAAAAAATGTATGCAGGTCAAAAACACAATCTTTTTCGTTCAGGTTGGTCCGATAGTCGAGTGTTGTCAAGTCCATACTATTCATTAGCGGTCTCCATTGCAGTCTTAAACCTATCCCGTAGGTGGGGTTAACGTGATGATACGGTCCTGCCTTGACGTCATACCTCTTTCACGTCCGCTTCGTGCTCGATCGGTTGTGGTCCCATTGAGAGCCAACAACGTATACAATCGAAAATGTGTCGAGTTGTTGCCCCATCAATGTCTTACGACAACATTTTGACTATTTCACATAACAACATCCGTACTGCAGTCAGGCACTGGTTTTGGCGTAGCCATGCTATGCGTAGGGTAGTGAAAAGTGTGTGAACGCTTTAACATCTTCTTTGTCTATGTTCTAGCTTGTGTTTGATGAAAATTTGTTTTGATAGTAGTCATTTAGAAAACACGACATGGGATAATCAGTTTTTATCAGTTTACTATGTATCACGTGATGAATTTACGACATCTGAAGAAAATGACACTGTATTTATGAGTATGGATGCAATTATATTAAGACTGTACTCAATAGCCATTAAAGACATATTTTGTCGAAAATATTATGAAAAATCGGGGTTGCGTATCTTTTTTGTCCTAGTATATTATTGATATTATGCTGCCAAAAATTTAGAATTTTGTGGTTTATAATCTTTCAATACTGCATGTCTTTACATTTGTCTGTATAACTTATTGCGAGCACTTAAGCCTACTTCAAATGTCTTATCGTTTACATTTCAATAGCTTAAATTTGGTATGTAAGTAAATATATATCTTTTCGTACCAGAATTGGTGTCATTCATAAAATTAAGGTCAAATATCAGGGTCAGATAAATATCCCTAAAGGGGAATCAGTTATGCCAATAGTGGGCGCTGCTCCGTTGTTACACAGTTGATTTAAGGCTTCCTTTAACAGTAGACAAAGTTGCAAACTGTGCTCATTTTCTTATCAAAGGAAATATATATGCCTAAATCCATTTTATCACAATTTCGTGACATTTAGCTGTCAAAGTGACGAATTAGGTGATCATGAATTTTGTCATCATAGATTTCCCTGGGATGTTTGGCCTGCATTAACTGCTTGACTCTCTTAAACTCACTAGTCATTTGTGAAAGAACTTATCTTGGCGAAAAAAAATGTCGTTTTTTCTTTTCTTGGTAGAATCTAAAGCCTACAGATTTTTGCATACAAGTGCTTTGGCACTAAATATTATTTTAGAATATCTGCTCTACCTCATCATATTGAACCTTTGATTTTCACAGGGTCTGGCCCCTCGGCATTTAAATGGCTGGCCTCTTGTCATTTAAAGGAAATGCATTAAGTATTTTGATAAGATTTGCATTAACCTTCTATTCCCGTCTGTTTTGGATCATGTTTGTATGGACAGTCTTTAATCAAAGTACCTTCTGGTGACGAACAAACATTCTCTTATCACTGTGTTTTGTTTCTGTAGCCAGTAGTGAACCATTAAAGTCGTTATATGCCCCTCAGAAGCTTCTCCAGATACCAACTATCACTCAATTATTGACATTCGAGTACTGAGAAGTTGATAATCTTCAGTACAATAATGGCGGTGGTAAGGGAGGTAATCAGGTAAACACTAATTTCTGGATTCGTCTATACTTTTAAGTCGATACACAGAACTTTAAATAATCTCTGTCTAATTTTCCAATTGCACTCCCAAAAATGACAATAATTTTATCAATCATACCAGTTATTTATTTTGCATAAAGCTATGCTGGAACATTTAGATGGGTGCCTAACCTTCATTTTGATATCATAACTGTTAACCTACACCCAGAACACAGTGAGTTATATCTGCTTCTCTAGCTATATCCCCTTAAACGACCTTTCAATGATATTTTTTTATGGAAAACGCACTCTCTAGCATATCGAAGTTCAAACTGATTTCCGAAAAAAGACTTCAAAATGCTTAATTTTTATGATGGACAGGAAGTTGTACATAAACCATGTGATTTACTAGTATTTCCAAGATGCTTTAAAGCACTGTATGTATCTAATATTCACAAATTCGTGATGTGTTCATCATAATTCTAAAAATCTATTAAAAACTCATTTAAATCGTGGACATGCAGATATGCTTATTCGCAAATGTTAAGTTAAGTATGGATCTCTAGGCTTTATTTCAATACCAAACTTGTTTGTGCACACCGCAAAATTCGTGAACATAAGCTTTTTTCTTGCTATATAGGAAACAAAAACAATGGAAATTTCATGAAATTTACCATTAACTCTTCAAAATTTTACATTTGCAAATTAGTTGATTCGTATAACTACTAGGTTGCATAACTGTACCGAATAAAGATGAATGCCTATGCTTTTATTTGATACCAAAATGGTTAATCTATACCAAGAACTGAGCTATATCTGATGTTCCCAATGTACTCTATAAAATTGATGACAACTTCATCAGTTATTCTAATAAATTCTACAAAGTCATGATTATGCAAACCTTTTTTTGCACAACAATTCTGAAATATAAGGACGGATGTGTTAGCTTCATTTTATAGCACATCAACTGTAAGTCTAAACCCGGTATTAGTGAACTATAGCTGTTCATCCTGCTATACCCCACAGTCACTTTTACAAGACATGTTACCATGGAAACCACACTCTCTACGATACTGTAATTAAATCGGACATATCTAAAAATGCATAATCATGTTTTTGATTGGATGTTTGCATAAACAATATGATTAAATCAACCCACAAAGCTTCAAGGCACCGTGTGTATCAAATATTCATAAATTGACGATAAAAATCTTGCTTATGCAATTTAGCTAATTTGCACAATCGAACTTGAGGACAGATGTCTAGGCTTTATTTTGGTACCCAATTCGTGAATGTACACCACAAATTATAGCTTATGTTTCAACTACATTATAAAGAAAATGACAAAACAATCATCAAAATTTCTAATGACATGAGTGTAAATGGCATTTTTTTTATTCAAATACAAAGGCTTATTACTAAGAACTTTCTGTTCCGATCAGGCTAGAAGTAAAACAATTTTTGCAAAATCAATTTAGTTACAATTTCGTTCAAATCGATCCAACAAAGTTGGGTATAAATTAGCACAATGGTTGTTTTCAAAGTATTTTTTTCATGATTTCTCCAAGTTGAAAATGACCCCACCCTACCACGTCCTTATTTGTTGTTGATTTCAAGCAATTTGTTAGCAAATGTTCAAAAGGATCACTCAACGAACAATCACATAAAGTTTGGTTCAAATTGACCCGATGGTTGATTTTTAAAGAATTTTCTTTTGATTTGTTTAAGTTCGATAAGCCCCGCCCTGCCACATCCACGTTTTTTTACGAATCAAAATTTTGTTTTAAAAATGTTCAAAGGATCACACAAAGAACATTCATGCCAAGTTTGGTTCAAATTGGCCCAGTGGTTGATTTTTAAAGAATTTTCTTGTGATTTCTCTACGGCAGATAAGCCCCGCCCTGCCACGCCCACTTTTTTGTCAATCAAAATTTTGATAACACATGTTCAATAGGGTCACTCAAAGGACATTCATACCAAGTTTGGTTGGAGTTGGCCCAATGATTGATTTTTAGAGAATTTTCTTGTGATACCTTTAAGTCTGATTACTGTGTGAATCAAATATTCACAAATTGGCGATATTTTCATCAATCAATTGAAAAAATAATTAAAAAGCATACATATGTAATTTACTTATTTTGCTTAACTATACTTGAGGACAGATGTCTAGGCTTTATTTTGGCATCCAATTCGTGAATCTACACCACAAACTTAGTGAGTTACAGCTTATGTTCCAACTTTATGCTATAAAAAATGACCAAAAAATCTTCGAAATTTCTAATTAAATATTCAAAATCTTATATATGCAAATTAGCTGATTTGCATATCTATACTGCATAATAAAGATGGATGTCCCAGCTTCATTTTGATACCAAATTTGTTAGTCTAGACCCAGAAGTAAGTGAGTTATGGCGGATTTTCTTGCTAAACCATTTATTTTTGCACTTAGTTGACCTTTGACCTTGTGGTGACCTTTAAAGGACCTCTATCATGTGACCTCCACCCTAGTGATCTTCCATACATATCAAAGTTTCAATTAAGCATGGAGGTCGAGCATTAACAAAAAGTTCCTACGTATGTGTTTTCTAGGGTCTTATTTCTATAATTTAGGTAGACTATCAGTGCGCTTAAAAATTACGAACAAACAAGGCGCAAAAATCGATTTCGTGTTAAAACGGTTTTTTAGTGTCTTGATCAAATTGCATATAACTTTGGAACCAGTACAAACTTTGAAGTGAAATTTAGAGCACATATGCAAAAATAATGTATCTTCAGTACTGCAAATTCAAAAATTAGATTTTTTGCTTACGCTTTAAAATATTTTACTTTGAAATAGGGTTCCGTTTTTTGGGGACACTCTGTACTATACAGACTCTATCTGACTTAGTGTTCGCTAGCGGTTCATTGGAGATTGGGCGTGGCTATGTAAAGACGTCACATAAACTAGCCGGCAGCCCTTTTATGCGAAATAGAGCGGCGAAATATTAAAATATACTGCACTTTCATTGGTCCAAACAGTAGGTCGAACATTAAGTCCTCATCCCACCACTAGACAATGACGCACCACGAAATGTCAGATTTCCCAAATAAAGAATTCATATGTTCTTCTTCCAGACAACAGGTAAAATGCACCCCTGCCTGAGTAATATCCGATTTTTCTTTGTCCTTAATAGCGATGATTTTCTGTATGAGTTATGTTAATCCGAGGCTTCTCTGATGTAGCCTAAATACGCTCTTTGATATTTTGATTTTTCGTTAATAGCGAAAAATCAAAATATCAATGAGCGTATTTAGGCCTACATCAGAGAAGACTCGGATTAGAGTTAAGTATGTTTTAATGTGATTGATTGATTGATTGATTGATTGATTGATTGATTGATTGATTGATTGATTGATTGATTGACTGACTGATTGATTGATTGATTGATTGATTGATTGATTGATTGATTGATTGATTGATTGATTGATTGATTGATTGATTGATTGATTGATTGATTGATTGATTAATTGATTGATTGATTGATTGATTGATCGATCGATCGATCGATCGATCGATCGATCGATCGGTCGATTTGGTCGATTGGTCGATTGGTCGATTGGTCGATTGATCGATTGATTGATTGATTGATTGGTCGATTGATTGATTGATTGATTGATTGATTGATTGATTGATTGATTGATTGATTGATTGATTGATTGATTGATTGATTGATTGATTGATTGATCGATCGATCGATCGATCGATCGATCGATCGATCGGTCGATCGGTCGATTGGTCGATTGTGCAAATGATTTCTTGTGTAAATGTAAATGATTACTTGTACAATGGATTTGAATCTGCAAAGGTAGATGTTGGTTGCAAAGAATGACTGATTGCAAAGAATAAAAAAAAATAGATTGTGAAACCTAGAAATTGATAGATTATGAAGATGATAGACTTTATCGATAATTTAATAAGTCATGATGTTATTTTTTTCTTTTTGAAGCTTTTTCTTCGCGACATGGTAAAGATTGACACGGGAGGGGGCGATTAATGAATTTTACGATTTACCCAATATTACGAGCGACCGAATTCGCAATTGAACAACAACAACATGTTACCACAGGAAAATAACAAACTGTCAAAATCCGTCAAAATCTGGTTAAAAAGTCTAAAAATAAGATGAAAATCCAAACTTAGAAACGTACACTGGATAGAGCAGAGATTCTTTTGTCTAAAAATGCCTCAGTTAGTGGCGTTCAGTCGTAGATGGACGATCGGTAGCGACGATTTTGTGTATCCTGGTCTGGGTGAAAATTTACTGAGATTAGCTTGGTAAGAATCTTATGATACCTTGATCTTTCGGCCGTAAAATTGGATGCTATTCCATACTAGTGGCCCCTCTAATCTTCTTTAGTCTCTATACGAGCACTATATGGTTGCGCTAACATGTTGGCTTAGATTTTTTCACAATCCAATCATCAGAGTTTAGGCTCGACTTAAACATGTTCACTGACTTCGATGAAACACATTCTTCAGACAGGTTTATTCTATAAGTCTAAAATTCTTTGAGTAAATATATTTAGATGTTGATTGGTACCACATTTCAGCTGCGGATCCATGATTTCTGTGAGTGTGAGGGGGTTCGAATTTATAAATGGGGTGGGGGGGGGTCTAGTTTTACACAATTTTGACTGAATTTCTGCACGAAAATGGTAATATGCGAATCAAAACTCAGGTTTTCGTCGAAGATTATCCCAAGATCCTTTTCCGGTAATAACACATCGTTTTTGTAAAACATTTTTTATGGTTGTATACGATCTAGTTGCGTCCTTCTTAGAGTATCTGACATGTTCGTTATTCCGTCCAATGTGGAGTGCTTTACATTTCGATGCATTAAAGCAGGGCTTTTCTTCCTTCTATTGAATCAGTCGGCATGACGTCATAGCCTCACTTTCATTTTTTCATCGAGGGTACAACCTCGGTCTTTATTGTTGCGGGATACCATTTTTGAGGCAGAATATTTCCAAAATCTATCGCCAAAATTCACAAACAAAACTCTTTCTCTAAAGAATGTGATTTAAACTTTCTAACTACCAACGCATTTGTAATAATTTGGCGTAGTCGTCGAGATATTAATGCTGAAAGTTGGTAATGCTTTAAGGAAAAAGACCGAAGCTTTCACCTCCACCGAATGAATGCAGGTCGACTGAAGACGTCTTTGATTGGCTGAAGGGATTGTGCCGACCGAATCAATATTAACAGAGGCCGATATTCGGTGGCTTCCCAATTGGAAAAGGGCTACTTTTTCCCAATTTCAGAGTAAGAATTTCCCAATTTTCAAAACTAAAATTTCCTAAAATTGGAACATAAAGAATAATCATTCACCTACTGGTAATTCAAGTCACAAAGAAGCAGTGAGTATTCTATTATTCATTTATTCTGGTTACAGAGTGTTAGGAAAATATGTTTCTATTTGTACATTTATTCTCCTGTGTCTTTACATTTTTCTTAATTTGACCAAAATGGCGATAAAATTTCCCAAAATTACTGACTAAGGCCCCTTCCCAATTTTGAGATGAAAAGCCTTGTAAAGGAGAGTTTCCACTTATCGCTTCAGCAGGGGTGTGGAATTCACATGCCCGACTTGCCCGACCTGGGTTTTGTGGTGGACGGGCAAGGGCTTTTTTCAAGTGAGCTTGTCCGTGGGCAAGTGCATATCAATGGGATCAAAATGTGATAAAAACGAAATTTTAATGTTATTTTTGCTCACTATCCGTCTGAAAAAATCCATTTCGATCAAATCACATTTTAATTTTAAAAGGTAAACATGTGTTTGAATTTTGTTCATTCAGTTTTTTATGTTAACTGAAAATAGAGTTAAAATAAAGTTTAAATATTATTTTCCTGTCTAGATGTTGTTTTTTTCTGGACAAGTAAACTTTGCCTTTGGACAAGTAGAAATTTGAGTTCAACTTGTCCGAGGACAAGTGGAAAAATTCCATATTTCCACACCCTTGGCTTCAGTTACATGAATTATCGAGATCATCCTGTAGACTGTCACTGTCATGTTCACTCTTTACTGGCATGTACACTTTGCTGTCGTCTGTAAAAATGATTACCCCAGGTCTGCCAAAAATCCTCACAATATTTGTTTTCACAGTTGGCAAATCATTGATAAAACACTATCACAAGAACGAAAACGGCCCAAGAACACTACCCTGCCTGGGGTACTCCACTTAGAACATCAGCTCATGATGATGTTTCCAATCCGATAAGTACTTTCTGTTTCCTACCAATAAGAAAACTTTTAATCCATTTCCAAACATTTCCTCTAACACCTAGATGGTGAAGCGTGTGTAATAAACATTCATGCGGTACACTATCAAATGCTTTATGGAAAGATTTTCAAAATTTCATCAGCTTGAAATAGTCATCTGCAACATCCTTTTAATTGGAACAGTCCAAAAATTTCCTGTCTGGTAAAGGGTTAAATACTAAAACTTTGGTGAAACATTGAGGCAAAAAAAGAAAATGCTGATTTTTCAGCATTTGCTTCCTTTGTCTTATTATTTTCTGTGCGATATTGCACAATATCCTGTCTTTATCAACAGGCATTTTGTTGTCTTCACCACCCTAATATTTTCTTGTAATAGGGAACGATTTTATCAGGTTAATTGTGACGTTATTTCGGACAAACAAATATTATTTCGTTGGTGTTGTTATAAAATCTCGTAACTACGGCTTGAATCAAGCCGTAGTTACGAGATTTTATAACAACACTGACGGTTTGTCAAAACATGACTGTAAACCTAGTTTATTTTTAGCACAAAATTCTTTGCCATTGTTTAGTAATGAGTGTTTCCATTTTTCCAGGTTGATAGCAGTGTCCCTCATCTTCCACCTTCATAAAGATACATTTAGTTGTGACACTGGACATCTACTGAAGGCCTACTACATAGGCTTTATATCCCTCCTGGTCATCAACATAGTCATTACAAGCATAATAGTATACACAAGTGCTCAAGGCAGTTTGACTAATGACTTTCCAAGACGAAAAATAGCTAAATTGATTTACATTAAATTTGCAATAACATTACCGGAGCTTGCCTGGAATATTATTGGTGCTTACTGGGCGTTTGGAATGTCCAGTGGATGTGAGGTTCATATTGTGATGACAGTAAAAGGTGTGGTGATAGCTGGTTGGATTATAGGGGTGGTTGTTATGATCGGTATAGCAGTGGTGTTTGATCCATTAGGTACTCTACATAAGGTCCATCCTGCCAGCTCTAACATTCATGCACTCGACAATCAACCAACAGACTCGGCAAAGAGAGTGTGGGAAGCTAGGTAAGATATGAATAGAATATGAGGGAAAATGTCTTAATTATTGTGTTGCAAAGTTGTAACTGAGCTCCAGCTAAGAGGAGGTAATGACTTTTCAAAATGGAATATTTCATTGAATGTTCATAAATCCCTCTGTTGTGGGTACTCAATGGAATCGTCTCATTGAGACGATTCCAATGAGTACCCACAACATAGGGTTTAGATTTGAAATAACATCATATTGTGATGACAGTTAAAGACAGCTGGTTGGATTATAGGGGTGGTTGTTATGATCGGTATAGCAGTGGTGTTTAATCCATCAGGCACTCTACATAAGGTCCACCCGGCCAGCTCTAACATTCATGCACTCGACAATCAACCAACAGACTCGGCAAAGAGAGTATGGGAAGCTTGGTAAGATATGAATATGGAGAAGTCTTTATTCTTGTGTTGCAATGTTATCACAGAACTCCAGATAAGAGAAGGTAAGGACTTTTCAAACTGGAATATATGTATTTCATTTAACCCTTTTCCAAACAAGACCTGGTTTTGACATGTTTAAAAGATTTGACCAGGGAAAAGATTGAGACAAAAGAAGAAAATGCTGATAATCAGCATTTTCTCCTTTTGCCTCAATATTTTCTTTGTTTTATTTTACACAAATTGTATCAGCTTTTAATTTGGAAAGTCCAGTGGATGTGAGGTTCATATTGTGATGACAGTTAAAGGTGTGGTGATAGCTGGTTGGATTATAGGTGTGGTTGTTATGATCGGTATAGCAGTTGTGTTTGATCCATTAGGCACTCTACATAAGGTCCACCCTGCCAGCTCTAACATTCATGCACTCGACAATCAACAAACAGACTCGGCAAAGAGAGTGTGGGAAGCTAGGTAAGATATGAATAGAATATGAGGGAAAATGTCTTAATTATTGTATTGCAAAGTTATCACAAGACTCTAGATAAGAGAGCGTAATCACTACCACTTATGAAAATGGAATATTTCATTTAACAATCATCAAACCCTATATTATGGGTACTCATTGGAATCATCTCAGCGAGATGATTCAAATGAGTACCCACAACATAGGATTTAGATTTGAAATAACAAAATAAGAAGGCTTTTCAGTGCTTTTGTTAAACATTTTTCTAATGTGACAATGGCCCATCCTCTTAGAAAATCAATGTGACATTTTGAAAACTGATGTGACAAATATAGAGTAAAATTTCTCCTTTTTTAACTACAACAAAATTCAATGGGACAAGGACCCACTCATTGACTAAAACAATGTGACATTTGGGATTTCAATGTGACTATGGCGCATGGCGCATGCCTTTCCCAGTCACTGGCTTTTAACCCCTCTCATTTGTAGCTTTGTGTCATGACGTAGACCAAAATAAATCTGAAAGAAAACAAACTCTTTGTTGAAAAATACATTTAAAAAATCCTTTGAAATAATGAAAGTTTGTTCAAATATCATGGCACTCATTTCTTTGGTCCTTAGTATCAGAATAGATTTGATGTGAATATAACAAAATACAGTCAGTATCCATAAACATAACCATGGGCAATTGCAATTTTATATGCAGTGAAAATGTACAATGCTTGAGAAAAAGAATGAGAAATAAAACAATGACAAATTGAAGAATTATGAATGCTATCATTCACTATCAAACCATTCTCAAATAATGACACATTTTGACATCCCCTAAAGATAAAGACTTTGGAAATGTATCCCAAAGTCTTTATCTTGTAAGATACAATTCCTTAATTCCCCACAATGTTTTCAACCCAGACAGACCAACAAAAGAGGTAAAGGCTTGTTTATTATAGCGTCGCCCCTATTGAGAGGGCCAGCAAGTTTTGGCTTATGAGATACTGTCTAATTAATAGTTTGTCTTCTGATTGCACAGTATGAGCAACATGTAAAATTTCATCTTCTTGAAATCTGCAACATCTTTGAGTTTGAATGTGTCTAAAATTTTGCAGTATGGTAATGGGGCAACTGAAGAGTAATGTCAATGTTAATCATTTCAGATGTAAGATAATCTGTTGCTGTGTATGGTGTGATCAACAGAGTACAGAGGCATTTAGTGGTATTGCTGAAATATTCTCTAATTTCTTTAGTGTAAGTAATATGATCTTTTGTTGTGGATTAGGTCTATTGGACAAACTTAGTAAATATAGTATACTCCCAAAATTAACACAGGACAACTTTTGTGTGCAAAGTCTGTTAGTTGAGTGTCTTAACCCTTTCCCAAACGATGAAATTTTAGGGTGATCCAATTTGAAAGCTGCTGCAGATGTCAAAATTGATGACAATAAAGACATGATTTGTGTAAAATATGGCACAGAAAATATTGAGACAAAAGGGAAAACTGCTGGTTATCAGCAGTTTCTTCTTTTGTTTCAATGTTTTCCCAAGCATATTCTATTAGGGACGTGAAAACCAGGTCTTGTTTGGGAAAGGGTTAACAAAACATTCCCAAAGTGGAGTCATTACTTGCATGCAGATGTCCCAGGTTAATGTTGATGGACTGTAGTATCATGAACAGTGCTTTGTTATACAATGTTTGTCATTATGCCAGTCAAAGAGATAAGTATTGACATTCTGAAATACTTTAAATATGGTCGAATTCAAAAGGATTGAATTGTCTTGCAATTGATAAGACAATTCTAATGAGAAATGAGTACCCTCATTCCAACAACAAAAAAAATAATGAAGTACATTGTATTAGTATAAATTGTCAGTGTTATTGCAAAACCTCTAAACTCCAGCTTAATTGGAAGTTTTGCAATACATCGATACATCGACAAAATGATAATTCACATTTTGAAATTCCACAAGCCAATCTTACCGTGTTATAGGGTGTAGACCTAGTACCCACAGACGTGGCCTGTGGTTTGATTCTGGTACAGAGAGAACAGGAGGAGCAGAGTTATAGGTTAACATCAGTACAGACAGACAACATACCAGCTAATGGAGGGTCTACATCAACACCAACATCTTCAAGGTATGATTTTGGTAATCCAGTGCTAAAGATTGTAAATGCCTATACATGTACTTTTATAGGCTTTTAGAAGCTGTAATCTGTAAATTATTGATGTACAGAATATTCATATTGCTGCTTTTCTTCGAAAACCTCGTAACTGCAGCATAAAACAAGCTGAAGTTACAAGGTTTTCGATGAAAAGTGACCATTATGTTGTAAAGGATATTGAATGAGGCGAGCGGTGGAAACATTTGAATATCTGAATTAAATAGATTCCATCATACTGCATATAGTTATTCTTTGCAAACCTGATAAAAATCTTTTGTTGAAGTGCTGAGTCAGTTATACCATGTGCTCAAAAGTCACAGATCAAGATATAGCAATGGTGTAAGCAATTACTAGGGGCAAATATGAAAGGATTTCAAAACTGATTTTCCTACTTAACAAAATTTAAAGCCAACTCAAGTTGAATGCTTAATATGACAAAAAAGAAGACGGACAGGTAGATTAATGTAGATATAGCTTATTATTAGAAAATGTTGAGACAAAAGAAGAAATTACTGATGATCATGTTTTACATGAATATTAAAACTGATAAAATGTTATAATATTTATCTAAAACATGTAATTGAACAATCATTTTGATGAAAAAGGACATATTATTAATTAAGATTATATTCATGACATTTTCACAGACCCAGAAATGCAATACAAAACTCAGCTGAGAGAAAGCCTTTACCATCTCCCAAATCTTGGATGAACATTGATGAGATGGATCATTATATGAAGTTTGCCATGGGAAGTTACGGCTGGCCGTTGTTTATTTTTGACCACCTCATGACAGGAACTTGTCAACTCTGGTCACAGTGCAAGTAAGTCAAATGATTTATTCTACCTTGCCTCCTTTTAGCCCTCATTAAGATTATTTGCTCTTGTCCAAACAAGACCTACTTTCGATGTTCCAAATAGAAAGTACTTAGGAAAATATTGATGCAAAAAGGAGAAATTAGCATTTTCCATTTTTAGCTCCACTGGCCTTCAGGCCAGTGGGCTATTGTCATGGCGCTGTGTCCGTCGTGTGTGCGTCCGTCCGTCCGTCCGGTCGTCAACTTTTTCTTAAAAAATCTTCTCCTCAGAAACTACTCGATGGATTTCAATCAAACTTCACAGGAATGTTCCTTAGGTGGTCCTCTATCAGATTCCTTCAATTGATTTTGATTGAACCAGAAAGTCTGGAGTTATCTGCCCTTGAATTAAAAAATGGCTGTTTTGACTTTGTTTTCACTCTAGCCACTACAAATATTTATCAATCAAGACAAAACTTGGTAAGAATGTTGGTGCTGATAAGATCTTGCCTGGGTGTAATTTTCAGCTTGATCTGAATAATAAATCCTGAGTTATGCGCCCTTGAAATTGGCAAAATTACCATTTTTTACCTTATTTTTACTCAAACAACCATAGATATCCACCAATCAACACAAAACTTTCATGTTGTCTTACTGGCCATAAGATCTTGCATGTGTATAATTTTCAGCTTCATAGGAATCTTAAATCATGATTTATCTGCCCTTGAATTTGACAAAATTGCTGTTTTCGACTTTGATTTTACACTCTTTACATCCACAAATATTGAGCAATCAGGTCAAAACTTAAACAAGGTATAGTTGAAGTTAAGATCTTGCTTTAGTGTGATTCTTAGCCAGATAGGAATGCAAAATCCTCAGTTATATGCCTTTCAATTTGACAAAATTGCTAATCGTGACTTCGTTTTCACTCCAACAGCCAAACTCACTCTAATAAAGACAAAGCTTGGTAACCAATTGATCTTATATGAATGTATTTTCAGCTTTCTAGTTGCTTTGTAATTGCTTTAAGAGCAAGAAGTATTGAAACATCTTGTCAAAACTTGAACTTGATATTACAAGAAATTCAGGTTTCATTAATTTTGGAAAAGGGTATTTCCCTGAATCTATTTTTAGCACAAAATCTATTTTTAGAAATATGAATTATTTTGGGGTAATCAATGGTCTGTTAATTTAGATTTGTTTGGAAGAAGGAAAATTTTAATTGCTAGTATCATCCTAAGCTGGAATGTTCTACCATTTCCTTTCATCCTTTATCAAATGGCAAACATTAAGTTTTACTTTCTTTGCTTCAAGAACCAAACATTTTGAACAATCTAGTTTTGTAACTTTCTTTTTGCTGTATGAAACACAAGCATTGAACAATCTAATCAAAACTTGAATTAAATATTACATGAAATTCAGGCCTGTGGAGCGACTCAAGACCTTCAGGTCTTCTAGTTCAGATTTTTGAAGCAGTTTTCATTTAATAAAATCAGTGCATGCATGAACCCTGTATTCAGAATTTGTGTTTATGAATGTTCCTTTATTTGCGTGAATTACATACATATGTGTGTGAATGGGAGCTTTGTTCAATAATATTTCATAGTAGCTCTTTTTCATGTTAAAATATTAAGAAGCAAAACACTATTGTATGCTGAATGATTTAAGTATATATTTAACTAATGTAATAAAGTGTATAATCCTGTTATTAACTTATATAGTACCTTGCTTTTCAGTTATTCATGCATGTCATGTTGTATAGAAAGTACGGGGCAAACTGAGTCATGCCTTGAGTCTTGTCTGAACTGTTTTCAAGTGTGTAAGACACAAAGCATGACCATTATAGAAACAGAGAAGGAATTCAATGAGCTATGTTTGTCATTAGAGTGAGTCCTGGAGTAGTAGTCAAAGGCAAAACAGGAAAAATGATCCCATAGTTTTAGTTTTCGTAAGCAAGATTTTAGTCCATTTAAAGTTGAAAGCTGCTGTATATGAAAAAAAATGTATAATTTGATATGAAATATTGAGGCAAAAGGAGAAAATGCTAGTCATTTGCATTTTCTTCTTTAGCTTCAAAATTTTCACTAGCCTTTATATTAGGGGTGTCAAAATAGTCATTGATTGGGAAAGATTAAAGTTTTTTACACAAAATGTCAATTTAATCAAAATTAAAAGAAGTTGTAGACAACAAAACAAAAGTTATTGAAAACTCGATTTTTTTGGACTTTGAGATTATTACAAAGATTTTAAGAGCTGTAGAGTGATATTGACCAATCATAGGTCACATGTGCTCCCAAGGACTTTGAAGATGAAAGGTTGATTTTTATGCCCCCTTTCGAAGAAAATGGGGGTATATTGTTTTGCAAGTGTCGGTCGGTCGGAAGGTCGGTCGGTCGGTCCGTAGGTCGGTCGGTCTGTCCGTAGACCAAACCTTGTCCGGAGCATAACTCGAAAAGTATTAAAGGTAGAATCATGAAACTTCATAGGTGGATAGATCTCATTATGGAGAGGTGCAGTGCACAAGAACCATAACTCTGCCGAGCAAATTTTTTGAGTTATTGCCCTTTGTTGATTTTATAACTTGATTCTTGTCCGAAGCATAACTCAAAAAGTATGTAAGGTACAATCATGAAACTTTACAGATGGATAGATCTCATTATGGAGAGGTGCAGTGCACAAGAACTGTAACTCTGCTGATCAAATTTTTGAGTTATTGCCCTTTGTTGATTTCCAAACTTGATTCTTGTCCGGAGCATAACTCAAAAATATGTTAGGTAGAATCATGAAACTTTACAGGTGGATAGATCTCATTATGGAGAGGTGCAGTGTACAAGAACTGTAACTCTGCTGATCAAATTTTTTGAGTTATTGCCCTTTGTTGATTTTCAAACTTGATTATTGTCCGGAGCACAACTCAAAAAATATGTAAATTAGAATCATGAAACTTTACAGGTGAATAGATTTCATTATGGAGAGGTGCAGTGCACAAGAACCGTAACTCGGCCAATCAAATTTTTGGAGTTATTGTCCTTTGCTGATTTTACACTTAATTCTTAATCTTGCCTATATCTCTTGTCCTTTTACACATACAGCCTTGATATCTCACACATAGATACCTCCTATCAACATCGTTCACATTTAACCATGACCTTGGACCTTGACCTTGGAGTTTGACCTACTTTAAAAAAAAAATTAAACTGGGCCTATATCTCATGACCTTTTACAAAAACAGCCTTGATATTTCACACATGGACGCATCTTACCAAGACCTTTCACAATTGACCATGACCTTAGACTTTGTGACCTTGACCTTGGAGTTTGACCTACTTTTAAAAACTTTAACCTGGCCGATTTATCATGTCCTTTTACACATACAGCCTTGATATTTGACGCATGGAAACCTCTGACCAAGACCTATCACATACGACTATGACCTTGGACCATGTGGCCTTGACCTTGAAGTTTGACCTACTTTTAAAAAAAATAAATTGGGCCTATATCTCATGTGCTATTACACATACAGCCTTGATATTTCTCACATGGACACATCCTACCAAGACCTTTCACATTTGACCATGACATTCAGTGCTCCAGCTAGGTTTTGAAAAGGGCGGGGTGCCAAGTGCCCTGAAAGGGCACTTCGAGTCGCGAAGCGACGAGACGGGGGAGGGAGTGGGAGGGGGCACCCCCCTCCCACCAGGGGGGTTTGGGGGGTCTCCCCCAAGAAAATTTTGAATTCTAGGGGCTTAAAGATGGGTTCTGGTGGGTTTTAAATAGGATTTTGGTATTCAAAAAGGGAGATTATTTCAACCCCTCTATATGTCTCGTCAGACAAGTGGCACCTAGAAGTATTCTTTTACATCTGATCATTTAGGGCCACCAGGGGGGTTTAGGGGGTCTCCCCCTAGAAAATTTTGAATTCTATTAAAGGCTTAAAGGGACATTTCATTCCGATTTCATTTTTTTAAAGTATGTCTTCATGCCAAGATTGGTTATTCTTATGAGTATAAATACTATCAGTTTTTTTAAGTTGTTGCCAATAAGCGAGAAACACGCATTTAAAGTTGAGACATAATCAATAAATTGCATATAAATCCGAACTGTTGTCCACAACAATTTGTTCAATTTTAACACAAAAATATAAATTTCTCATAAACGGCGCAATATTTTGACTTGAAATTTTCAGAATTTTCATTAGGAAATATGCTCTTTCAGATAAAAATAAAAGTAAAATTTATGACAAAAAATTCTGAAATGTCACTTTAACAATGGGCTCTGGTGGGTTTTGAATAGGATTTTAGTATTTACATAGGGAGACTATTTCAACCCCTCCTTGGGTCTCATCAGACAGGTGGTATCTAGAAGTATTCTTTTAGGCCTGTTCATTTAAGGCCGAAAAACGGCCGCATTCCTAATTCAAAAGACCATTGTTTCGATTTAAGAAAAATCCTACAACAATGCTAAAAAATTCTTTCCAGACCCTTGAAATGCTTTATTGGATAAACTCTCAACTGTCTTGATTTCTTGCTGTCCATGCTGTAAATTCTTTACAGAGTTTGTAAAAAATTTAGAGTCTGGAGGGCAGGATGTGATAAATTCCTTACACAGGCACGTAGGAAGCAATTACATATGGGAGGGGGGGGGGGGGGGGGCTAAAGCCTCAGTGTCTGAATATTGTGTGGGGCCTAAATTGGATTTTCCCAAAATTTTCAGTGTGAAATAAGGAAAATTCAGCATTTTTGACCAACATTTTAACCCCCCCCCCCCCCCAGCCCCCTCTTTTCCTATGGGCCTGTTACATTTAGTAATATTTTTTGTCTGCGGTTTCTTTCAATTTAGACCACTCAACATTTGTTGCTTCAATGTGGAAAGGGTGAAGAAAGCATGGGGAAGAGGGGAAATATATGAAATGCTCAATTTCTTCCTTGTATTCAATTTCTATTTCACTAATGCATAAATAGTTCTTCGTTTTTGAACATGGCTCTTGTGATATATACTCTTGCTTTGAATTTGGAAAATTTCTAATTTGGATCTCCTATTTTCTGAAAAAAAATCATCTGGTAAAGGGTTAAATGGGATGTAGAAGTGTGTTTAAGGTAGAATAATTCTAATGCATATCTACTATTGTCGTACATTATCGACACATGTCGACAGTTTCCGTATCAGTATAGTATCTATTTTTAGCAACAATATTGCTAAATATTACTTCCCTTTGTAAATAAAATTCCCCGAATATACCCCGAATATCTTTTCCCGGTATGATTCTCCGTTTAACATCAATTTTTAGAGACATTTTTCGTGTATTTTATATGATTTTGATTGATATCATAGTTTGCATGTGATTAGAAACTTTGATACTTAATGAAACTCCCTATTTAGGAAACAAATTGTAGTATGTATAATATTCGTTTCTTCCTTTGATACTGGTTCGCTCAATGTACCGAAACACCCGACAGTAGAAGACACATACATGTATTCTAATGAAATCTATGATGTGGTGATCAAACGCCTATCGTTTGATAACGACGCGTGGATGAGATCATCATTGTTAAGACATTTGCACTCGATTTTCATCACTTCTTCGCCGGCCATCCTTATTCAAATGTGCAAACTCGTTGTCAGTTAATTGTAACGTGGTTTGATCCGTGATTTGATCCTTTTTTTAGATTCTTTTTCCATTTAAGTCCTTAGATTCAATATGCAATCCAGAAGAAGTGGTATAACGAAGCTGTAATAGACTATAAAAAAGATTCAGTACAAGTTTGTCTTTAGAATTTGCATTACTTTTTACAAATAGCGATGTTCAATTGGTTACTAGGTAAAGGGTTAAAATGGTGAAAGTCATACGAAATCACAACTGATATGTTATCATTTGCCAACTTCTGAAAGTCTAATACAACGTTTGGGTTTTAGTTATAAGTATAAGTATATATTGATTTTCTGGTACACATCTTTTGGTCATATATTCTCGAGTGGAAGACAACAATCAGTTACACAAATACTTCAGATTTGAGATATTTAATTGGTGATGGATAAATAATTGGACTAGAAATCGGTAGGTTAACTAGAATTTTAAAGCTTGATTTTATAAAAGTAATACGTCGGACATTTTGGCCAGTCAACTCTAAATTTTTCCAGTCAATGACTTGTCCGTGGCTCTCGCAAAGACTGTGAATTACAATTATGAAATAACTTCAAATAAGATCTATGAATTTAAGGTAAACTGCAAAACAAAATGGGACGAAACTGTCCGAGTGAAACGGCGATTTTCCAAAATGTAAAATATCTTATCGCAGCCTACAACTAATCTGAAATTTTCTCCGTGAAAGGTGACAAAGTTAATCATCATCCATACAATCTTGTTAATGACCATTCGTACGGATTAAGTCGCTAATCAGTGTTTGTTTATAGTTGAAAAATTGTTTTACGGCACGCGCTAACTCTCATCAACAGATTATCGGAAAACTGCCCACTTGATAATGAATCACGCGTTGTGATTGGTCGGCTTGTCGATATTAGCCACGCCTTGCATTAATTCTGTTTGTAATAAGGTTGTAAACAGTTATCCCCCGAAATTACCCGCTAAACGCATCAGTGATCACAGCGAGTTTTCATTATCAATTAAGGGAGGCGACAATACACAAGATAATCGCTTATTGAGCGAGTAAGGGCAAAATTTACAATCAATTTATAGGGTAGGGCGCTGCACTTCGACGGCAGGGCAAGGCAGGGCGCCGCGCCCTTCTAAAAGGGCCTAGCTGGAGCACTGACATTGGACCTAGTGACCTTGACCTTGGAATTTGACCTACTTTTAAAAAAACCCTTTAACCTAGCCGATATATCATGTCCTTTTACACATACAGCCTTGATATTTGACACATGGACACCTACGACCAAGACCTTTCACATTTGACCATGACCTTGGACCTAGTGATCTTGACCTTGGTGTTTGACCTACTTTAATGATACATTAACCTGGCATATATTTCATGTCATTTTACATATACAGCCTTGATATTTCACACATGGTCACTTCCAACCTAGATATTTCACTTTTGACCATGACCTTGGACCTTGACCTTGGAGTTTGACCTACTTTTAAAAAACTTAAACTAGGCCTATATCTCATGTCCTTTTACCTATACAGTCTCAATATTTTACACATGGACACCTCCTACCAAGACCTTGCACATTTGACCATGACCGTGGCCTGTGTGACCTTGACTTTTGATTTTTACATACTTTTAGAAATCTTTAACCTAGCCTTTATCTTATGTCCTATTACACCTACAGCCTTGTTATTTCACACATAGACACCTCCTACCAAGACCTTTCACATTTGACCATGACCTTGAATATTGCAACCTTGACCTTGGAGTTTGACCTACTTTTAAAAAGACTGAAACCAGGCATATATATCATGTATTTTTACACCTACAGCCTTGATATTTCACACATGGACACCTCCAACCAAGACCTTTCACATTTGACCATGACCTTAACCTTGGCATTTGGCCTACTTTTAAAAACTTTAACCTGGCCTATGTTTCATTTTACTTTTACATATACAGATTTGATATTTCACACATAGACACCTCCTACCAAGACCTTTCATATTTGACCATGACCTTGGACCTTGTTAACTTGACCTTGGACTTTGACCTACATCAAATGTAGGCCCTTGAGGGGGCATATATGTTTTACAAACATCTATTGTTACTATTCACATTATAACAAAAGACACATTGAGCATTTTGGGTACTGAAAGCAAATTCTAGATGATAGATATAAATGTAAACACTGTATAATTTTAAGTGAGGATCATTTTTACTTTTTGCATGGTATGTTGTGTAGACTAGTGTGTTATCTATTGATGAATTGCAGCTATCAACAAGAGATGCCCCCTAACTAGTGTCTGTCAGATGTTACTAGAAAGTATTGATCATCAGATTTGAATCAGACTGTTGTCAATGATTCAGACTGCCAGTATCAGTTAGCCCATTACCAGGCGGCAAAATTTTGGGGTGGTCCAAATTCAAAAATGTTGCAGACAACAATTTCAAGTTGATGAAATTTTAAAATTCTTTCCATTTTTGGTTAGAAAACATCATGCAAAGCAATTTCTTCATTTTGCATGTTGTTTTTCAGAGCCTTTTTCATTTGAGGAGTCAAAAGGCATCAATGTTGGTAATGGGTTAGGAATTGCAATTTGTCAGTTTTTAGATGACCTTTTGATTAACTGTCTTTGCACATAACACAACTATTTTACTTATTTAGTCAGTGGATCTTTTGTGTAACTCACTCAGTATATGTGTGATCCAGTTATTTTGTGACATTCAGTAATTAATCAGTGGTATTAAACTTACTCCAAACAATCAGCAATGGTGATAACCAATTTGGGTGGTCATTGACAGATCTAATCATCAATATCCATTAGATGTATATTTATTTGTATAAATGAATGAAATGTTCTCTGGTATTCTACAGTTGATAAGTAAACATGTAAGTGTTTATAGAGTACCTACAACAGTTACTGTTATTTGTATAAATAAAAGAGTTTGACCTACTGTTCACCAAACAGGGCTACAGATAAGAGAGGGTGAAGACATTCTAACTTTCTTATTTCAATTCCAAACCCTATGTTGTGGGTACTCATTTGAATCGTCTCGACGAGACAATACAAATGAGTACCCACAATATAGGGTTTGATGAACAATAACAGAATTATTACAGTTTAAAAAGTCATCACCCACTCTTATCTGGAGTTCTGACCAGGCATCAATATTTTGGTCATCCTGTCATCAGTGACCTTGATCGGTCATTACCACATCCTGTTGTATAGTGTGTTACTGTCTACTTAACCCATTACCAAACAACAAAATTTTAGGGCAGTCCAAATTGAAAGATCCTGCAGACGACAATTTCAAGTGAATGGGATTTTTAATTATTAGGTATTTTTGGATGCAAAATATTGTGGGAAATGAAGAAATTGCTTGTCACAAGCAATTTCTTCTTTTCCACGATGTTTTTCATAGCCATTATTTTGTGCGGTGTAAAAATGAGTCATTGTGTGGCAATGGGTCAACTCTGTCTACTGTCTTTGAGATAGTCCCTTGCTCTTTAGTTAAATCAATTCCTTTATATTTCTTTTTTCAGTCTTTTGATATCAAATTGCTTTGATCTACATTAAAAAAATGCCTTCTTGTATCTGACAGACATGTATGGAAAATGATGGCGTAGCTTTATTTTATCAAATCATAACGAAACCATTTCCATAGCAAAAAGTCAATACAGCAGATGGATTTAGGCTCTCAAGTGCTATTTAAAAGTATAACTACTGATGGGTCGTACATTTGGTTTGAGTAACCTTCAATCGTCCTCTCAATTGTGTGCACATTTCACTTTAACTGACTCTAATTCATAATCTTTTAACTTTCTAGTACATGTTATATCACTCACATTCCAATTACCCATAAACTACATTGGCGGCTCAAGGATTTCTGAAAGGGGGGTTCGAATTTACAATTAGGGGGATCCATTTTCGTATCATTATACAATTTTGACCGCATTTCTGCATGAAAATAAAATAATAAGACTTCAGAGGGGGGTTCGTTTGAATCCCCTCTTGATCCGCCATTGCACTTTATTACCTCACCTTATTTTTATTTCTATTGACCTTGAAAAAATCTTTTTCAAGGACACAGTTATTATTAACAAGCCTGCTTGTTGCCACAATTTCATATCAATATGTATCATCAGCATTTGTATTAAAAAATCAAATCTTTTTAAAGATCTACATCCCTTATGGATAAGGATATCAGGCCTGAAGGATATTCAGTTTCAATATTTATACCTCATTTGTCAAGGTCACACTTGAAAATAAAACCTTAAATAAACTTTCAGAATTATTAAATGGCAAACCTAGCTCATTGAAACAACTATAGGCACTAGATCTATTGTCATTATTTTCTTAGAGTATAATTATTATCTTGGAAAGTATAGGTTTATGTATTAGATTGTAAATATCATTTAGTGTTCAGTTTTAGCCCAGAAAAAATGTTAATTTGTATTTATATTGTAAAAATTTAACAATTTGATATTAACCCATTCCCACACATTGACACTTTAAGATGCCCTTCAAGATAAAGGCTGTGGAAAACATTGTGGAAAATGAAGAAATTGCTTGTCACAAGCAATTTGTTCATTTCCCATAATATTTCCTGCCAAGAAAGAGAAAGAAAATTATAATTCCATTCTTTTGAAATTGTCATCTGCATCATCTTTGAATTTGGACCAGTCTAGAATTTTGTCTGTTGGAAATGACTTAAATAACTATGATAACTATGATATTTTCCTGACAGATGCTGTGCATGTATGATCAGACAGAGTGAGATACGGGATGATAATTGTTGTAGATGTAATATGGCCGCCATAAAGAAGACAACAGGAGTTGCACCAGATGATGTAGTATATGCAAGTTTTCACAATAAGGTTAGTGCAATATAAACCAGCACCAATAGCATAGTTAGTAGCTCGACAGACTTGAAAAGTTAAGCAACTTGTGATATCTAATTAACAAATATATTGATGGAGTGCACAGTATTATAATCCCGCAAAACGAATGTTTAGGGGTTATACCGGAATCAGTGTGCCTGTCTATCCATCTGTCTGTCCATCTGTCCGTCCGTGTACAAAATACTTGTCTGGAGCATATCTCTGAAAGTAAAGAAGCTATGATCATGAAACTTCATGGGTAGATATGTCTCACTAGAGAAGCGCAGTGTACAAGGAGCATAACTCTAACTTGCTTATTTTGTGAGTTATTGCCCTTTGTTTTTGACAAAATGCTTGTCAGGACAAATGTAGTGGCAGGGGTATTTTATCACTTGTAGTGATAGATTTCTAGTTCATATAAGGAATGAAAATTTTGACATATATGCATTAAAACTTTAAGTGAGTATTTTTTCATATTATTACGCCTGTTTCTCCAATTAAGTTTGATCTTAAGGATCTTCCCTTGTGAGATATCAAATTTTTCTAGTGACTAACTTTTTTTAAACATATATCATTTTCAAGAGTCACTTTTGTAGATTGCAAAAATACAAAGAAAACAATATGGTAGCGCATTTGTTTTTGCAGCACGATCAATTGAACTTTGCATGTTATTTTATTGCAAAAAGTTGCAAAATACACTATAAAATTGTCTGTACAATAGTTTTTAAGCTATAAGAGATATTATTGGGTTGATCAACATCATTTTTTCAACAGAGTACACTTTAAACCTTTCTTTGTTAGATAAAAAAAAGAAAAACGAGATTTTGAATGTAGAAAACTTGTATTTTGTCCATATTTAGTAACACATTTAAGTCGCACATATAACAAGATAAAACAAGAAATGGATTATATTTTAAATAAAAATCTACAATATTTCTAGTGACTAACTTTTTTTCATACTTTCTAAGAATAAAGCATAAACAATCCTAAAAACTTTGGTGGAAAGAAAAATAGGGGGTAGCGAGGTACTTTTTCCAATATTTCAGTCTGAGTTATCTCCCTTGGTCATTTTTTTCTTACAAAAATGGGAAAAAAAACCCATAAAAACAAACTATCTCAAAAACTATTCATTTTTTGTATAAACACATATATTACAATATTGTAGGCATTGGGATAAGGAACATTTTTATATACATACCAAGGTCATGGGGTCAAAGGTCAAGGTCACAGACAGTAATTCTATTTTTAGAAAAAACAGAAAATGTTTATTATCTTGAAAACTATTGACTTTTTGTACAGACAAATGTATTACAAAATTGTCAGCACTAAGGTAACGAACATTTTGATATATGTATCAAGGTCATGGGGTCAAAGGTCAAGGTCACAGACAATAAATATATGCTTAGAAAACCGAAAAAAGTTCATTATCTTGAAAATTATAAAGTTTTTATATATACTTATACATTACAAAATTGTAGGTACTGGGGTTACGAACAATTTGATATATGTATCAAGGTCATGGGGTCAAAGGTCAAGGTCATGGACAATAAATCTATTTTTAGAATAAACAGAAAATGTTAATTATCTTGAAAAATGTTGACTTTATGTACATGCATATATATTACAATATTGTAGGCATTTGGATACCAAACATTTTGATATATAAATCAAGGTCATGGTGTCAGAGGTCAAGGTCACATATCAAAAAATCTACTTTTAGAACAAACAGAAAAAGCCAATTATTTTGAAAACTATCGAGTTTTTGTTCATACATGTATATTACAATATTGTAGGCATTGGAATTACAAACATTTATATATATATATATCAAGGTCATGGAATAAAAGGTCAAGGTCACAATCAATAAATCTATTTTTAGAACAAATAGAAAATGCCAATTATCTTGAAAACTATTGAGGTTTGTTCATACAAGTAAATTACAAAAATTTAGGCATTTGGATAACAAACATATTTATATATAGATCTAGAGTGAAAATAAAGTCAAAACGGCCATTTTTGACATTCAAGGGCAGATAACTCCAGACTTTCTACTTCAATCAGAATTCTTTGAAGGAATATGAGAGAGGGTCACCCAAGGATCATTCCTGTGAAGTTTGGTTGAAATTCATCAGGTAGTTTTAGAGAAGAAGATTTTTAAAGGAAAAGTTAACGGACGGACGGACGCATGCACGGACGCACGCACGACGGACCCTGTGCCATGACAATAGCTCGCTGGCCTGTCGGCCAGTGGAGCTAAAAATCAACATGGATAATGACTTTCATTTACAGACAAGCGGCCATACATCAATACTATCCCATCAATCTTAAACAACCTTACATAAAATAAAATGACTTGTTTAACCCTTTCCCAAACAAGACCTTTTTTGAGGCCATATGAAAGAAAGATTTATGAAAACTTTGAGACAAAAGATGAAAATGCAAATTACAAGTATTTTCTCCTTTTGTCTCAATATTTTCTTAGCAATAAGTATTACATGCATTATACATTCTTTATTCATCACTATTAAACTAATTGTCTGCAGCAGCATTCAAATTTTACGTTTTCCATTCATTATCGCTAATGCCATTCCATAGCCCAGGCAGCTCAAGATTAAAATGGGGATTGACAATCCATACTTCTGTTGGCTCAAATTAAAGAATATTTTAGAAAACAAAAAAATAGTAAGTCAATGATGACTATTGACTGCAATCATTTCCTTCTTTTCCTTTAATATTTTCTGTGTCATTACCAAACAACAAAATTTTAGACTGGTCCAAATCCAAAGATATTGCAGACGACAATTTCAAGTGAATAAAATTTTCAAATTTTTGGTCTTTTAGGGTAGAAAACACTGTGGGAAATGAAGAAATTGCTTGTCACAAGCAATTTTTCATTTTCCACTATGTTTTCTAAAGCTATTATTTTGTAAACCTAAGAGTCAAAGAGTCATTGTATCATGGTAATGGGTTAAAGTGCTGTTTTGTTTGGATTTGCCTAGTTTTATAATTTGGGGAAACCTAAACTTAATTTTGTTAGAGTTACTATGAATGACATGATACCCATGCATGAAAGCACTTTAAAATCTAAGCATTTCTATTCCATATCTGAATGAAGAATGAAACTATTCATTACAATCATGAACATCTGATGAGTCATCTTGAATGTCATGTTGTCTGTGTAAGCTCTATCTCTTTTCCTTGTCTGTTTAACTGGTTTTGCTGGAACAATATAAAAGGCTCGATGTGAGGCTTGGGTTAGTTCCTGTAACACCATGTTCACTTCCAAAGACAAGTTCTTTGATGATAAGTTGTAGAAAGTTGACTGAGTGTTGGTTTCATGTCCCCTTGGATCAGTTGGTAGTGATGTAAATAGCTACACAGTAGACTGAGTGTTAACCCATCCCATGGATTAGACCTTTGTCTGCAAGAAGAAATACCCGCATCCCTGAAAATGTAAAATATAGATTAAACATGTGAGAAAAATTATCCAGCTAAAACACATTCAATATAAATTCCTACAAAAATCAAATTTTGATGTAAAAAGTGTATAATATTTGTGAAGTGAATGACATTTATCATTAATGGTGTGCTTTTGTTTATCTGATAAACTGACAAGTCACATGTTACTTCAAGAGTAATTATATTTTCCAAAATTAATGTTCAACAAGCTTTGCAAGTTGTCTAGATATATTCAAACACATATTAGCAATAGGTATGTATAAATATAAGATTTTATGCCTCATGAAGTCATTGGATGTGCAAGATAATGAAGAGAATAAAAATTAATGATTTCTTCATATATAATTACAATACACAATTTTAAAAAAGTTCTTTTGTATTTCATTTATAAAAGTAATTTAAATATTCACTGATATTTCATTTACTTATGTTGATGACATTCTAAGTAGATGTTTACACAAATAATTCAATCATTGAATGATTATTCAGTTTCATACCAAGAATAATATCCATGCAGGCCTTTACATGACACCAATTCACCAGACACCAATACACCAAACATGCTACATTTTCCTGGTTTCTTGAAGGAAAGACAACTCATCTGAAACAAGTTGATACTTATAAATGAAAAAACCCTCATAAAAAAATAGGTCATCATTTCTTGTGAATAAAAGGACATCTACAATTTAAGCCTTATACTGATGTTTTTCAAGCACTCTGGTTGTCCAAAGAACATATTTCTAAATGCACATGCAGGTAACAACCATAAAACAATACATGTATTAACTAACTTGCCCACATGTTTTTAGCTCACCTGAGCACGAAGTGCTCAAGGTGAGCTATTGTGGTCACTCAATGTCCGTCGTCCGTCCATCCGTCCGTCTGTCCGTCCGTCCGTCTGTCCGTCTGTCCGTCTGTCCGTCTGTCAACAATTTGGTGTTAACACTCTAGCATCCACAAAAGTTGGCCAATCTTAATCAAACTTGGTCAAAGCAAGTATGGTCATAAGTTCTCGGATGAGTTCAATTATGGGCCTGATAGGACTTGGAAGTCTGGAGTTATTTGCCCTTGAACGTAAAAAATAGCTAGTTTTGACTTTGTTAACACTCTAGCATCTACAATTATTGATCAATCAAGACAAAACTTGAACATAATGTTGGGGATCATAAGATCTCGGATGAGTTCAATTTTCAGTCTGATCTGACCAGAAAGACGAGAGTTATGTGCCCTTGAATTTGACAAAATTGCCATTTTTGGCAGTTTTTGACCTTGTTTACACTCTAGAATCTACAATTATGAATCAATCAAGACAAAATTTGGACACAATGTTGGGGACCATAAGATCTTGGATGAGTTTGATTTTCAGTCTGATCTGATCAGAAAGTCGAGAGTTATGTGCCCTTGAACTTGACAAAATTGCCGTTTTTGACTGTTTTCGACCTTGTTAACACTCTAGAATCTACAATTATTGATCAATCAAGACAAAATTTGGACACAATGTTGGGGACCATAAGATCTTGGATGAGTTTGATTTTCAGTCTGATCTGATCAGAAAGTCGAGAGTTATGTGCCCTTGAACTTGACAAAATTGCCGTTTTTGACTGTTTTCGACCTTGTTAACACTCTAGAATCTACAATTATCAATCAATCAAGACAAAATTTGGACACAATGTTTGGGATCATAAGATCTTGGATGAGTTTGATTTTCAGTCTGATCTAATCAGAAAGTCCAGAGTTATGTGCCCTTGAACTTGACAAAGTTGCCGTTTTTGACTGTTTTAGACCTTGTTTACACTCTAGAATCTACAATTATTGACTAATCAAGACAAATTTTGGACACAATGTTGGAGACCATAATATCTTTAATTAGTTTGATTTTCAGTCTGATCTTACCAGAAAGACGAGAGTTATGTGCCCTTGAATTTGATAAAATTGCCATTTTCGGCTGTTTTTGACCTTGTTTGCACTCTAGAATCTACAATTATTAATCAATCAAGACAAAACTTGGACCCAATGTTGGGGATCATAAGATCTCGGATGAGTTTGATTTTCAGTCTGATCTGATCAGAAAGTGGAGAGTTATGTGCCCTTGAATTTGATAGAATTGTCATTTTCGGCTGTTTTCGACCTGTTTTACACTCTAGACTCTACAATTAGTAATTAATCAAGACAAAACTTGTACACAATGTTCTGGACCATTAAGATCTCAGATGAGTTCGATTTTCAGACTGATCTGATCAGGAAGTCAAGAGTTATGTGCCCTTGAATTTGAAAAAAAACCTGCTTTTTTGGCTGCTTTCGACATTGTTTATACTCTAGAATCTACAATTATTTATCAATCAAGACAAAATTTGGACACAGTTGGGCACCATAAGATCTCGTATAAGCTGGATTTTCACAACGCTATTGACCATGAGTTCGTTCTCAGTCTTAAAGTCATAAATATTAATTGAATTGAACAAAAGTGTTGCTCATATCATTTTGGTTCAGGTGAGCGATATAGGACCATCATGGTCCTCTTGTTTTGAAAAATGTCAGTCAACATCACAAGGGTTAAATAACTATTCAGGGTTTAATTTTATCAAGTGAATGGTGACGTAATTCAGACAAACAATAGTATTTGGTCTGTATTATTCTAAAATCCAGCAACTGCAGCTTGATTAGAGCTGTAGTTACGAGATTTTATAGCAACACTGACAGTGTATAAAAACATAACAGTAAACCCAGTCTATTCTTAGCACAAAATTCAAAACCATTTCCAATAGATTGTTTTAGACACTGGAAAAAACTAGTACTGAATCATGTACTTAACAGGCCTGCAGGAAGCAATTTCATATTGGATCAGCTTAAGCCCCTTTGACTGAATATTGGGGGAGGGGGAGGGGGGATTCTAAATTGGATTTTCAGTAAATTTTCAGTGTAAAATTTATATATAAGGAAAATTTGGCATTTATGGCCAAAATGAGGGGGCTAAGCCCCCCTAGCCCCCCCTTTTCCTTCGGGCCTGCTTAATAGAGGTGAAAAACTGAGTATGGACATCAGACTCATACTGATAAACAGTTCACATTGTCACTATTTTCTTTGATGGCAAACAAAATATTACTACAAGTGCCAAATGTTGCACATTCCGTTTACAATTTAAAGCTTTTCTGTGTGAACTACTGAATATAAATTACAACAAACTTACCTGTTAAATTATTGAGGAAAAAACACACACAACAAAATCCAAACAGGGTGAAGGTTTGTACTGAACAGACATTGTTATACCTGAAACATTTACAAATACTTTGAATCAGATACTGTCAGTGTCATGTATGCAGGGATGTCATTATTAACCGATTGCCAATCAAAACCATCATTTAAAATCACCAAAAAATTGTTTTTTCTGGAGCTACAAAGTTTACATCAGGTACGCAGCCAAAAAGCCCCCAGCCTGATCTGCAGTTTTCCTAAATAAATGTTGTTTCAAAACATAATGACATCCCTGCATGTAAGACAGAAAATCCATCATTTAACAATTTAACAATGACATATTTAACCCTTTCCCAAACGACAAAATTTTCTAAAGGGTGGTCCAATTGACCAAACGCCAATCGACAGATCGCTCCGCCCAACATAGAATTTAAGACAAACAATGGGGGATGTGATCGTTAATAGGGAACGATTTTATCCAGATAATCGTGACGTAAATTCGGACAAACAAAATAGTATTTCGTAGGTGTTGTTATTAAATCTCGTAACTACGGCTTGATTTAAGCAGTAGTTACGAGATTTTACAACACCCATGGTTTATCAAAACATAACAGTAAACCTAGTCTATTGTTAGCACAAAATTCTTTGCCATTGGCATGTCAATTGTTTTGATTGTCAGTCGATAAATCGATACAACAACACGTGCAACAAAGAACAATTGGGGCATGACATTTTTTCTGATCGTCCATTGGCTAATCGATGTTTTTGATTGACAGTCGGTGTTTGGTCAATTCAAAGCTGTTGCAGACGACAAAATCGATGTTAATAAAGATTGGAATTGTGTATAATGTAATCAAGAAAATGATAATCAGAATATTCTTCTTTTGCCTCAACGTTTTGTCATGTTTCGGGTTTTTTTTTTTTTTTGGAACCATCAAAACTAGGTGTTGTTTGGTAAAGAGTTAATGCCTGTTTACATTCAATGTTATGATTAACAAATCATAAGTTAAACCAGAAAGGAAGCCGAACCCCGAAGAAATTCACTGAACAATTTTGTAATTCGAGGTCGATCGCCAAACAGACAATGTTGTCTTTCCTTGTATGGATTTAAAAAGGCATGGATTTAATAGAAATAGCAAGTTTTTGTCACGTTTGCTTTTCAAAACTTCAATCAGACATTTGTGCTTGGATAATAACTTTCGATAGTTACGGAAAATGAGAAAAAGACACGATATTAAACGCGCTGGTATGATCCCTATAGGTAAATATCCGGATTCTGGACACTTCCGGTAATATAGCTTGTTTCCAAAATTGCATGATTAAGTAGATAAAACAGTAAAATAAAAAGTACTTACTCGCTCAGAACCGAGTGGACACTCCAATTAAACTGTACATCTAGGTATTTGATCTCAAAAATCCTTAAGATTGGAAGAATTCGTGATTTAGATCGCAGTTCGAGCTCATGTTTTTCGCCGGATAGATATTTCTGGTCGAGGCCGATCGATTTAAGGTGTCCCACTGTTAAATTTATGATAATTTCACGATTTAAGGTAATCGAAAGGTATCCTAATACATGTATATATTCTTTAAGTGAACTATAGTCACGAAAGTGCATGACAAGCGCAGGTGGCAGGATTTTCGAGTGAGGCGATGCTCATAATTTGACTTCAATGTCGTGAAACTTCTAGATTTTCGTATAATCAAGAATTGACTGTTTATGTTTGAGAGAATACTTTATATCGGTAATTTATATCAGAATTATAAACAGAACTGATTTCTTTTTCATTTTTATCTTTTTTATATGTAGAAGTTTTACGGCACTACTCCGCGCTTTTTTACGGTAAAAATCGTCAGAAAGGAAGATCCTTAAAACAAAGATTTTTTTTAATTTATTTTAAAGTTACTATTTTCTCTTCTTCAGATTTATGAGATTCCATTCTATGTATGTATAGACAGGAAACATCAAAGTGTAGTTGTATCTATTAGAGGAACACTGTCTCTCAGGGTAGGTGAATTTATAATGTAGAAAATTGTTTTCTAGACATGAAATGTATGGCTTGTCCAAATCAATCCATTTCCACAGGACAAAAAAGATGTCTGAGATTCCATTCTATGTGTGTATAGATAGGAAACATCAAGTATCTATTAGAGGAACACTGTCTTTCAGGTTATGTGGGATTTATGTAGCATTTTGCTGCTTTTCAGCAAAAACCTTGTAACTGCAGCTTGTTTAAAGCTGCAGTTACTAACTTTTTGTTGAAAAGCAGCAATTTGTTTGCCAGATCATGGAATGTATGGCTTGTCCAAATCAATCCATTTCCACAGGCTGAGGACAAACAATTGTTTGAAATTCCATTCTATGTATGTATAGATAGAAAACATCAAAGTGTAGTTGTATCTATTAGAGGAACACTGTCTCTCAGGGTAGGTAGAATTTATGATGTAGAAATTGTTTTCTAGACGTGAAATGTATGGCTTGTCTAAATTATCCCATTTCCAAATTACAAAAAAAATTGTATGAGATTCCATTCTATGTTTATATAGTCAGGCAGCATCAAATTGTAGTGGTATCTGTTAGAAGAACACTGTCTTACAGGGTAGGTGGGATTTTTTTTAGTATATTTATTCATATTGTTGCATTTGACACATTTAACCTGTCCGAAATGAAGAACTTTTGAACTAGATCTATTCCATTTTTTTTCCAACTATGAGTATGTAATCTTCAAGTATTGTAATATTTTTCTTAAGTATGGTTTGAACATGAGATATGAAGAACCAACCTCTGCTTTTCTGTAGGATGCTATAACATACAGACTGAATGTTATACATTAGAGATAGATGGTCTAGAGCATTGTAAAGCACTTAACCCATCACTACACTGTGACTCTTTTTGACTCACTACAAGATAATGGCTTTGGAAAACATTGTCACAAACAATTTCTTCATTTCCCACAATATTTTCTACACAAAATGATGAAAAAATATGAAATTTCAATCAGTTTAAATTGTCGTCTGCCAGATTTTTGAATTCTGAACAGTCTACAATTTTGCCATTTGACAATTGGATAAAGGGATGCGGCAAGAAGTGAAATAGTTTATTGTATAATTTTTTCGTTTTTCCACCAGGATGTTATAACAGACCTGACAGCTGAATGTGATACATTACAGATAGATGGTCTAGAGTATTGTAAAGCACATAAAGGGATGTGGCAGACAGCACACTTATTTATTGTTTAATTTTCCTTTTTCCACCAGGATGTTATAACAGACCTTACAGCAGAATGTGATACATTAGAAATAGATGGTCTAGAGCATTGTAAAGCACATAAAGGGATGCTGCAGGCAGCAAAATATGTACAATCAACTCTAGATAAACTAGGGCTCCTTGACCAGGCCTTTGATAGAGCTCAGGTGAGTGTTTTAGTGAAGTGAAGCTGTCATTTAATTATGCCCCCTTTCGAAGAAAATGGGGGTATATTGTTTTGCAAGTGTCGGTGGGAAGGTCGGTCGGTCTGTATGTCGGTCGGTCTGTCCGTAGACCAAACTTTGTCCGGAGCATAACTCGAAAAGTATTAAAGGTAGAATAATGAAACTTCATAGGTGGATAGATCTCATTATGGAGAGGTGCAGTGCACAAGAACTGTAACTTTGCCGATCAAATTTTTTGAGTTATTGCCCTTTGTTGATTTTATAACTTGATTCTTGTCCGGAGCATAACTCAAAAAGTATGTAAGGTACAATCATGAAACTTTACAGGTGGATAGATCTCATTATGGAAAGGTGCAGTGCACAAGAACCGTAACTCTGCTAATCAAATTTTTTGAGTTATTGCCCTTTGTTGATTTTCAAACTTGATTTTTGTCCGGAGCATAACTCAAAAACTATGTTAGGTAGAATCATGAAACTTTACAGGTGAATAAATCTCATTATGGAGAGGTGCAGTGCACAAGAACCGTAACTCTGTCGATCAAATTTTTTGAGTTATTGCCCTTTGTTGATTTTCAAACTTGATTATTGTCCGGAGCATAACTCAAAAAGTATGTAAGGCAGAATCATGAAACTTAATAGGTAGATAGATCTCATTATGGAGAGGTGCAGTGAATAAGAACCGTAACTCTGCTGATCAATTTTTTTGAGTTATTGCCCTTTGTTGATTTTCAAACTTGATTATTTTCCGGAGCATAACTCAAAAAGTATGTAAGGTAGAATCATGAAACTTAATAGGTGGATAGATCTCATTATAGAGAGGTGCAGTTCACAAGAACCGTAACTCTGCCAATCAAATTTTCTGAGTTATTGCCCTTTGTTGAGTTTATAACTTGATTCTTGTCCGGAGCACAACTCAAAAAATATGTAAGGTAGAATCATGAAACTTTACAGGTGAATAGATATTATCATGGAGAGGTGCAGTGTACAAGAACCGTAACTCTGCCAATCAAATTCTTGGAGTTATTGCCCTTTGTTGATTTTTACACTTAATTCTTAACCTTGCCTATATCTCATGTCCTTTTACACATACAGCCTTGATATCTCACACATAGAGACCTCCTATCAACATCGTTCACATTTAACCATGACCTTGGACCTTGTGACCTTGACCTTGGAGTTTGACCAATTTTGAAAAAAGTAAACCCGGCAAATATCTCATGACCTTTTACAAATACAGCCTTGATATTTCACACATGGACACATCTTACCAAGACCTTTCATAATTGACCATGACCTTGGACTCTGTGACTTTGACCTTGGAGTTTGACCTACTTTTGAAAAACTTTAACCTGACCGATATATCATGTACTTTTACACATACAGCCTTGATATTTGACACATGGAAACCTCTGACCAAGACCTATCACATACGACTATGACCTTGGACCATGTGGCCTTGACCTTGGAGTTTGACCTACTTTTAAATAAATTAAACTGGGCCTATATCTTATGTGCTATTACACATACAGCCTTGGTATTTCACACATGGACACCTACGACCAAGACCTTTCACATTTGACCATGACCTTGGACCTTGTGACCTTGACCTTGGTGTTTAACCTACTTTAATAATACATTAATCTGGCCTATATTTCATGTCATTTTACATTTACAGCCTTGATATTTCACACATGGTCACTTCCAACCAAGATATTTCACTTTTGACCATGACCTTGGACCTTGACCTTGGAGTTTGACCTACTTTAAAAAAACTTAAACTAGGCCTATATCTCATGTCCTGTTACCTATACAGTCTCAATATTTTACACATGGACACCCCCTACCAATACCTTTCACATTTGACCATGACTTTGAATATTGCAACCTTGACCTTGGAGTTTGACCTACTTTTAAAAAGACTGAAACCAGGCATATATATCATGTCCTTTTACACCTACAGCCTTGATATTTCACACATGGACACCTCCAACCAAGACCTTTCACATTTGACCATGACCTTGACATTTGGCCTACTTGTAAAAACTTTAACCTGGCCTATGTTTCATTTTACTTTTAAATATACAGCTTTGATATTTCACACATAGACACCTCCTACCAAGACCTTTCATATGTGACCATGACCTTGGACCTTGTTAACCTGACCTTGGACTTTGACCTACATCAAATGTAGGCCCTTGAGGGGGCATATATGTTTTACAAACATCTCTTGTTAATTACTAGATATGTATCAAGTCAGAGGTAGACTTAGTATAGATTGTAGATGTGCAAATCAAATTTTGGTCATGCTTCATTGATTTTGATCAAGTCAATTTTCATTGTTGAAAATATCACTCCTGCAACATGTTTTGTGTTAATTAAGAAGTTGTTGGGGGATATGATTACTTTAAATGATAGCTCTAATTAAAATATATGGATTTAAGAGATAATATTAATCAACTATGTACCCATTTAGAAGCAGACTGTTAAAGAATGATTGAATTACTTACTCGACTAACCCTGTACAAATTTATAAATTAAGTTAGATAAAAATCCTGCATATTTTCAGGGAGCCAGACTAGTGATAACTGGCCATAGCCTTGGAGCCGGTACAGCAGCATTATTAGCCATTCTACTCAAACCAAAATATCCCAGTCTAGTCTGCTTTGCTTTCTCCCCTCCTGGGGGACTCATGAGGTAAACATTTACAATATTTTATAAAGGATCTTATTTTTCCATGACTAAGTAAATCATATTTCATATATTGGGAGCAATAAGTGAATTTTAAATGTACACTTTTTTATGCTCCCCGAAAAAATTTCGGGGGAGTATATAGTCACCACGCTGTCCGTCCGTGTGTCCGTCCGTCCACAGCCAGATCTCAGCAATGAGACTTCACATGTGAACTCCCTGGGATAATCCCTAGGGACTTTTTTCTCCATTTCTTAATTTGAGGCTGTGTCATGGAAAAAGGGGCCTTAATGTAAAAATTAGTTTTTCTCTAATTTCTCTTCATTTAATGGGCAGAATTTAATGAAATTTTGTACTTATGTCATAAATGAGATGTTCTAGACCATATTTTATGAATAATGTGTGTACAAAAAATGCATCATGGGAGAAGGGGGCTTAATGAATGATCGTTTTATTTTGTGATAAACATTTATTTGGCGAGCATAATCCGTCTATGACAGCTCTTGTTTTAGTGAGCTAGGACTTTATGTCCGAGGAACTCATGTCGTAGCTCTAGTGTCGGTGTCAGCGTAGCGCTGAGTCTTCAATAACTTTAACCTGGTCTATATCTCAGGCACTATTAGAGATACAACCTTGATATTTCATACATGGATACTTCTTACCAAGGCCTTTCAATTGGGACAATGACCTTTGACCTAGTGACCTTGACCTTGGAGTTTTACCTACCTTAAAAAACTTTAACCTGGCCATATCTCATGCACTATTATGGGTAGAGCCTTGATGTTTGAGGTATGTATACCTCATGCCATAACCTTGACCTTGAGACCAATCCTACGGACCTAGTGACCTTGACCTTTGACCTTGGACTCCTTTTATGCATCAAGCTCTCGTATAGGCTGGCTACGTAGTCTGCGGACAACTCTTGTTTTATTTGTCTTGAAACTGAATTTATAGTTTATGTAATATTCTATAGCTTTATATTCTCAAAAAAAAAATCTTTTGAATGATTACTATAATTGGTACATTGTACATATTGCAGTTTTTGTGTGATTGAATTCTGTCAGGTGTTTGTCTGCTCCGTTGTTTAAGGCAATCATCCATTGATCACAACGGAGCACAAATGCACTCTAAGATAAATCTTTCTTATGCTGATACACATACTAGAATATTCATGCTGCTTTAACAGAATGCAATAGAACAAGTTCAGCATCGTACACAAGTGCAGTCTGATATTATTCCATTCGGCCTTTTATCTTAAGTTATAGTATTAACAAAACCAGGGCTCCCGCTGTTGATCGCCACTGGCGCCAATTGCGACAAAATAAAAATTCTGGCGACAAAATTTGCCAGTTGGCGATTTTATTGGCGACAACTTATTTGCGCTGTATTCTGACACAAGATTTCAGGTAAAGGGTTGAGTCTCAAAAGCTATGACAGTCGCGTGTATCGGTGCTGGTCAGTCATTGATTAACAAAAATCGATAATCGGTAACCAATTATCCGAGATAGCAGTTTGTCCATATGATTATGACACCTTCAAAATAACTGTTTCAATATGCGTGAAAATGTCTTGGTCGCGTGGCTTGCCGAGGAAGAAAACTTTAGTCACTGGAAATTTATTCCGGTGCGTTTACCTGGAGCTTAATTTCGGCCTAAATCCGACAAATTGTATTCTAAATCCTTTACACATATTCCCTCATAAAGACAACACATTTTTGTCAAGACTGGAACAAACGGGCCAGTTGTGTCGGCGGCATTTATTTGATCTTGGGGTAGTGACGTCATATAAATAACGAGTGACTAAAACGCTGTATCGTTACGATGTTTTAACCCCCAAACGGTTTGTATTTCGTGTAAACTTTCGCAAATCAATTACACAATGGAATTTGTTTCTATCGCATTTGAAAAGATTTTCTTTTTAACCAATGGATATAAAACACGAGGTAAAGTTTTTGTCAGAATCCGATTCAGGCTACGAGTCCGAGCATCGTATCGCAGATCGATTTTTTTGTGAACAAAAAAGATTCACTTTCATTCCTTGTTTTCACATGGAATTTTCCGAGTCGGATTTCTTTAAATCTTATCTGTAGATTCTATTAAAGCTTGTGATCGAGTGATCGCCGCAATAGGTTCCAAAGCTTTAAGTTTCGTCACGAATTAATGATTTACATCGTATTTTAGGTCCTCGTGTATTCGTTCTGAAAAATGTACTAGTTCTAGTCGGAAGGCATGCCGAAAACAGGTTGACTTTAAGATTCTCCGATTTACCTAAAATAACTCATGTAATTTCTGCACGCATTTCAATCTGTATACATGTGTGTGTGTGCGCACGTGGTTTGGGGAGGGGGGGAGTGGTTTGGGGAGGGGGGGGGGGGGGGGCAGGGCACATTGACAACTGGGTGGGGTCAGTGACGTTCCGTTTAATCATTGTAAATCAGAGGGAACCGCATCCAAACAACCCAAGTTATAGAATTTATGCTACTGATCTTGATTTCTATATTGATGTCAATAAAAAGTCATAAACATCATGACATACACTGCCCTCCAAAAGTTCCTTCACTCTCAAGTTTAATTTTACTGAAATCAATGTAATACCTCACTTGTAAAGAAGCAAATCCTCGTTTCACGTAAAATAATTTTGCAAAAACGGGTTTTCCCTGTCTGTGGAGAATACTTCTGAGGTCTAGTTGTCAATGATACCCAGACTACTAAAAGATGAAATCGCAGAATAGGTCACATTTTCCGAACTTTGAAAATATGTGAAAAACACCCACTGAACGCAGTGTCATGGGAAAGTCCCATCACCAAGCAATTTTGTTTCAATTTTTGCAGATATCTGTTCAAAAATGTATTATCTAAAATGTATCAACAAAAATACAAAATAAATTTTATTTTAGTAAAGTTAATGACTGGTATGCAAAGGGAGCATTTTTGACGAATTTTCAATTTTCAGATTCTGAAGCCTATATCAAGTTTCGGACATCCATCACAATAATTTTCAATGGATAACATAATTATGAAATTTTCTTTACAAGGACAAAGCAAAGTTTTGAAAAAATACTACATTTCAACTTAGACAACTATTTCTGAAGAAGATAGGTATTTACATGGATTATAGAACAAGAAAATATCAGTGTGAAGGAACTTTTGGAGGGCAGTGTATTACCTAATTGTGATGATAATTATGCATTTTTACAGACTATAATGTTGGGGTGCTTTTTTTAAGGGGGGGAGCGGGGGGGGGGGGCTATATGTTTTTCTTCTTTTCCCATTGGCTCCTCTACTGGCAACGACTGGCTCCAATTGGCCCCAAAAAATTTCAATTGGCGATTTTGCTGGCGCCAAGTCTGAAATTGCCAGGGGAAGCCCTGCAAAACTGTTGTGTTTGCAACAAAAAACATGACCGATGTATCATATATGTACATTATATACATTTCAGTTTACATGCAAGTGAATACTGTCAGGAGTTTGTCTGCTCGGTGGTACTGGGCAAGGACATTATACCCAGACTAGGTATACATACAATGGAGGAACTCAAAACACAGATTCTACAAAATATACAGGACTGTGACTGGCCTAAGGTAGACTTAGTTATATTTAATGGTTAATTGGTTGATTTGGGATCTTATTTGGTGGCTGGAGCACCTCACCATGAATACTGTCAGGAGTTTGTCTGCTCTGTAGTGCTAGGGAAAGACATCATCCCGAGACTAGGTATACATACAATGGAAGAACTCAAAACACAGATTCTACAAAATATACAGGACTGTGACTGGCCTAAGGTACAGTTACTCATATTTAACTCATTACCACACATTGACATTTTTTGACGCCCCTCAAAAAATAGGCTTAGGAAAACATTGTGGAAAATGAAGAAATTGCTTGTGACAAGCAATTTCTTCATTTCCCACAATGTTTTCTACACAGAAAGACCAAAAATTGTTAAAATTTTTGGGCAAGGACATCATTCCCAGACTAGGTATACACACAATGGAAGAACTCAAAACACAGATTCTACAAAATATACAGGACTGTGACTGGCCAAAGGTAGAGTTAGTTACTAATACTTTTAACCCTTTCCCGAACAACAAATTTTTGGGTGTTCCAATTCAAAAGCTGCTGAAGACAGCAAAATGGATGTTGATAATGATTAAATTTATGTATGATATAGCATAGAAAACATTGAGACAAAAGGAGAAACTGCTGGTTGTCAGCAATTTCTTCTTTTGTTTCAATATTTTGCCAAGCCTTTTCTACGTCAAAACCAGGTCTTGTTTTGGAAAGGGTTAAAATGGTTGTTTAGCTGATCTCTGATTTTACCTGTCACATTGCTATGCAGAGTATAACAAGATCAGCTTGCTTATGTATACAGTGAGTGTAGGACAAAGCCCCACCAGGACAAAAACCCATCGGACAAAACCCCACCAGGACAAAACCCCATCAGGGTGGGGTTTTGTCCTGGTGGGGTTTTGTCTGTACCCTATATACAGTCTGTCATTAATATGAAAAATAGTAGTAAATATTTGAGAGTTAGATGGTCTAGAGTTTGTTAGGTATCCGGAAATACTTGAAACCACTCTAATCATATTCAACCAATTCTTGTATGAGCTTTTCTATTCCGATTTGTAGCATTTCAGTTGATATTTGTATTTGGATATTTGCAGTATAAACTGTTAGCTAGTGGAGTATGGCAGCTATTTTGTGGTTTGAAACGATCTTCCCTTCTTGACTTTAACGAGACTAAACAGAAACGACCGTTGTTGACCTCCCCGAGAAACACAACACAGCAAGATAATATGGAGGTAGGTTAACCCATTACCAAACGACAAAATTTTAGGGTGATCTAATTTGAAAGGTGTTGCAGACGACAATTTCAAGTAAAAGGAATTCTTAATTTTTAGGTCTTTTTGGGTGGAAAACATTGTGGGAAATGAAGAAATTGCTTGTCACAAGCAATTTCTTCATTTCCCATGATGTTTTCCTTGGCCATTATTTTGTAGGGAATCAAAAAAAGTCTTTGTGTGGTAATGGGTTAAGCCTTTTTAAGATGGAATAATTTTAGACTGGTCCAAATTCAAAGCAGTTGCAGACAGTATGTTCAAGTTGATGATATTTTGAAGTTTATGACTTTTGATAGAAAACGTATTACAAAGCCTCTATCTTGAGAGGTGTTAAAGAAATGTCGTTATGAGGGAATGGGTTAAGGAAACAATTAAAAATCCAATGTGTTTATATTAACTTGTTATATGCAATGGATCCTTCATAATAATATAAATGTGTATATAAGGAAAACTCATTTTATTGACAAAATGCAAAAGAGAGTGTGTGCTTTTTAATCAGATTTTCTTTTCTTTTTTATGCCCCCATATTGAAATATTTACCATTGCACATCTATCTGTCTGTCAGTCTTTCTGTCTGTCTGTACCTCCATCTGTTGGTCCAAAACTTATATAAAACCTAAGATTGGCCTTTTCTCCTACTGATATACATGTAATATTTCTTTTTCTTTGTCAGCAACCTGTTGGACTAGGGGTAAAAGTATTACATATCATATATAGAAAATGTATGCATGGTTGCTTTTAGGTGGTGCTTGGAGAATTATAGTCTGCACATTCAACCCTTTCCCCAACAACAAATTTTAACCCATTAGCTAACAAAGAAATTTTAGGGCGGTCCAAATTGAAAGATCCTGCAGACAACAATTTCAATTGAATGGAATTTTTAAATTTTAGGTCTTTCGGATTGAAAACATTGTGGGAAATGAAGAAATTGCTTGTCACAAGCAATTTCTTCATTAGCTCCACTGGCCAAAGGCCAGCGGGGCTTATGTCATGGCCCTGTGTCCGTCGTGCGTCCGTGCGTGCGTGCGTCCGTCCGTGCGTAAACAATTTTCAAACATCTTCTCCTCCAAAACTACTGGACCAATTTCAACCAAACTTCACACAAATCATCCTTGCATGAATTTCTACCAAATTCCTTCAAAAGATTAAAATCTGAGCAGAACTTGAATTTTAATTAATTTAATTGAATTAAATTTTCGAAAAATCTTTAAAAAATTCTTCTTCTCCAAAACTACTAGACCAATTTCAACCAAACTTCACAGAAATCTTTCTTGCATGAATCTGTACCAAATTCCTTCAAAAGAATAAAATCCGCGCAGAACTTGAATTTTAATTAATTTAAGTGATTTAAATTTTCGAAAAACTTTAAAAATTCTTCTTCTCCAAAAGTACTGGACCAATTTCAACCAAACTTCACAAAAATCTTCCTTGTATGAATCTCTGCTTAATTCCTTCGAAAATATAAATTCTGTGTATAACTTAAATTTTAATCAATTTAATTGAATTAAATTTTCGAAAAATCTTTAAAAATTCTTCTTCTCCAAAACTACTGGACCAATTTCAACCAAACTTTACAGTAATGTTCCTTGCATGAAAACTCTTTTAATTCCTTCAAAAAAATAAATTCTGTGTAGAACTTGAATTTTAATTAATTTAATTGATTTAAATTTTCGAAAAATCTTTAAAAAAATTTCTTCTCCAAAACTACTGGACCAATTTCAACCAAACTTCACAGAAACCTTCCTTACATGAATCTCTACCAAATATCAAAAGAATAAAATCTGCGCAGAACTTGAATTCTAATTAATTTACCCCGTGTAGTTTTGCGAACGTAGCGACCTCCTTCTTCTTCTTCAGCTTGTGGGACTTGTATGACCCTCGTTTGGCTGGTGACGTCTCATCATCGCCGATCATCAGGCGGTCCAGACAAGGCCTCTTAGGGGATGGCGCGGCGTCTTCTTCGTCTGGCTTCCTCTTGGCTGGCCTTCCAACTGGTCGTTTGGTGGGTGCCTTTGGGAGTGGAGACGTCTTCCAGGCACTGGGGATGGCCTCTTCGCTGGTGGCGAACCGCTTAACGAACCTATCCATCGTCACAGAGAGCGTTTAATCCAGTATAATTGAACACGTGTAACGTTATATCCAATATATTTTTCACAATAAATCCAGTATATTATTCACAATAAATCCAGTATATTTTTCACAATAAATCCAGTATATTATTCACGTTAAATCCAATTTATAATTCACGTATCACTTATGATAAATCCAGATACTATATGGTAATCCAATCACGTAATATATATCCAAAACTCGATGAAACTAGCATAGAAAGAGGCCCCATTTGAACTTTCAATAACTTAAATAATTTGAACTCCAAAGTTCGATTTAAGATGATTGGATATTTCAAATTGCAGAAAAATGATTGGATAAGGACACGTTTTCATCATGTAATTACCTGTTAACGCATATATTCGCCAATCATAATTATCAACGTATTTTTTCATAACAGTTTGAGCTCGACATAAATACGATAGTTGATTGAAGTGCAAACAAATTAATTAAAGATTCTAAATAACACGTGTATCTTCCAATTTTTTAATGATTAAAGCATTTTTTTCTTTATTAATTTCAATTAATTTCGATGGTGACATAAACATTGACAAACATTGATACATCAATTTAGCGTGCGAGGGTCTTTAATCATAATCATAGGTATCGCCGGCAATCATAATTTGCGTAATTGGTACTTACCTTTCAATCAGCATCGTCATACAATTTGACACCCTTATTTTTCGGTCAGTGGATTTTTTAAAAAAAAATACCCTTAATTTTCGGACAATACCGAATATATTTAATTAAATATTCGGACAACAAATAAAATATTTATTTAATTTTGTCCGGACACTTAGGTTTTTTACGGTAATTGATTTAAATTTTCGAAAAATTTTAAAAAATTCTTCTTCTCCAAACCTACTGGACCAATTTCAACCAAACTTCACAGAGATCTTCCTTGTATGAGTGTCTGCTTAATTCCTTCAAAAATTAAAAATTCTGTGTATAACTTAAAGGATGGGTTGCAATAAGGGGTCAAAAAATAGATTTTCTTTAAATTTTGTGGATTGATAGGGTTACATAATATCTTTAATTTGTATGTGTAAAAAATCTGGTTTCGGCTTATTTTCCGAGATATGGGTAAATAAAGTGGGTGGGGTAAGATGGACTGAAACACAGTAGGGGTCATTCTAAGTCGCTTATCTTTCTTATTTTCAGCCCCAGATGCGTGAAAATTAGTATGCGTGTCTTGTGATATATGCGTTAAACATCTATGGGCTTTTATTTGATATTCCATGTACATTTTTTCCGTAATATTCATTCTTCTTTCTTTCGCAAAATTTCGCTATTTTTTAACGACCAACTTTACCAAACTATCTCCACAAGTTTTATTTGAAATACGATTTTTATGAAACTTTACAGATGTATTATCCAGATATCAATATAACTTTGCCTGAAATTTGAAAGAAAAGCGGTGGCCCGTTGTTGAGATATTTGACATTGACCTTCAAAATAACATCAAATTCATGAATGTCCGTTAAAACTACGCATTGTTGGGGAAATGGTTAGGGTTGAATGGCACGTGACAGCCCATTTATAAAAGAATGCATTTCACACATGATTGGGTTTTTTATTGTATGATTTTACTGTTAAAAGTGATATACTCAATATAATAAACTTGGTCACCTCTCAGAGTTACCCGATCATTTCATCTATTGAAATCATTGATAGACAGATATTTGTTTAAGGCCTGTCTATACATTTAACATTATTTTCTTTTTGTTGATATTACATAACGTTATAAAGATATTTAGCTTAAGTTAATTAATTGTAAGCACATTTGGGCATTAAGTAAAATCATTCACAATGCGTCTTCTTTATAACCATATAAGAAATATAATCTGAAAATGATTAGTTTTCTCCTAGCAAATTGATAATTCTTGTCCATCATGAGACATGAGAGTGAATATAAACTCCTAAACAATTCATAGATACAATGTAGTTGCATAGATCTATAAGGCTTTGGCAATCTTAACATAATGCTAATATTTAATTTCACTCACCCGTGGTAGTAATATTAATCACAGCGCTTTCCGCGTAGACATGTTTCATATGCAATATTTAGTTTGATAAGAAAACTGAGAAGTAAAAAGAATTTCTTTTCTTTCCCATTCTTCCGAATGGGTTGTACGATGCAAAAAAGTAAATATTGCTATGAAACTCATTAGGAACAATAAAAAGAAATCCATATGAATAAAATTGGCGCTTTAACTATCACATTTTGGCATTTCCCCAGTTTTGAAGTCATTTTGAAGGTCAAGGTCGAATATCTCAAAAACGGACCAACGCTTTTCTTTCAAATTTCACATAAAGTTACATTAATATATGGACAATACATCTGTAAAGTTTCATAGAAATCGGGTTTCAAATAAAACGTGTGGAGATAGTTTGGTAAAGTTGATCGTTAAAAAATAGCGAAATTCTTCGAAAGAAAGAAGAATGAGTATTACGGAAAAAATATGCATGGAATATCAAATAAAAGCCTATTAATGTTTAACGCATATATCACAAGACACGCATACAAATTGTCACGCATCTGGGGCTAAAAACAAGAAAGATAAGCGACTTAGAATAACCCCTACTGTGTTTCAGTCCATCTTACCCCACCCACTTTATTTACCCATATCTCGAAAAATAAGCCGAAACCAGATTTTTTACACATACAAATTAAAGATATTATGTAACCCTATCAATCCACGAAATTTAAAGAAAATCTATTTTTTGACCCCTTATTGCAACCCATCCTTTTAATTAATTTAACTAAATAAATTTTCGAAAAATCTTCTATTCCAAAAATAATGGACCAATTTTAACCAAACTTCACATGAATCGTCCTTGCATGAATCTCCTCTAAATTAAAAAAAAAAAAAAATATCTGTGTAGAACTTAAATTTTGATAAATTTGATTAAATTGAATTTTCTTCTCCAAAGCTACTGGACTAATTTCAACCAAACTTCACAGGAATCTTCCTTGCATGAATCTCTTCCAAATTCCTTCACGATCGGATGAAAAGCCTGTCCGCTGTGGGCTAGGCGTATTTTTAGCTTTATGAAACATAGTGTAATTTCAAGAAAATTTTAAAAACATTTCTACTCCTTAATCACTTATTTGATTTCATTCTGGTGTAGCATGAATCTTCTTTGGATAGACCTCTATTGTATTCCTTGTAGAAGTTTGTAGTCTAAATGTCTAAAAGCCAGTGGAGCGATACAGGGCCATCTTGGCCCTCTTGTTTTCCATGATGTTTTCCATGGACATTATTAGTCCCCCACCGGTTACCGGTTGGGGGACTATAGGTTTGCTCAATTCCGTCTGTCTGTCCGTCCGTCCGTCCGTCTGTCCGTCACACTTTTGTCCGGGCTATATCTTCTAAACCATATGTGCTAGCAACTTCAAACTTGGTACAGTTATAGATCTCATTGAGGAGAAGTGTCATGTTCAAGAACCATTACTCTGCCACGCCCACTTTTTGAGTTATTGCCCTTTGTTGTTTTTACCCTTACATTCTTGTCCGGAATATATCTCCTAAACTATAAGTGATAGCAACTTCAAACTTGGTACACTTATAGATCTCATTGAGGAGAAGTGTCATGTTTAAGAACCGTTACTCTGCCACGCCCACTTTTTGAGTTATTGCCCTTTGTTGTTTTTACCCTTACATTCTTGTCCGGAACATATCTTTTAAGCCATAAGTGCTAGCAACTTCAAACTTTGTACACTTATAGATCTCATTGAGGACAAGTATCATGTTTAAGAACCATAACTCTGCCATGCCCACTTTTTGAGTTATTGCCCTTTGTTGTTTTTACACTTACATTCTTGTCCGGAATATATCTCCTAAACTATGTGTGCTAGCAACTTCAAACTTTGTACACTTATAGATCTCATTGAGGAGAAGTGTCGTGTTTAAGAACTATAACTCTGCCACGCCCACTTTTTGAGTTATTGCCCTTTGTTGTTTTTACCCTTACATTCTTGTCCGGATCATATCTCCTAAACTATAAGTGATAGCAACTTCAAACTTGGTACACTTATAGATCTCATTGAGGAGAAGTGTCATGTTTAAGAATCGTTACTCTGCCACGCCCACTGTTTGAGTTATTGCCCTTTGTTGTTTTTACCCTTACATTCTTGTCCGGAACATATCTCCTAAACTATGGGTGCTAGCAACTTCAAACTTTGTACACTTATAGATCTCATTGAGGACAAGTGTCATGTTCAAGAACCATAACTCTGCCACACCCACTTTTTGAGTTATTGCCCTTTGTTGTTTTTACACTTACATTCTTGTCCAGAACATATCTCCTAAACTATGTGTGCTAGCAACTTCAAACTTTGTACACTTATAGATCTCATTGAGGAGAAGTGTCATGTTCAAGAACTATAACTCTGCCATGCCCACTTTTTGAGTTATTGCCCTTTGTTGTTTTTAGCCTTACATTCTTGTCCGGATCATATCTCCTAAATTATAAGTGATAGCAACTTCAAACTTTGTACACTGATAGACCTTATCGAGGACAAGTGTCATGTACAAGAACTGTTACTCTGCCACGCCCACTTTTTTGAGTTATTACCCTTTGTTGTTTTTACCCTTACATTTTTGTCCGGAACATATCTCCTAAACCAAAAGTGCTGGCAACTTCAAACTTTGTACACTGATAGACCTTATCGAGGACAAGTGTCATGTACAAGAATTGTTACTCTGTCGTGTCTACTTTTTGAGTTATTGCCCTTTGTTTTTTTAGGCTTACATTCTTGTCCGGAACATATCTCCTAAACTATGTGTGCTACCAACTTCAAACTTTGTACACTTATATATCTCGTTGAGGACAAGTGGCATGTACAAGAAATGTTACTCTGTCACACCCACTTTTTGAGTTATTGCCCTTTGTTATTTTTACCCTTACATTCTTGTCCGGAACATATCTTTTAAGCCATAAGTGCTAGCAACTTCAAACTTGGTACACTTATAGATCTCATTGAGGGCAAGTGTCATGTACAAGAACTGTCACTCTGCCATGTACACTTTTTTAGTTATAGCCCTTTGTTGTTTCTATCCTTACATTTTTGTCCCGAACTTATCTCCTAAACCATAAGCCCTAGCAACTTCAAACTTTGCACACTGGTAGATCTCATTGAGAAGAAGTGTAATGTACAAGAACTGTTACTCTGCCACATCCACTTTTTTAGTTATTGTCCGTTGTTGTTTTTTATCCTAATATTTTTGTCCGGACCATATCTCCTGAGCCATCAGTGCTAGCAACTTCAAACTTGGTACACTTATAGATCTCATTAAGGACAAGTGGCATGTACAAGAATCATTACCCTTCTTCGCCCACTTTTGGACTAATTGCCCTTGGTTGTTTTTACCCTTATATTTTTGTTTTGGACATTTTGTCCAAAACCTAATGTGCTAGCAATTTTGTATACAGTCATAGTTCTAGTAAGTAGGAGATATATTATAAGAAAGGATTTTTTGTTATCCGGTGGGGGACTCCTGTATTGCATCGCAATATGACATGCACTTGTTTTGTGGGGGGTCAAAAAGAGTCATTGTGTGGTAATGGGTTAAGGTGGTCCAAAATGAAAGCTGCTACAGATGACAAAATGGTTGTTGATAAAGAAAGCACTTGGGAGATGCAATAAAGAAACAGAACTTAACGAGGAAAATGTGAAAAGGCTAATGATCAGCATTTTCTCTATATCCCTCAATGTTTTCCCATACTTTTCCCATAAGGGATGTCAAAACCAGGTCTTGTTTGGGAAAGGGTTAAGGTAAAATAGCACATGTATCTTGCACAATATTATGTTAGATGGAATGCTTTTTATAGAAGTTGCTCTTTAATACAATGTAGGCTTAATGTTGTGAACACTTTTCAACACCCCAGAAAACATAAACATTGCTCGTAAAATAATTTAAATCTTGCCATACTGAATTAAAATATACTGGCATTATAAAAATTGTTAGTCTACTCATAATTACAGCGTGAATTTATTTATGCTGATTGCAAAAGCGACCAGAATCTTCCAGCTTATGAAAGAATCAAAAGTACTGGACATTATTTAGATATTTTATTATGTTATGCATGCTTGCTTTTATTAGATTTATAAAGCCTCTCTTACAACCGGTCGTACGTGCTCCTGCGTGCGGTCTGCGTCTAAAACGTACGTTTAGTCGTGCGATGCACGCACGTGCAACGTAAGATTTTTGTGGACGCAACCACGACGCAGACTGCACGCAGCAAAGAATTGACCAGACAATTCTTATGAGGCGCTCTTACAACCCGTCGTGCGTCTTTATAAATCGTGCGATTTTACAGCGTTTAAAAACGTACGATTTAAAAAGACGCACGACGGGTTGTAAGAGAGGCTTAAGAGATACAGTGTTTTTTGTACATCTTAACACAGATACTACCTATGGACAGTTTTAACAACTTTTTTGCCACATATTTTCTGGTTGAGGATATTGAAACTGTGGCATAATTAAAATCACAAACCCTTTCCCAAAGTAGCTGGGATTTTGATGTCTGAAAATGCTGAATACTGGCATTTCTGTAGTTTACCTCAATTTGTTTGTGTGCTGTTATTGTTTATTGTATACAAATAACATTTGAATTAACTTCATTTCATCTTCTACAGAGGCTTTTGGAGTGTACCACCCTAGAATTCTATTATTTGGGAAAAGATTAAGCTATAATCTATTCTAGAAATGATTTAATGAAAATTTTTAGTTGCATAATGAACACAATTTGTGCCATCTGCTTTATGACTTTTAGGCAAATCAATTAAGAAAGAGACTGTCAGCATGATAAAGGTTATTTTATCAGCATTTAGTACTGGAGAGTTATGTGTTCTTTGATTGATATTTTTGTTTCATTCTCATTCATAATATGAAGTATATTGATGCTTTTTAACAAAAACCTCGAAACTGCAGCTTGTTTTAAGCTGCAGTTATGAGGTTTTTAGCTCCACTGGCCGAAGGCCAGCGGGGTTTATGTCATGGCCCTGTGTCCGGCGTGCGTGCGTGCGTCCTTGCGTAAACTTTTTCTTTAAACATCTTCTTCTCCAAAACTACTGGACCAATTTCAACCAAACTTCACAGGAATCTTCCTTGTATGAACCTCTTCCAAATTTCTTCGAAAAAATAAATTCCGTGTAGAACTTGAATTTTAATTAATTTAATTGATTTAAATTTTTGAAAAATCTTTAAAAATTCTTCTTCTCCAAAACTACTGGACCAATTTCAACCAAACTTCACAGAAATCTTCCTTGCATAAATTTCTACCAATTTCCTTCAAAAAAATAAATTCCGTGCAGAACTTGAATTTTAATTAATTTAATTGATTTAAATTTTTGAAAAATCATTAAAAATTCTTCTCCTCCAAAACTACTGGACCAATTTCAACCAAACTTCACAGGAATCTTCCTTGTATGAACCTCTTCCAAATTCCTTCAAAAAAATAAATTCCGTGTAGAACTTGAATTTTAATTAATTTAATTGATTTAAATTTTTGAAAAATCTTTAAAAATTCTTTTTCTCCAAAACTACTGGACCAATTTCAATAAAACTTCACAGAAATCTTCCTTGCATAAATCTCTACCAAATTCCTTCAAAAAAAAAAAATCTGTGCAGAACTTGAATTTTAATTAATTTAATTGATTTAAATTTTTGAAAAATCATTAAAAATTCTTCTTCTCCAAAACTACTGGACCAATTTCAACCAAACTTCGCAGGAATCTACCTTGTATGAGTTTCTACCAAATTCCTTAAAAGAAATAACTTCTGTGCAGAACTTGAATTTTAATTAATTCAATTGAATTAAATTTTCCGAAAAATCTTTAAAAATTCTTCTTCTCCAAAACTACTGGACCAATTTCAACCAAACTTCACAGAAATGTTCCTTGCATGAATCTCTACCAAATTCTATAAAAAGAATGAAATCCGTGCCAAACTTGAATTTTAATTAATTTAATTGATTTAAATTTTTGAAAAATCTTTAAAAATTCTTCTTCTCCAAAACTACTAGACCAATATCAACCAAACTTCACAGGAATCTTCCTTGAATGAATCACTTCTTAATTCCTTAAAAAAAATAACTTCTGTGTAGAACTTAGATTTTAATTGAATTAGTTAAATTAGATTTTCGAAAAATCTTTAAAAAAAATCTTCTCCAAAACTGCTGGACCAATTTCAACCAAACTTTACAGAAATCTTTCTTGCATTAATCTCTTCATAATTCCTTCAAAAAATGTCGTGCAGAACTTGAATTTTGATAAACTAAATTAAATTATTTAATTAAATTAATTTTTTGAAAAATCGTTAAACAATTTTCTTCTCCAAAACTACTGGACCAATTTCATCCAAACTTCACAGGAATCTTCCTTGCATGTATCTCTTCCAAATTCCTTCACGATCGGATGAAAAACTTGGCCGCTGTGGGCTAGGCTTATTTTTCGCTATATTTGAAACATAGTGTAATTTTAAGAAAATTTTAAAAACATTTTTCGTCCATAATCACTTATTGGATTCCATTCTGGTGTAGCATGAATCTTCTTTTGGATAGATCTCTATTGTGTTCCTTGAAGAATTTCATAGTCTGAAAGCCAGTGGAGCGATACAGGGCCATCATGGCCCTCTTGTTGTTGAAAAATGACAATAATATCATCATTTTCAGAATGCGCTCCATGAAGCAGTTCACCACAGTGAACAATGTAGAATAACCTACCCACAAATGTACCCTCCAGGACAAGTTTTACATATACAGGAACACTCTCATAAACAGTAAGTTGAGCTTGTTCCTTGTTTTCATGCTGAATCAGAACAAGCATGTAGTATAGAATAAGGTCAGACTGCATGTATATGCAGTCTGACCTTATTATACCCCCGCAAACGAAGTTTGAAGGGGGTATACTGGAATCAGCCTGTCGGTCCAGTGGTTGGTTGGATGGTTGGTTGGTCTGTCTCCAAAACTTTGTCCGGACAACTCCTCCTACACTTGTTGACCGATTTAGTCCATACTTGGCACAAGTGTTCATTGTGACCTGTAGATGTGCAACACACAAATTTCACGAAAATCGGACCGATACTTTTTGAGTTATGGCCCCTGATTTGACCAAAAAATGTTTGTCCGGATAACTCCTCCTACACTTATGGACCGATTTAGTTCATACTTGGCACAAGTGTTCATTGTGACCAGTAGATGTGCAAGACGCAAATTTCATGGAAATCGGACCTATACTTTTTATACGCCGCCGGAGGCGGACGTATATTGGCGTCATCTTCTCCGTCTGTCCGTCCGTCCGTCCGTCCATCCGTCCATCCGTCCATCCGTCCATCCGTCCATCCGTCCGTCCGTCCGTACGTACGTCCACTTTTCTTGTCAACGCAACTCCTCCTAAGTTTCTGGCTGGATCTTCTTGAAACTTGGTCAATGTTATCACCTCAATTGGTAGATGTGCATGAAGGAAGTCGTTGATTTTTGCCTGAGTTATGCCCCTTAAAAACTTAGTCTCTGGGGCTTATTGAAATTGCAGCCTTGTCAACGCAACTCCTCCTAAGTTTCTGGCTGGATCTTCTTGAAACTTGGTCAATGTTATCACCTCAATTGGTAGATGTGCATGAAGGAAGGATTTTATGGTTCGTCGATTTTTGCCTGAGTTACGCCCCTTAAAAACTTAGTCTCTGGGGCTTATTGAAATTGCAGGCTTGTCAACGCAACTCCTCCTAAGTTTCTGGCTGGATCTTCTTGAAACTTGGTCAATGTTATCACCTCAATTGGTAGATGTGCATGAAGGAAGGATTTTATGGTTCGTCGATTTTTGCCTGAGTTACGCCCCTTAAAAACTTAGTCTCTGGGGCTTATTGAAATTGCAGGCTTGTCAACGCAACTCCTCCTAAGTTTCTGGCTGGATCTTCTTGAAACTTGGTCAATGTTATCACCTCAATTGGTAGATGTGCATGAAGGAAGGATTTTATGGTTCGTTGATTTTTGCCTGAGTTATGCCCCTTAAAAACTTAGTCTCTGGGGCTTATTGAAATTGCAGGCTTGTCAACACAACTCCTCCTAAGTTTCTGGCTGGATCTTAATGAAACTTGGTGGATGTTATCACCTCAATTGGTAGATGTGCATGAAGGAAGGATTTCATGGTTCATTGATTTTTGCCAGAATTATGCCCCCTTCAATCTTAGTCCCTGGGGCTTAATGATATTTCAGCCTCGTGAATGCAATTCCTTCCAGGTTTTTCACTGGATATTTATAAAAACCTTTTTGTGAACACAATTTTTTAAAGGTTTTTCAGTGAATATTTATAAATCCTTGTCAATGTCATTTTTTTGTCTCAAATTTTATAAGTGGCGGCGTATATTGTGACGATGGCACTCTTGTTGAGTTATGGCCCCTGATTTGACCCAAAAATGTTTGTCCGGCCAACTCCTCCTACACTTACTGTCCGATTTGCTTCATACTTGGCACAGGTGTGCATTAGGACCTGTAGATGTGCAAGACGCAAATTTCACGAAAATCGCACTGATAATTTCTGAGTTATGGCCCCTGATTTGACCAAAAAATGCTTGTCCGGATAACTCCTCCCACACTTGTGGACCGATTTAGTTCATACTTGGCACAAGTGTTCACTGTGACCTGTAGATGTGCAAGACGCAGATTTCTTGGAAATCGGACCAATACTTTTTGAGTTATGGCCCCTGATTTGACCCAAAAATGCTTGTCCGGCCAACTCCTCCTACACTTACTGTCCGATTTGCTTCATACTTGGCACAGGTGTGCATTAGGACCTGTAGATGTGCAAGACGCAAATTTCACGAAAATCGCACTGATAATTTCTGAGTTTAGGCCCCTGATTTGACCAAAAAATGCTTGTCCGGATAACTCCTCCTACACTTGTGGACCGATTTAGTTCATACTTGGCACAAGTGTTCATTGTGACCTGTAGATGTGCAAGACGCAAATTTCTCGGAAATCGGACCGATACTTTCTGAGTTATGACCCCTGATTTGACCCAAAAATGCTTATCAGGATAATTTCTCCTACACTTACTGTCCGATTTGCTTCATACTTGGCATAGGTGTGCATTAGGACCTGTAGATTTGCATGACGCAAATTTCACGAAAATTTGACCATTACTTTCTCAGTTATGGCCCTTGATTTTACAAAAAAATGCTTGTCCGGACAACTCCTCCTTTACTTACTGTCCCATTTGCTTCATACTTGGCACAGGTGTGCATTAACTTCTGTAGATGTGCAAGATGCACATTTAACGAAAATCAGACTGACACTTTCTGAGTTATTGCCCCTGATTTGACCCAAAAATGCTTGTCCGGACAATTCCTCCTACAGTTACTGAACGATTTGCTTTATACTTGGCACAGGTATGCATTAGGACCTGTATATATGCAAGATGCAAAATTCATGGAAATCAGACCGATTCTTTCTGAGTTATGGCCCCTGATTGGGCCAAATTTCAATAAAATCGGATTGACAATTTCTGAGTATGGTTCCTGAATCAACAAAAACGCTTGTCCGAACAAAGGTGGTGGCGGGGGTATTTTTATCACCTTCAGTGATAGATTTCTAGTTTTGTACTGCATGCCAAACATTATGAGATAACCTTCCCATAAATGTATCCTCCAGGACAAATTTTCCATATACAGGAACATGCACATAAACAGTAAGTCTACATTGTATAGGTCTTTTTTGAACAATTTTATTCTCTTGTTGAAGAAAGACAAGCAAACTGCATGAATTAAAGGTCCGGCTACACATATTCATAGACTGATCTTTATCTATGATGCTTGCCCCAAGTAGACATAATGTTCTAGCATCATCATGATTCATGACATGTGTTTAACCCTTTCCCAAACAAGACCTGGTTTTGACGTCCCTGATAGAAAAGGCTTGGGAAAATATCAAGACAAAAGAAGAAACTGCTGATAATCAGCAGTTTCTCCTTTTGTCTCAATATTTTCTATGCAATGTTTTACTCAAATTCTATCTTTAACAACTTCCATTTTGTCATTTCTGGCAGTTTTTGAAGCGTACTACCCTAAAATTTTGTTGTTTGGGAAAGGGTTAATGTTATGTGAGGAAATTTTCAAGAATTGCAGGAAATAAACGTTTGTGATCAATTTATGCGATACATGTATATGAAAGAGATGTTTACCTTACAAAATAGTACAAGTCTAAATGTTGCCCTTGTATTGAATTTATAAATAAAAAGATGATAAATCTTTATGGGCACCTATACTTTGAATCTTTGGACTTCATAAAAAGAAATATTTTATATTATATTTCTCTTTTGAATTACTAAATTTCAAGTAATTATTCTTCCCTCCAATTAGTCTAAAAACATTTTTATGTGGAAGTCTACTGTTTTATCGTTTGTATCAATTTTCTGTTTGTACACTTTCAGGACATGCTGTGGTATTCCTGACTATTATACAGTGTGGGCCCACCCTGAAGACTTCCATCAAGTACTGGTCAGTCCAAAAATGATGTCTGATCACTTCCCTGATGCCGTGATGAGAGCGCTTGGTCAGCTACGCGAGAATAATCATATTGTTACGTCAAAATACTCCTCAAATATTATACAAGTTTAAGATTTAATGACAAATGTCATGCAGAGTCATCCCGGTGCTTTTATGTATTAGCGTTCTGTTTACTAAGATGAATTGGGTATGTCTACAATACCTTTTGCTCTATCTATTTGGGTGCTTTAACCAGGGTTGCCACGCGTCAGGGAAAAGTCAGGGAAATCTAAATTTTTTCAAGGTCAGGGAATTGTCAGGGATTTTTGTGAACTGTCAGGGAAATTTGAAAATGCAGCAAATGTCAGGGAATTGTCAGGGAATTTTGAAAAAATAAGATGCAGTGTCATATAATTCATGATTTCAACATCTCCTTTTGAAATTTTTGTGAGGCATCACAAGTTTCCGCGAAATTAACACAACGAAACATGTCAGAGAATTTTCCAATTTTGTCAGGGAAATGTCAGGGAATTTTGTTTCCGATGACTAGTAGCAACCCTGTTAACCTTTGCACACATGACAAAAATGGAAGTTAGAAAACATTGAGGTTAACCCATTACCAGACGACAAAATTTTAGGGTGGTCCAAATTAAAAGATGTTGCAGATGACAATTTGTAGTGATTGAAATCTAAAATTTTTGGATGTTTTTGTGTAGAAAACATTGTGGTAAATGAAGAAATTGCTTGTCAAGCAATTTCTTCATTTTCCACAATGTTTTTCAAAGCCATAATATTGTGGGTAGTCAAAAGGAGTCACTGTGTGGTAATGGGTTAAAGAACATGATGCTGATATTGAAAAATTTTCTTCATTTCTTTTGATGTTATCCAAAGCTTCCCCTCTTTGTTGTTTTGAAACAATTATGAAAGCTGTTGATGAATAGAGCTGAAACACTAGAGTGGCACAAGAAATTGATTTTCTAAGAAGTTGCTTTTTATGTCACTGTGTTGAAAGATCATCAATCATATTGTTTACCGTTATCTGTCTGTCCAAAACTTAGCATGAAAAACTCAACATTGGCCTTTTTAGGGGCATTTGTGTCTCTTTTTAACTTCAAATTATAAAAAATGAGGGTAATGTCTCTATGTATGTCCACATGTCTGTCTTAATCTGTGATATATAACAAATACCTGCTTTTATTATTAACCACTTGTTAATATTTAGCAAAATAATATTTCATTCCTCTCCCAATCAGTGACATTTTATGATAATGCATTGGATATATTTTTAACAACCTGAAAGGAAAAGAAGAAAATGCTGATAAAGAGCATTTTCTTCCTTTCCTTCAAGGTTTTCAGGCTATAACTTGAAGATTTTATAAATGAGACCAGCCTAAAAATATTGTAATTTTGGAAGGGGTTAATGATTGTTTGATGATAAATTCTATATGACTACTTGTGTTTTTGTTACAGCATCTTGTGTAAGACATGTACATTTACTGCATTTCAATCAATGTACACTGCCCTCCAAAAGTTCCTTCACACTGATATTTTCTTGTTCTATAATCCATGTAAATACCTATCTTCTTCAGAAATAGTTGTCTAAGTTGAAATGTAGTATTTTTTCAAAACTTTGCTTTGTCCTTGTAAAGAAAATTTCATAATTATGTTATCCATTGAAAATTATTGTGATGGATGTCCGAAACTTGATAGAGGCTTCAGAATCTGAAAATTGAAAATTCGACAAAAATGCTCCCTTTGCATACCAGTCATAAACTTTACTAAAATAAAATTTATTTTGTATTTTTGTTGATACATTTTAGATAATACATTTTTGAACAGATATCTGCAAAAATTGAAACAAAATTGCTTGGTGATGGGACTTTCCCATGACACTGCGTTCAGTGGGTGTTTTTCACATATTTTCAAAGTTCGGAAAATGTGACCTATTCTGCGATTACATCTTTTAGTAGTCTGGGTATCATTGACAACTAGACCTCAGAAGTATTCTCCATAGACAGGGAAAACCCGTTTTTGCAAAATTATTTTACGTGACACAAGGATTTGCTTCTTTACAAGTGAGGTATTACATTGATTTCAGTAAAATTAAACTTGAGTGTGAAGGAACTTTTGGAGGGCAGTGTATGTACCCTTTCCCAAATAAGAAAATTTATCGTTTGTCCAATTCAATATCTTCTGCAGAAGACAATCTGGTTGTTAACCCATTACCACACAGTGACTCTTTTTGACTCCCCTAAAGCAAATGGATTGGGAAAACATTGTGGAAAATGAAGAAATTGCTTGTGACAAGCAATTTCTTCATTTCCCACAATGTTTTCTACCACGAAAGACCGATAAAATTGAAGTTACATTCACTTTGAATTGTCGTCTGCATCATCTTTCAAATTGGACGAGTCCAAAATTTATCGTTTGGTAATGGGTTAATGAAAAATGACTTTGTGTACATAATAGTACAGAAAAATAATGTTTGGGTGAAAGAAATATGCTGATTATGAGAATTTTCTTTCTTTGCTTCAATGTTTTCAGAAGCATTATCTATTTGGTACCTCAAAAGCAGGTCTTGTTTGGTACAGGGTAAATCCCTTTCCAAACAATTCTTGGTTTTGACATCCATAGAATAGAAAACTTAGGAAAAATTAGCACTCATATGGGAAAGGATTTCATCTTTGACATTTAATTTTTTACAGATTTTTGATTTGTGATTTTAACTCAATTCTCTTTTTCAAAAAAAATGAATTTTTATTAATGTTTTAATATTATACACAATGCAGAAAGGCTTCATGTTTAACCCTTTCCCAAACAATTTTTAGCTCACCTGAGCACGATAGTGCTCATGGTGAGGTATTGTGATACCGCTGTGTCCGTCGTCCGTCGTCCGTCGTCCGTCGTCAGTCGTCCGTCGTCCGTCGTGCGTCGTGCGTCAACCTTTGGCTTGTGTGCACTCTAGAGGCCACATTTTTTGCCCAATCAACCTGAAATTTGCTCAGAATGATTGTCTTGATGAAATCTCGGACAAGTTCGAAATTGGGTCATCTGGGGTCAAAAAGTAGGTCACGGGGTCAAATCTTAGAAAAACCTTGTGTGCACTCTAGAGGCCACATTTTTTGCCCAATCAACCTGAAAATTGATCAGAATGATTGTCTTGATCAAATCTCGGACAAGTTCGAAATTGGGTCATCTGGGGTCAAAAACTAGGTCACGGGGTCAAATCTTAGAAAAACCTTGTGTGCACTCTTGAGGCCACATTTTTTGCCCAATTAACCTGAAATTTGCTCAGAATGTTTGTCTTGATGTAATCTCGGACAAGTTTGAAATTGGGTCATCTGGGGTCAAAAACTAGGTCACGGGGTCAAATCTTAGAAAAACCTTGTGTGCACTCTAGAGGCCACATTTTTTGCCCAATCAACCTGAAATTAGCTCAGAATGATTGTCTTGATGAAATCTCAGACAAGTTTGAAATTGGGTCATCTGGGGTCAAAAAGTAGGTCACGGGGTCAAATCTTAGAAAAACCTTGTGTGCACTCTAGAGGCCACATTTTTTGCCCAATCAACCTGAAAATTGATCAGAATGATTGTCTTGATCAAATCTCGGACAAGTTCAAAATTGGGTCATCTGGGGTCAAAAAGTAGGTCACGGGGTCAAATCTTAGAAAAACCTTGTGTGCACTCTAGAGGCCACATTTTTTGCCCAATCAACCTGAAAATTGATCAGAATGATTGTCTTGATCAAATCTCGGACAAGTTCGAAATTGGGTCATCTGGGGTCAAAAACTAGGTCACGGGGTCAAATCTTAGAAAAACCTTGTGTGCACTCTTGAGGCCACATTTTTTGCCCAATTAACCTGAAATTTGCTCAGAATGTTTGTCTTGATGTAATCTCGGACAAGTTTGAAATTGGGTCATCTGGGGTCAAAAACTAGGTCACGGGGTCAAATCTTAGAAAAACCTTGTGTGCACTCTAGAGGCCACATTTTTTGCCCAATCAACCTGAAATTAGCTCAGAATGATTGTCTTGATGAAATCTCAGACAAGTTTGAAATTGGGTCATCTGGGGTCAAAAAGTAGGTCACGGGGTCAAATCCTAGAGAAACCTTGTGTGCACTCTAGAGGCCACATTTTCAGCCCAATCAACCTGAAATATGCTCAGAATGATTGTCTTGATGAAATCTCGGACAAGTTTGAAATTGGGTCATCTGGGGTCAAAAACTAGGTCACTGGGTCAAATCTTAGAAAAACCTTGTGTGCACTCTAGAGGCCACATTTTTTGCCCAATCAACCTGAAAATTGATCAGAATGATTGTCTTGATGAAATCTCAGACAAGTTTGAAATTGGGTCATCTGGGGTCAAAAACTAGGTCACTGGGTCAAATCTTAGAAAAACCTTGTGTGCACTCTAGAGGCCACATTTTTTGCCCAATCAACCTGAAAATTGATCTGAATGATTGTCTTGATAAAATCTCGGACAAGTTTGAAATTGGGTCATCTGGGGTCAAAAACTAGGTCACAGGGTCAAATCTTAGAAAAACCTTGTGTGCACTCTAGAGGCCACATTTTTTGCCCAATCAATATGAAATTTGCTCAGAATGATTGTCTTGATCAAATCTTGGACAAGATTGAAATTGGGTCATCTGGGGTCAAAAACTAGGTCACAGGGTCAAATCTTAGGAAAACCTTGTGTGCACTCTAGAGGCCACACTTTTTGCCCAATCAACCTGAAATTTGCTCAGAATGATTGTCTTGATGAAATCTCGGACAAGTTAGAAATTGGGTCATCCGGGGTCAAAAACTAGGTCACGGGGTTAAATCTTAGAAATACCCTGTGTGCACTCTGGAGGCCACATTTTTTGCCCAATCAACCTGAAATTAGCTCAAAATGATTGACTTGATGAAATCTCGGACAAGTTTGAAATTGGGTCATCTGGGGTCAAAAAGTAGGTCACTGGGTCAAATCCTAGAGAAACCTTGTGTGCACTCTAGAGGCCACATTTTATGCCCAATCAACCTGAAATTTGCTCAGAATGATTGTCTTGATGAAATCTCGGACCAGTTTTAAATTGGGTCATCTGGGGTCAAAAACTAGGCCACTGGGTCAAATCTTAAAATAACCTTGTGTGCACTCTAGAGGCCACATTTTTTGCCCAATCAACCTGAAAATTGATCAGAATGATTGTCTTGATAAAATCTCGTACAAGTTTGAAATTGGGTCATCTGGGGTCAAAAACTAGGTCACAGGGTCAAATCTTAGAAAAACCTTGTGTGCACTCTAGAGGCCACATTTTTTGCCCAATCAACCTGAAATTTGCTCAGAATGATTGTCTTGATAAAATCTCGGACAAGTTTGAAATTGGGTCATCTGGGGTCAAAAACTAGGTCACAGGGTCAAATCTTAGAAAAACCTTGTGTGCACTCTAGAGGCCACATTTTTTGCCCAATCAACCTGAAATTAGCTCAAAATGATTGACTTGATGAAATCTCGGACAAGCCTGAAATGGGGTCATCTGGGGTCAAAAAATAGGTCACTAGGTCAAATCTTAGAGAAACCTTGTGTGCACTCTAGAGGCCACATTTTTTTCCCAATCAACCTGAAATTTGCTCAAAATGATTGTCTTGATGAAATCTCAGACAAGTTTGAAATTGGGTCATCTGGGGTCAAAAACTAGGTCACGGGGTCAAATCTTAGAAAAAACCTTTTGTGCACTCTAGAGGCCACATTTTTTGCCCAATCAACCTGAAAATTGATCAGAATGATTATCTTGATGAAATCTCGGACAAGTTTGAAATTGGGTCATCTGGCGTCAAAAACAAGGTCACAGGGTCAAATCTTAGAAAAACCTTGTGTGCACTCAAGAGGCCACATTTTTTGCCCAATCAACCTGAAATTTGCTCAGAATGATTGTCTTGATAAAATCTCGGACAAGTTTGAAATTGGGTCATCTGGGGTCAAAAACTAGGTCACAGGGTCAAATCTTTGTAAAACCTTGTGTGCACTCTAGAGGCCACATTTTTTGCCCAATCAACCTGAAATATGCTCATAATAATTGTCTTGATGAAATGTACAAAAAGTTTGAAATTGGGTCATCTGGGGTCAAAAACTAGGTCACTAGGTCAAATTTAAGAAAAACCTTGTGTGCACTCTAGAGGCCACATTTTATGCCCAATCAGCCTAGTCAGAATAATTATCTTGATAAAATCTCAGACAATTTCAAAATTTGGTCATCTGGGGTCCTAAACTAGGTCATGGGGTCCAGTCTTGGGGATTTTTTTTGCCCAATCAAGCTGAAAATTTGTCAGAATGATTATCTTATACAGGCCACAAATCTTAGTAAAATGTGATCATTTTGGAGGCTCAGACACACCATATACAGAAAGCTATTATGTCAGGCAGGCCTGTAGGAACAGGGGGGCTAGGGGGGCTAAACCCTTCCAAAGTTGGCCAAAAATACCAATTTTTCTTAATTTTACACTTAAAATTTTGGGGAAATCCCAATTAGCCCCCACCCCCCAATATTTAGGATAGAGTCTATAGCCCCCCATTATGAAATTGCTTCCTATGGGCCTGTCAGGTGAGCGCTTCAGGGCCAATGGCCCTCTTGTTTTAGATTGTTCCCATATTAAAGTTGCTTCAGACTATAAAATTAATGTTGATATAGAAAGTGACCATGTGAAATTGTAGCTCCGAAAATATTGAAGCAAAAAGAGAAAATGCTGATGATCAGCATTTTCTTCTCTTGCCTCAATATTTTCCCATAACATTTCTACCAGGGATTAAAACCAGGGGCCAGTATTATCAACGATCTTGTGACCATGTTTTGTGTAAACTGTGTAACAAAACATCTGATTACGCGAGAAATCAGATTGGATCAATCAGGTCCGGTTGTTACAAGTAATTAAGCAAAAAAAACTTACGATCATTGATAATACAGGCCCCAGGACTGTGTTGTTTCGGAAAAGGTTAAACTTCATATACGAGGGGTGATCCAGAATTAGGGGTACTGGCTTTATAACTTCAATATGAATCCATCTAAGTCAATCAAATTTTAATAGCATAAAACGAAATTTATCAATGATCAATCGACCAAATTTCATCAAATTCGGACCTAAAACAAAGAAGTTACAATAAAACTAGTTTTGTACATAACGAAAAGGCGGGGCAGGTAGACAACAAACGTCACGACGTCGCAAGTTTGCAACGTTAAAATAATGACGTTATTCCCCCACACAGTCACCTAGAGTTGCAATATATTTACTGTAACGTTCAATTCACCCACTATACATGCCCCTGTACCATTGCTTGTCGATTGTAGAAAACATCCGCTGAATGTCTAGAGCTAATTCACCAAAGACCTTGACACTGTGACATTTCAGTACTGATTTCATACAGGGAAATACCCGCAATTCCACTGAAGCTTAAACTGATAAGAAGGAACGATTTTAAAATAGCTTTCTTGGATTGGAGATGAAACAGGTGACGTCCGTTGTTGTGATTTTTAAGTGTTTTAAGTCATACAAGTGCATCTAAATTGTTGTTAGAATATTAGCAAGGAATTTGCTTCTAAAGGAAATCTTTGCTCAAAAATTTCTTCAATGCCTGATCACGTTTTCCCATAATTATTTGTATTAGGAAGATATAAAATCTACTGACAGCTGAGCCTTTTCATTTTTAAATGATCTGTCAGTATTCAAATCTCACTACATAACTCAATTCCGTCTTGTAACAAATGTATTTGATGGTTGAGCGGCGACCTCAAACGTTGACGCCCGTAATAGCGTTAGTTGACGTCATGTCCAGATGCTCCTCTGGCTACTCCCCCTTTCTTTTCCTATAGCAATGTTCTTCCCTTATTGAACATTCAGTACCAAACGATTGTGGAATTTCTAGATAAAGAATGTTTTGTGAGTTTTCCTACATTATTTTGAATGTATCGAATGGGGAATATCCATGTTTTACTCAAAACTTAAAAACCGTGCACGTTCGAATACTCGGCCAACGTCATAGTTGACTTGTATCACCAAAGCAAATTGGTCCATAGTTTTCCCCATTCAACCGGAAATAACGTTCAAATTTTGGTCATAGAATAGTATTAAGTTACATTTGATGTTTCCAACGTCTCTGTAAAATTTGTTCGTTAGAAAGGGTTGAAAAAACATGTAGAACATTAAAAAGCTAAGAATTTTTACCCCTGCCCCGCCTAACCGTACCTTGGTTGCTATGGGCACGCTTCCAACATGGACGCAATCAAAAGACAGTGCCAATATTTCCGTATCATGTCAAATATGAATAGTACTTGTATCATGCCAAATTGCATCAAGAAAAACACAAAAATATTAATTTTAGAGTATCAGTACCGCTAATTCTGGATCACCCCTCGTATTATATTTCCTTTAAAATTTAATGTATTTCTTTGCCAAAAACTAATTTGAAGACTGAATATAATGTTAGCTTCATAAATGAAGCATTCACCATTTTCCATTAAACATCATTATAGGGACTTGTCCTAATTCAAAGATGTTTGGAGATGACAATTCTTTTCAATCGGACTGTTAGAAAGATAACATGTGGAAAATATTGAGGGAAAGGGAGAAAATGCTGGTAATCAGCATTTTCTTCCTTTTCATCTTTATTTTCATACACATCAATACTAAGGTGCATTGAAAGGTGTCATGGTTTGGAAAAGGGTTATAATAATGTTTTATAAATTGCCAAAGATAATCAAAGTTGTTATATTTTAGTCAAAAGCAATGTGTTATGTCTTGTGATATTGATATGCTCATTAATGATCATGCTTATTTATTGTAACCAAAACAAAATAAATTATTTTTCCACAAATCTAGTTTCTGTTATGTTTGATTTACAGAATTAAACTAGTTTTGATATGCCCAAAAGATAAATTCTTTGAAAACATTGAGAGATAAGAAATGCCTGACTAGCTCTTTTATCCATTTCCCTCATTGTTTTCAATGATATAGCTTTTACTTTCTTTTCTTACTTTAATATATTTTTGTTTGCAATGACTGACATTGGACAAGTCTAGAATTTTGTTTTGTCAAGCTCTTCCCACATTCAATAGACCCATGCCAGTGACACAGCAGAAGTCCACAATTCATATTTCCATAAAGGCTGATGGAAGTAGCTTTGCATGACCAAGCTCGGAGCCATTTTTCTAGCAAAAGCGACAATCGATTGTGGCTTTTGCTAGAAATCGGCTCCAAGCCAACATTTAATAGTCAGAGGCGTAATGAGATAACATCATAAGACCTCAACTTCAGCAATAGTCATACCACAATGGACCTTTCTGACATGTCAATATTGTCAAAGTTGACCAATCAAATTAATCGATAATTGTAACCTCGCCTACTTCAGATCTGCGATGTCGTCCCACATTCAAAACAAAACATGTAAAAGGAAGGACAACAGATGTAACGCTCTTTTTAGCTCACCTGAGCAACATGCTCAAGGTGAGCTTTTGTGATCACCCTGTGTCCAGCGTGCGTCGTGCGTCGGTCGTCGGAAGTCGTCAACAATTGCTTTAAACATCTTCTCCTCCTCAACCACTGGGCCAATTCTTTCCAAACTTGGCAGAAATGTTCCTTGGGTGACCCTTTTCAAAACTTGTTCGTAAATTTTTGATTCGTCAAAAAATGTGGGCGTGGCAGGGCGGGGCTTATCAGACTTAAAGAAATCATTAGGAAATTCTTCAAAAATCTTCTCCTCCTCAACCATTGGGCCAATTCTTTCCAAACTTGGCAGAAATGTTCCTTGGGTGACCCTTTTCAAAACTTGTTCATGAATTTTTGATTCGTCAAAAATTGTGGGCGTGGCAGGGCGGGGCTAATCAGACTTAAAGAAATCATTAGGGAATTCTTCAAAAATCTTCTCCTCCTCAACCACTAGGCCAATTCTTTCCAAACTTGGCAGAAATGTTCCTTGAGTGACCCTTCTCAAAACTTGTTCGTGAATTTTTGATTCGTCAAAAATTGTGGGCGTGGCAGGGCGGGGCTTATCGAACTTAGAGAAATCATGTGAAAAATCTTTAAAAATCAATTATCAGGCCAATTTGAATCAAGCTTGGCAGAAATGTCCCTTGAGTGACTGTTTTCAACACATGCTCATGAATTTTTGATTAGGTGAAAATTGTGGGCGTGGCAGGGCGGGGCTTATCAGACTTCGAGAAATCGTAAGATAGTTATTCAAAAATCTTCTTCTCCTTAACCATTGGGCTAATTCTTACCAAACTTGAAAGGAATGTTTATTGGGTGACCCTTTTCAAAACTTGTTCGTGAATTTTTGATTTGTCAAAAATTGTTGGCGTGGCAGGGCGGGGCTTATCAGACTAAAAGAAATCTAGGTAATTCTTCAAAAATCTTCTCCTCCTCAACCACTTGGCCAATTCTTTCCAAACTTGGCAGATGTGTTTATTGGGTGACCCTTTTCAAAACTTGTCCGTGAATTTTTGACTCGTCAAAAATTCTGGGCGTGGCAGGGCGGGGCTTATCAGACTTCGAGAAATCATGTGAAAAATCTTTAAAAATCAATTATCAGGCCAATTTGAATCAAGCTTGGCAAAAATGTCCCTTGAGTGACTGTTTTCAACACATGCTCATGAATTTTTGATTCGTCAAAAATTGTGGGCGTGGCAGCGCGGGGCTTATCTGACTTCGAGAAATCGTAAGATAATTATTCAAAAATCTTCTCCTCCTTAACCACTGGGCTAATTATTACCAAACTTGAAAGGAATGTCCCTTGGGTGACCCTTTTCAAAACTTGTTCGTGAATTTTTGATTTGTCAAAAATTGTGGGCTTGGCAGGGCGGGGCTTATTGGAGTAGGAGAAATCATGTGAAAAATCTAAAAAAATCAATGGGGGGTATGATCACTTTCAGTGATATTCTAGTTTACAATAATTTAATGTGACATAATACTGACATATATATTTGTTTACAACAAAATTTATATTGTACACAATCAAATACACGAAGAACTCAGGTGAGCAATATCAGTGCCTTTCAGGCACTCTTGTCTTAATTTCACTGGCCGCCATGGTTGTGATAAAATGGGGGCCGAAGTAGCAACAGCATCGAAAGGGCGGGGCTTATCTACACATCTTGGTCGATTTCAGACAGGTGAATTGCGTTCATGGTCAGGAAACTGGACTACCTGGATGCAATCAGCAGACCAATCCATGTTTGGATGATTCAGTATGTGTACCTGACCCAGACAGATAGAACAGAGAGTTATCATGTGCTGCGCAATCATGTGACACTCCATTTTTGATATTTTTATGCCCCCGTATCAAGAGATCGGGGGTATATTGTTTTACTCAT
>OY804592.1:62514287-62805924 GCA_963680895.1 Fragum sueziense
AAACAATAGTTTTTCCGTAGGGGTTGTTACAAGATCTGGTGACTATGGCTTGATTCAAGCTGTAGTTACGAGATTTTATAACAATACTGACGGTTTATCAAAACATAACGGTAAACCAAATGTATTTTTAGCAAAAAATTCTGTGCCATTGTCACATGAACAACAAGACACCAGGAATTCATAGTGCAAATATTAGTGTTAAGTTCTAATGTTAAGTTCTATAAATCGAAACTGTATGAGTTGCACACACTGCAAATTGGCAATTTTTCAATACAAGAGGACCATGATGGGTCCTAAATCGCTCACCTGAATCAAGATGGCAAGAGTGATAATGGCAATTTTGTCAAATTCAAAGGCATGAAACTTATAAGGACTTTCTGTTTGGAAACAATTAAGAAATAATTTTGTTCCAATCGATCCTGTAAGGTTGGGTATGAATTAGCACAATTGTTGACGTTTTTTTTTTCAATAATTATTTAATGATTTCGCAATATACAACATAGGACTAATTTTCAAAGCATTCTGATCTGTTAGAGATTGATCATTTATGATAGGCTCAATTAACAAGATTTGGTCTGTGATTAAAAGAATATAGCGCAGGATTACCATCTGATAAGCTAAGGTTAATCCCATATTTGTTTACATAAGATAAACATGGGGCCAGCCAGAGCAACAGATAAGAGAAATAGATAAGAGAAATAGGACAGATTTCTCTGAGTCCGATAAGCCCCTTCCTCCCTGCCACAGCCTGATTTTTTATCAATTGCAAGAATTTGAGAACAAATTATGAAAAAGAGTGATTCAAGGAACATTCCTGCAAAGTCTGGTTCATTTGGGCCCAATGGTTGATTTTTTAAGAATTTTCTAATAATTTCTCAAAGTCCAATAAGCCCCTTCCTCCCTGCCAAGGCCACATTTTTGTCAATTGTAAGAATTTGAAAACAAATTTTGAAAAGTGTGACTCAAGGAACATTCCTGTAAACTCTAGTTCAAATTGGCCCAATGGTTGATCTTTAAAGAATTTTCTTACAATTTCTCTGAGTCTGATAAGCCCCCTTCCTCCCTGCCACGGCCACATTTTTTGACAAATGTAGAAATTTGTGAATAAACTTTGAAAAGAGTGACTAAAGGAACATTTCTGCAAAGTCTGGTCCAAATTGGCCCAATGGTTGATTTTTAAAGAATTTTCTTATGATTTCTCCAAGTCCGATAAGCCCCTTCCTCCCTGCCACGGTCATAATTTTTTGACAAAGGTAAAAATTTGTGAATAAACTTTGAAAAGAGTGACTAAAGGAACATTTCTGCAAAGTCTGGTCCAAATTGGCCCAATGGTTGATTTTTAAAGAATTTTCTTATGATTTTTCCAAGTCCGATAAGCCCCTTCCTCCCTGCCACGGCCACATTTTTTGTCAATTGCAAGAATTTGAAAACAAATTTTGAAAAGAGTGACTCAAGGAACATTTCTGCAAAGTCTGGTTCAGTTTGGCCTAATGGTTGATTTTTAAAGAATTTTCTTATGATTTCTCTAAGTCCAATAAGCCCCTCCCCCCCTGCCACGGCCACATTTTTTGACAAATGTAAAAATTTGTGGATGAATTTTGCAAAGAGTGACTCAATGCACATTCCTGCCAACTTTGGTTCAAATTGGCCCAATGGTTGATTTTTAAAGAATTTTCTTAAGATTTCTCTAAAATCTGATAAGCCCCGCCCTGCCACGCCCACATTTTTTGACAAATCAAAAATTCACGAACAAGTATTGAAAAGGGTCACACAAGGAACATTTCTGCCAAGTTTGATTAAAATTGGACCAATGGTTTAGGAGGAGAAGATGTTTGAAGAAATTGTGGACGGACAGACGGACGGACGGAAGGACGACGGACAAAAAGCGATCACAATAGCTCACTTTGAGCACTTCGTGCTCAGGTGAGCTAACAAGGGTAGATAATTCAAGAACTTAGATTTCTCAATATCAAAGGGGGCATGCACAAGTTGACATCATGGAGATTAGATTTTGATAATCTTCCAATGTAGAAGAATGTTTAGTACGAGAAATTGCACTCACAAAAAAATGTTATTAGACAGACCAGGGCCTCGTTTTACTAACGATCTTACAATCATGATGTTGTGTAAACTGTGTAACAAGGCATCTGATTGCACGAAAAATTGGATTAGGCCAATCAAGATTGTTGTTACAAGTAATTACGCAAAAAATAATCGTACGTTCGTTAGTAAAACGGGGCCCTGGGCCATTGCATTAAATGACCCTTAAGGCACATGATAATAGAAGTAAACTCACATGTATTTTAAAATTTCTTTTATTCATGTTTTTGATAAAACATGTATAATATTCCCACAATATATAAAATTTAACATTGGTTCAGCCCACAAACATAAAACAGATGAGCCAGGATCTGGAAAAAGGCCCCTCTTTTCATCCCTAAATGACAAAATTTTAGACTTTTCCAAAATAAAACATGTTGCAGATGAAAATATCAGGTGAATAAAATTTTACATGTTTTCGTCTTTCGAGGTAGAAAACATTATGGTAAATTACTTTTCAAAGCTATTTCTTCATTTTCCAAAATGTTTTTCAAAAGCTGTATCTTGCAAGGCTTCAAAAGGCGTCATATTAAGTGGCAATATTTTACATTTGAGACATGTTTCCAGATAAGACGGTGTTTAAATACATGCTCATCAGGACCCTTGATGCTCTCATACAAAAGCTATAGACAAAGAAGAAGCTGTTGGGAACAACATGGGTCTTGATCAGACTGTTTGAAGTAAAGGCTGATCTGGATCCAAGCTGTACTCAAAATGCCATAGGGACACCTTTTTCAAGATCCCAACTGAAATTTATATATTATATCCAATCTTTAACTTTTCCCTCTATAAAAGCAATATGAAGATATGCCAATATTTTATAAACCAACAGCAGTACATGCAGAATAGAGCACTATTAACCCTTTCCCAAACAAGACCTGGTTTTGATGTAATGGAAAATGCTTGGGAAAACATTGAGGCAAAAGAAGAAAATGCTGATAATTAGCATTTTCTCCTTTTGCCTCAATATTTTCTATGCCAAGTTTTGCACTAATCTAATTTTTATCAATATCTATTTTGTCGTCTACAGCAGCTTTCAGATTGAAGCACCTTAAAATCTTGGTGTTTGAGAAAGGATTGAAAACAAATATGTGCATATTTGTGATCATTACTTTACACTTTTCCAAAAAGCAAATTGTTATTGCAATTCTAAAACCTCATAACCACAGCTTGATAAAAGCTGTAGTTACAAGGTTTTTGGATAACACTGACAAAATGTTTAGCCTGATCCAAATTGAAATGAGTAGCAAACAAAGATAATGCTATTTCATGTAGTAAATCTCCATGGTTTATCTTACAATCCATACAGTAAGCATTTTCTTCTATATCTGCAAGAGTTTCTAAACCCATATCAAATGGGGCTGTCAAAAAAGTCTCTGTTGGAAAAGGGTTAAGTGTTCAAGTTTTCAAATCATTAATAAATTTGAAAATATGACCATAAATGAATAAAAACATGAAAATAAATAGTATTGAATAGCACATGATTATGATTATTCTTTGTTATCTATTCTCTGACTCAACCCATTACCATACAGTGACACCTTTTGACTCCCCACAAAATAAGGGCTTTAGAAGTTATTTGGAAGTAATTTCTTAAATGACCAAAATGTTTTCTACACAAAAATACCAATAAATATAGAATTCCAAGAATATGGTATTGTCGTCTGCAACCTTTGAATTTGGACCAGTCTAAAATTGTGTCATCTGGAAATGGGTTAACAGGTGTAATGTCATGTAAGAATAAGCACATTTTGGAATTGCACAAAGTATTGATATGGGGTAGTCAGTACACTCAACACTGTCTGTGAAGAGAAAAGTCTGTATGTTTTCCCAGATTACAAATTTTGAGACTTGTCCAAAATGAAAGGTGTTTCAAATGACAAAACTATTTTTTTACAAAATTAAACAATGTTTCAACCTCAAAGGTATTATAGGTATACATTATATGAATATAAGGAAATGGTGGATGATAAAGTCATTATCAATTTAATAAACCCATAACCAAACCACAAAATTTTAGACTTTTCCGAATTCAAAGATGTTGCAGACGACAATTTCAAGTGAATGAAAATTTTCTTGGTCTTTTATAGTAGAAAACATTTCGGTAAAGGAAGAAATTGCTTGTCAAAAGCAATTTCTTCATTTGCCACAATGTTTCTCTTTAGGCGTCAATGTGTAGTAATGGGTTTAAATGGTACAACTATAGTTCAGTGATCAGTTAAATTGTACACATTATACTCTCTCTATTTGCATACATAAATATCACAGATATAATGGTTGGAATGGATTTACACATCAAAAATAGTTGGACCAGGATCTAAAAATCAGCCCCTATGGCATTTGAGACCAACATAAATTCAGTTTATTTTGTGTCTTTGTAAAGCCTGATCATGCTATTTGTAATGCAGAAGCTTTAAGAGAACAATGTGTAACAGGTATCTTAATCAAACTTTGTATGTACAGGCTGATCTGGATCCATGTTGGTCTGAAACACTAAAAAGGTCCTTTTTCCAGATTCTGACTCAATAACATTTAACTATTTTACATATACATGCATCTTTTGTATGAATATATGTTTGTACTTTTGGTACATTCAACATGGCTTTGTGGTATTTGTAGCTATTTGATAAGCCGTAGTTATGCTTATATGCCAGTAGTATCAAAACAAAGATCCTAAAACAAGAGCTGGTGCTGATGAGGCAAACAACAATAGAGCTCTGATATTAGCTTTACACACATTTACTCCTGGCTCATTAGCCCATTCCCACACAGTGACAATTTTTAACGCCCACAAAAAAGGCCAGGAAAAACATTGTGGAAAATTAAGAAATTGCTTGTGACAAGCAATTTCTTCATTGTCCACAATGTTTTCTAACCCAAAATGTAAAGGTACACATAGATCTTTTTAAAATTTCATCAATTTGAAATTGTTGTCTGCAACACCTTTGATATTGGAACAGTCCAAAATATTGCCGTTTGGTAATGGGTTGACGAAATGAGCAGAGCAACTGATAAGAGGGAGTAAAGGCATTCTAAATTTGTTATTTAAAATCCAAACCTATGTTGTTGGTACGCATTTGAATCATCTTGAGACGATTCTAATGAGTACCCACAACAAAGGGTTTGATGAAAAAGGAAGGATATTTCGCATTTTGAAGCTCTGATTTATTTGTTGAAATAGTTTGTGTAGCAGATCGTCGGTGTAAATGCAAAACCTCGTATGTCGATTTTTGCGATTTTCAAAGTTCAAACTTGTGTGCCCTGTTAAAGACGATTCTTGCAGGTTTTGCGATATTTTTACTGATCAGTATTAATGACAAATCATTTGTGAACAATATGTCCAAATTTCAAGTAAAACATTTCAGTTTGGGAACAATTATTACACTTTTTTCCCTCCCCTTTAAAATTTTCCATAAACGAGATACGAGGTTTTGCATTTACAACGACGAGATATAACTTTACTCTTACATTAGATTAGTTACATCTGGTGCATTACATCATGTATTCATTTTCATACAAGTATCCCTTTCCCAAACGGCGAAAGTTTAGACTGGTCTAAATTCAAAGGTGTTGCAGACGACAATTTCAAATGAATGGAATATCACATATTTCGGACATTTTGATTAGAAAACATTATGGGAAATGATTCTTCATTTTCCACAATGTTTTCCAAAGCCAGTTTCTTCTAAGGAGTCAAAAAGAGTCATTGTGTGGTAATGGGGTATGCTACAACACATTCTCAACTCAATCAACTGTTAACATAAATCAGCAAACTATTTTCAATATGTGAATTTTCAAAAGGGTATGCAGAATCAGAAAGAACACATCTAAAACATTGAGAGCCCTCCATTTTTACAACAAGAATAAATAGACATGGCACACAAATTTGGTTAACTTATCATAAAATAAAACAAGAAGACCTTAACCCTCTCCCAAACAAGACCTGGTTTTGACGTACCTAGTGGAATATGCTTGGGAAAACATTGAGACAAAAGAAGAAACTGCTGATAACCAGCAGTTTCTCCTTTTGTCTCAATATTTTCTGTGCAATGTAATACACAAATCCTATCTAGTCTAGGAGCCAGGTCCTGGTATGGAACTTTTCTTGCAACCGGTGCCCTATAAAAATTGGAGTGGTATTTTTCAATTCGTTAGGGTCCCACGCTTTGGTTAAGGGTGGATGACATGCTTAAAAGTGGTAGGATTTTTTTAAAATCAAGGTCAAAGGTCATTCGGTGCACTTTTCATACATACCTCCTAAAATACCCCATAACTTACTCATTTATTAAGCTAAAACAATTATTTTGGTATCAAAATAAAGCTGATAAATTGCACTTTTACTTACATGAATAATAAACAGCTTTTTGATTTTGTATTTTTGTGAATATTCATAAATATAGCAAAAATTGGCGAAAAATCACCAAAATAAGTTTTGTCTACAAGCGAAAAAAAAGTTTTTAAAATACAAAAGGTATGTTTGTGTGGTTGAAGTCATACTTAAAAATTGCCCAGAAACCTGTTCTTGAGTTATATGTATTTCTTCACAGAATTAGTCTTTAGCTTAGACTTGTAGTCTTAGCTAAATGTGGGTGGGGTAAATTTTCCCAAAAATTACAAAATATGCAAACATTGATGTAACAAAAAATCTAACACATGAATGTGATGTTTTAGTAGAAATTATGCTTTTAAAATAATATTTGCAGTGATTTGTAAAGCTTTTAATGCATATTCCTGGAAATTAATTAGAATTTTAAGAGCCAAAATAACAATTCAATAAAACAGCATGTGAGATGGATACAGATTATATCAACACCATAATGTCAAATCAATGACTCTTAAAACGAATATTTATCAAGCATCAACAAATTCTTTTCATATAAAGCAAGACTCAAATTAGCATAATCGACAGCTGAACACATTCCTCTTTCTATCTTACGGGCATATGACATTAGACCCATGCCAGATTTTCAGGAATCAGAACGACATGGGGAGAGTCCGAATTTGCTTGGTTGTGTAGTGCATTGCTTTTATAGAGCAAAAAGGAAAGCAATTTTAGCGCTGGAACTAAATTTTTCACGATCAAGGTTCAGTGACACATAAATGTTACTATAAATATAAAGTGCGGGTAAGTTAATTATTTACACTTGATTTAGAAGAACAGACTTAATTTAGAAGAACTAAATGAACTTCATTTGAAATTTACTTGTGCAGAAATGATCTAGCTATCCAGGTCGACCATTCCATACAATATTTCGTGAACATATTTCATATATTATGTTTGTATGCCCGACAACCTAGCATGGGTCTCTACCGTCATTACAATGCTTACACCTAGTAGCGAACATTCGAACCGCTTCCGTGGTCTAATGGTTAGGGCGTCCGCATGGGAAGCGGGAGGTCGAAGGTTCGAATCCCGGTGGAAGCCAGCCTGGCGGGTTAGAACTGATGAGACCGGTTGGTGAGCCGCCAGCTAGTTAAACTAATGGCTACCGTAGACCCATCTCTGCCAGGCGCCCGGCATCATGAGTGGGGAATCGGGAGGTACTGTGTATTGAGAAAGAGAGTGTCTCATAAGCCAAAACTGGCTGGCCCTTTCAAAAAGGGGTGACACTATAATAAACAAACGTTTACCTTTACCTTTACCTGTATACTTAAAATGTAATCAGGAACAGAATACTGCAAATTGTGAATACATATCACTATCATCAGTCTGGAATCTGGTTGTTATGATGTGTGGTTATGAAGGTCTCCAAGAGTAACCATGAACATGTTAGTACCGTATATTCTTTTATGTACATGCCTTCAAAAGGGACAACAGAGTATCTGGTCTTTTAATTAATTTTGTGACCCAATAAGCTTTAATTGTACAAGAAATTGTACCCAATAGTCCCTATATCTTTTATTATGCAAATCATTCATTGCATGTGACATTATTTTACAAGTAAATAGTAGAAAATAAAGATACCACAGTTTTTGATCCATCCTTCACAATCCCATCATGATAACATAACTTTGTTTATTGATTCACGACTAATACATATTTGAGTAGACACAGAGAAACTTTTGGTATAAAAATAGTGGAAATCTTCGGACCTACGGTTGTTATAGCTCTAACCCCACAAAATACACCTAACAAAAGTCTGGACAATGTTTTACTTATTACATGGCTAAAACTATTCCTGGTAATAACTTTTGTTGTAATCAATTGTGCATTCTATCATTTGTAAGTATCTATGTAATCTATATCAAAGAAATCATTAACCTTTCCCCAAACAAGACCTTGTTTTGACGTCCTTAGGAGAAAGGCTTGGGCACAATTGATGCAAAAGGAGAACATTATGATTATCAGCATTTTCTTTTGCCTCAATGTTTTCTAGGATATATTGTACACAAATCAAATCTTTTAAATCTGCCATTTTGCCGTTTGCAGTAGCATGGCTTTCTGACGTTTAAACCAACAGAGATGAAATTTTAAACACATATGCTTTGAAGAATTATACATTTGATCCTGCAACAAAAACGCTGCTGTTTTGATAAGGGCGCATTCGACAGTTGCTATGGAAACATAGGGTCAAGTTGAGCGGGAAAACTTTGGATAATTTGCAAAAATATGACTTATCAATCATCGCTTTTGAAGCATTCATATTTTGTATTTTTCACTTCAACAGTTGTCAAAAATGATTGTTACCTTTGAGCGGACATTTATCTTGGCAAACGTAACATCGTCAGCTGACATTTGGAGTCAATTTCCGTAAACAACCATAGGTGAATACATCGCTTAGCTTACATAGCAAATATGGTGCTAGGGCAATGGTATTCAATAATGATTTGAGTGTAAATTGGAAAATTAAAATCCGAGACGATCTTTATGATTATGAACACGTACAGCAATACTTCTATGAGAAAAAACAAGCATTTATGAGTGGTATAATACATTTATAAATGATTTTACCCATGATGCTTCTGACCTCAATAGATCTGGACGTCGTCGAAATGGTCAATGAATTGCCAACTGTTTCCCAGAAACTATCTTTAGAATTTCCCAACTACAGTTCAGACGCTTCTTTGAGGAATAAATTTATATGTGGGAAATGTGGATATCGTGTAGTGGCAAATATATAGAAAAGATGTAAATATTAGATGTGTAAGACAAACGTTCCTGATGTATCCATCTCAGACCTAAGTTGCGCCGCTCAATATGACCCTACGTTGCCATAACAACTGTAGAATGCACCTTAATGCAAAAAAACTTAGATTTGTTGCTGGATCAAAAGCATAATTTCCTAAATTTTCAGTTTTGAAAATATCCTAACAGTTAGTATATGAAAAAGTTATGACATAATTCCGGATACTTTATTAACAGCCCTCATACAAACAAAATGAGTTTTTTATGTTGAATACTTTTGGAGAAAATGCCAATGTTAATGACAACAACAATTTAGTTCCTATAAGAATGCGTAAAGATCCTGCACCTCTAGCTTTGATTGACATCAACACAAAATGCTCGTGTAAAACTGACTGGCACACGCGAAGGTGTAAGTGTCAAAGAGAAGACCTTTTATGCACTGATGCATGTGTTTGTGAGTCAGAATTGTGTATAAATAGACTTATCTTGGTGCATTAAACAGTGATAATGATTAGTATATATGGCCTGAATTAAGTGTATTGAAGTGTTTAGTATAGGGTAGCTAAGGATATTTAAAGTCTGGTTATTGCTTCACATGTCTTGTTGTTTTTGTTGTTGTTGCTGTTGATGATGATGGTGATGATGAGGATAGTGTTGAATATAAGAACATTATATTTAGTAAAGTATACAAGATACATAAAATGAACAAAACAATGAGTTTATGCACGACTTCTGCTTTACGCAACTATCATGCAGAAGACATTTCGGTCATCATTTGACAAATTAAACTCTTTAAATTGGTCTTACTTTCTAAAAATGCACATCACTGGCTATCTCTCAAGAATTCATATATAATTCAGCCCAATCTTGAAACAAGATGTGTTTGTGAAGCACGAATGCCTCTGAAAAGACCAATGATAAGTTTTCATGTTAAGCTTTTAAGTAAATGGTTGATAAGGGTTAATGGATGAGCTTGAGGAAGGTCATATTGCATGGAACAGATAGATATTATTAAAAGAAGGTTACATACCAAATTTGAGCTTTGTGTGTGAAATACTTTTGGAGAAAAGGTCAATGTTAAGTTTTCACGTTAATTAGCTTTAATGTTAAAATTTCATGTTAAGGGTTGATAATGGTTAATGGATAACCTTGAGGAAGTCCATATTGCATGGAAAAGATAAATATCATTGAAAGAAGGTTACATACCATTTGAGCTTTGCATGTGGAATATGTTTGGAGAAAAGGCAAATGTTAAGTTTTCATGTTAAGCTTCAAACTGACGGACGGACAGACAGATGGCTGGCTGGACGGACGGACAGACAGACCGACAACGTAAAACATGATGCCATCGATCTATCGATAAGGGGGATCAAAATGACTAATTGGTGGTCTTATTTTTATCTATATTAAATTTTCGACATATACACAATTATGGGGGTCAACTTGAATTTAGTTGGCCATTTTTGACAAAACACAAAGATGATTTTGAAAAAAGATATATCTGTATCCCTAATAAGTATGTAATACCAGAGATTTTGTTTTATTCACTTAAACTGTATACTGTGTTTCAAGTGATGTGTTTTCATCATATATAAAATTACATGATAGAACCGCAAAATTTTGTGTATGAGCTATTTGGTTCCAGCGCTAAATTCCTTTCCCTTTGGCTCTATAAAAGCAATGCACTACACAACAATGTAAACTCTGACCGTCTTATGTTGTTCTGATTCGTAAAAAAAATGGCACTGGTCTGGGGAATATTTTCAGCTGCCGATTTCTAGTACATAGATACTTGATAAAGCTCAAATTATGGCTTAAAATGTAATAAATGTAATAAATCTGTAACATTACACTATATTTATATAGTCAAAATTTAATATTCGGCCAATGCCAGGGGGGGGGGGGGGGTCTGGAACACCCCCCCCCCCCACACACACACACATTCTAGATCTTCCCATGATTTTATCCATTCAATGTAACGTAATTTCGGACAAACAATAGTTTTTCCGTAGGGGTTGTTACAAGATCTGGTGACTATGGCTTGATTCAAGCTGTAGTTACGAGATTTTATAACAATACTGACGGTTTATCAAAACATAACGGTAAACCAAATGTATTTTTAGCAAAAAATTCTGTGCCATTGTCACATGAACAACAAGACACCAGGAATTCATAGTGCAAATATTAGTGTTAAGTTCTAATGTTAAGTTCTATAAATCGAAACTGTATGAGTTGCACACACTGCAAATTGGCAATTTTTCAATACAAGAGGACCATGATGGTCCTAAATCGCTCACCTGAATCAAGATGGCAAGAGTGATAATGGCAATTTTGTCAAATTCAAAGGCATGAAACTTATAAGGACTTTCTGTTTGGAAACAATTAAGAAATAATTTTGTTCCAATCGATCCTGTAAGGTTGGGTATGAATTAGCACAATTGTTGACGTTTTTTTTTTCAATAATTATTTAATGATTTCGCAATATACAACATAGGACTAATTTTCAAAGCATTCTGATCTGTTAGAGATTGATCATTTATGATAGGCTCAATTAACAAGATTTGGTCTGTGATTAAAAGAATATAGCGCAGGATTACCATCTGATAAGCTAAGGTTAATCCCATATTTGTTTACATAAGATAAACATGGGGCCAGCCAGAGCAACAGATAAGAGAAATAGATAAGAGAAATAGGACAGATTTCTCTGAGTCCGATAAGCCCCTTCCTCCCTGCCACAGCCTGATTTTTTATCAATTGCAAGAATTTGAGAACAAATTATGAAAAAGAGTGATTCAAGGAACATTCCTGCAAAGTCTGGTTCATTTGGGCCCAATGGTTGATTTTTTAAGAATTTTCTAATAATTTCTCAAAGTCCAATAAGCCCCTTCCTCCCTGCCAAGGCCACATTTTTGTCAATTGTAAGAATTTGAAAACAAATTTTGAAAAGTGTGACTCAAGGAACATTCCTGTAAACTCTAGTTCAAATTGGCCCAATGGTTGATCTTTAAAGAATTTTCTTACAATTTCTCTGAGTCTGATAAGCCCCCTTCCTCCCTGCCACGGCCACATTTTTTGACAAATGTAGAAATTTGTGAATAAACTTTGAAAAGAGTGACTAAAGGAACATTTCTGCAAAGTCTGGTCCAAATTGGCCCAATGGTTGATTTTTAAAGAATTTTCTTATGATTTCTCCAAGTCCGATAAGCCCCTTCCTCCCTGCCACGGTCATAATTTTTTGACAAAGGTAAAAATTTGTGAATAAACTTTGAAAAGAGTGACTAAAGGAACATTTCTGCAAAGTCTGGTCCAAATTGGCCCAATGGTTGATTTTTAAAGAATTTTCTTATGATTTTTCCAAGTCCGATAAGCCCCTTCCTCCCTGCCACGGCCACATTTTTTGTCAATTGCAAGAATTTGAAAACAAATTTTGAAAAGAGTGACTCAAGGAACATTTCTGCAAAGTCTGGTTCAGTTTGGCCTAATGGTTGATTTTTAAAGAATTTTCTTATGATTTCTCTAAGTCCAATAAGCCCCTCCCCCCCTGCCACGGCCACATTTTTTGACAAATGTAAAAATTTGTGGATGAATTTTGCAAAGAGTGACTCAATGCACATTCCTGCCAACTTTGGTTCAAATTGGCCCAATGGTTGATTTTTAAAGAATTTTCTTAAGATTTCTCTAAAATCTGATAAGCCCCGCCCTGCCACGCCCACATTTTTTGACAAATCAAAAATTCACGAACAAGTATTGAAAAGGGTCACACAAGGAACATTTCTGCCAAGTTTGATTAAAATTGGACCAATGGTTTAGGAGGAGAAGATGTTTGAAGAAATTGTGGACGGACAGACGGACGGACGGACGGACGACGGACAAAAAGCGATCACAATAGCTCACTTTGAGCACTTCGTGCTCAGGTGAGCTAACAAGGGTAGATAATTCAAGAACTTAGATTTCTCAATATCAAAGGGGGCATGCACAAGTTGACATCATGGAGATTAGATTTTGATAATCTTCCAATGTAGAAGAATGTTTAGTACGAGAAATTGCACTCACAAAAAAATGTTATTAGACAGACCAGGGCCTCGTTTTACTAACGATCTTACAATCATGATGTTGTGTAAACTGTGTAACAAGGCATCTGATTGCACGAAAAATTGGATTAGGCCAATCAAGATTGTTGTTACAAGTAATTACGCAAAAAATAATCGTACGTTCGTTAGTAAAACGGGGCCCTGGGCCATTGCATTAAATGACCCTTAAGGCACATGATAATAGAAGTAAACTCACATGTATTTTAAAATTTCTTTTATTCATGTTTTTGATAAAACATGTATAATATTCCCACAATATATAAAATTTAACATTGGTTCAGCCCACAAACATAAAACAGATGAGCCAGGATCTGGAAAAAGGCCCCTCTTTTCATCCCTAAATGACAAAATTTTAGACTTTTCCAAAATAAAACATGTTGCAGATGAAAATATCAGGTGAATAAAATTTTACATGTTTTCGTCTTTCGAGGTAGAAAACATTATGGTAAATTACTTTTCAAAGCTATTTCTTCATTTTCCAAAATGTTTTTCAAAAGCTGTATCTTGCAAGGCTTCAAAAGGCGTCATATTAAGTGGCAATATTTTACATTTGAGACATGTTTCCAGATAAGACGGTGTTTAAATACATGCTCATCAGGACCCTTGATGCTCTCATACAAAAGCTATAGACAAAGAAGAAGCTGTTGGGAACAACATGGGTCTTGATCAGACTGTTTGAAGTAAAGGCTGATCTGGATCCAAGCTGTACTCAAAATGCCATAGGGACACCTTTTTCAAGATCCCAACTGAAATTTATATATTATATCCAATCTTTAACTTTTCCCTCTATAAAAGCAATATGAAGATATGCCAATATTTTATAAACCAACAGCAGTACATGCAGAATAGAGCACTATTAACCCTTTCCCAAACAAGACCTGGTTTTGATGTAATGGAAAATGCTTGGGAAAACATTGAGGCAAAAGAAGAAAATGCTGATAATTAGCATTTTCTCCTTTTGCCTCAATATTTTCTATGCCAAGTTTTGCACTAATCTAATTTTTATCAATATCTATTTTGTCGTCTACAGCAGCTTTCAGATTGAAGCACCTTAAAATCTTGGTGTTTGAGAAAGGATTGAAAACAAATATGTGCATATTTGTGATCATTACTTTACACTTTTCCAAAAAGCAAATTGTTATTGCAATTCTAAAACCTCATAACCACAGCTTGATAAAAGCTGTAGTTACAAGGTTTTTGGATAACACTGACAAAATGTTTAGCCTGATCCAAATTGAAATGAGTAGCAAACAAAGATAATGCTATTTCATGTAGTAAATCTCCATGGTTTATCTTACAATCCATACAGTAAGCATTTTCTTCTATATCTGCAAGAGTTTCTAAACCCATATCAAATGGGGCTGTCAAAAAAGTCTCTGTTGGAAAAGGGTTAAGTGTTCAAGTTTTCAAATCATTAATAAATTTGAAAATATGACCATAAATGAATAAAAACATGAAAATAAATAGTATTGAATAGCACATGATTATGATTATTCTTTGTTATCTATTCTCTGACTCAACCCATTACCATACAGTGACACCTTTTGACTCCCCACAAAATAAGGGCTTTAGAAGTTATTTGGAAGTAATTTCTTAAATGACCAAAATGTTTTCTACACAAAAATACCAATAAATATAGAATTCCAAGAATATGGTATTGTCGTCTGCAACCTTTGAATTTGGACCAGTCTAAAATTGTGTCATCTGGAAATGGGTTAACAGGTGTAATGTCATGTAAGAATAAGCACATTTTGGAATTGCACAAAGTATTGATATGGGGTAGTCAGTACACTCAACACTGTCTGTGAAGAGAAAAGTCTGTATGTTTTCCCAGATTACAAATTTTGAGACTTGTCCAAAATGAAAGGTGTTTCAAATGACAAAACTATTTTTTTACAAAATTAAACAATGTTTCAACCTCAAAGGTATTATAGGTATACATTATATGAATATAAGGAAATGGTGGATGATAAAGTCATTATCAATTTAATAAACCCATAACCAAACCACAAAATTTTAGACTTTTCCGAATTCAAAGATGTTGCAGACGACAATTTCAAGTGAATGAAAATTTTCTTGGTCTTTTATAGTAGAAAACATTTCGGTAAAGGAAGAAATTGCTTGTCAAAAGCAATTTCTTCATTTGCCACAATGTTTCTCTTTAGGCGTCAATGAGTGGTAATGGGTTTAAATGGTACAGTTAGTTCAGTGATCTATTAAATTGTACACATTATACTCTCTCTATTTGCATACATAAATATCACAGATATAATGGTTGGAATGGATTTACACATCAATAGTAGTTGGACCAGGATCTAAAAATCAGCCCCTATGGCATTAAAGACCAACAAATATTCAGTTCAGTTTGTGCTTTTGTAAAGCCTGATCATGCTATTTGTAATGAAGAAGCTTTAAGAGAACAATGTGTAACAGGTATCTTAATCAAACTTTGTATGTACAGGCTGATCTGGATCCATGTTGGTCTGAAACACTACAAAGGTCCTTTTTCCAGATTCTGACTCAATAACATTTAACTAATTTACATATACATACATGTATATATTATTTTGTAGGAGTATGTACTCTTGGTACATTCAAAATGAATTTGTGGTATTTGTAGCCATTTGATAAGCCGTAGTTATGCTTATATGCCTGTAGTAGAAAAAGATCGTACAACAAGAGCTGTTGCTGACGAGGCAAACAACAATAGAACACTGATATTGGCTTTACATTCATTTACTCCCGGCTCATTAACCCATTCCCACACGGTGACAATTTCTAATGCCCCTCGAGGAAAAGGCCAAGGAAAACATTGAAAAAAATGAAGAAATTGCCTGTGGCAATCAATTTCTTCATTGTCCACATTGTTTTCTAACCCAAAATTACTCTCTTACGAACAGAGCGCATTCTCCCTACATTCCATTTCGATAGAATACTCTCTGTTATCGCGGGGTCGTTTCACGTCTAATCTCGGGGCCTTGGCGGGATTTCGGTATCCAATCGTCGCCAATATACTCATAAACAATCGAAATTTCTGATACAAGAAATGATTGGCTAACGCTTCAAATTACCAGCTTCCGCCAAAAATAGAAACGACGTAATGTATACGTAATCAAACAAGATCAAACTGAATGATTTTGATTCGATAATTCAAATGTTACCGGCTTCAGCCAAAAATAGAAGCGACGCAATGTATACGTAATGATCATGCAAGATAAAACTGATTGATTTTGATTCGATAATTCAAACGATGTGCTATAATTAGATTATGACGACCAAATAGGCTGTTGGCGTACCGAAAACTGCAGAGGTCATATTTGATGGTTTAATCAATATAGAACTCGGCTTTGGAGAGTAACCCAAAATGTAAAGGTATATGTATTTAAAATTTCATCAATTTGAAATTGTTGTCTGCAACACCTTTGATATTGGAACAGTCCAAAATTTTGCCATTTGGTAATGGGTTAACGAAATGAGCAGAGCAACCGATGAGAGGGAGTAAAGACATTCTAAATTTGTTATTTAAAATCCAAACCTATGTTGTTGGTATGCATTTGAATCATCTTAAGACGATTCTAATGAGTACCCACAACAAAGGGTTTGATGAAAAGGAACATGGATAGTTCGCATTTTCAAGCTCTGATTTATTAGTTGAAATAGTTTGTGTAGCAGATATAACTTTACTCTTACATTACATTAGTTACATCTGGTGCATTACATCATGTATTCATTTTCATACAAGTATCCCTTTCCCAAACGACAAAAGTTTAGACTGGTCTAAATTCAAAGGTGTTGCAGACGACAATTTCAAATGAATAGAATATCACATATTTCGGACATTTTGATTAGAAAACATTATGGGAAATGAAGAAATTGCTTGTCACAAGCAATTTCTTCATTTTCCACAATGTTTTCCAAAGCCAGTTTCTTCTATGGAGTCAAAAAGAGTCATTGTGTGGTAATGGGGTATGCAACAACACATTCTCCAATCAATCAACTGTTAACACAAATCAGCAAACTATTTTCAATATGAAAATGTTCAAAAGGGTATGCAGAATCAGAAAGAACACATCTAAAACATTGAGAGCCCTCCATTTTTACAAAAAGAATAAATAGACATGGCACACAAATTTGGTTAACTTATCTTTAACCCATTACCAAACGACAAAATTATAGGGTGGTCCAAATTGAAAGAACCTGCAGACGACAATTTCAAGTGAATGGACTTCTTAAGTTTTAGGTCTTAATGGATGGAAAGCATTGTGGGAAATGAAGAAATTGCTTGTCACAAGCAATTTCTTCATTTTCCACGCTGCTTTCCATTGTCATTATTTTGTGGGGAGTCAAAAAGAGTTATTGTGTGGTAATGGGTTAAATAAAACAAGAAGACCTTAACAAAAGAAAGAGCTTATGAAAATAATCAAGTTACTTAAACAAGTGCTTTTAACAAAATCTTGACTTTAACCCTTTCCCAAACAAGACATTGTTTTGACGCCCCTGGTCATAAAGGCTCAAGAAAACATTAAGATGATAGCAGCAAATGCTTATAACCAGCATTTTCTCCTTTTGCTTCAAAATTGTTTGTGCTATATCATTCATATATCAATGACATCTTTATCCACATGAATTTGTGGTTTGCATCAGCTTTCAAATTGGAACAATTAAAATTTGTGTCATTTGGGAAAGGGTTAATAGATGACAACACACGGATGGAAAAACAGTGTAAAGATTCACTATATGCTCCCTCCATACATTTTGAGGATAAATAAAACCATACTAACATGTGTTAAAAGAGAAAATACAACAAAATATCAAGCAACAAAAATCTTCAAAAACTAAAATCATTTATAGCAACATACTTCAAATCATGAACCTTGATTTTTAACTTATTCAATTCACTGGATACAAAACCTTGTATAACTGAGCATTTTTTTGGACAAGGACTGTACATGTACATGTATCATGACATTTAGCAGAACACATTGTTTGTATCATATTTTCTGTTACAACAAAGCAGTAATAGATTACTGTAAACCAGGATAAGTTCGCGACAAGAAATGTTCGCGTTTCCATGCACTCGGGCTTGTTCGCGGCGTTTTAAGTTCGCGGATCAATGCTGTCCGCGAATCGCGCGAAACAAAACACGCTATGGGGAATTGAAAAATGGATATGTTGAATAATATGGGGAATCGGAGAATCAGATAATTACATATTGAATTATGACTGTATTTACGATGTTTTAGTCGCCATCGACAGTTTGGTCGATGTAAGTTTCCATCGAACCATTGTTTTATTTCACACTTTATAGTATACTGGATTACAGTTTGTGACACAATGCATAGAATTTGAGCGTTACATTAACTTCACACCTATTTACCCATAATAGCGTCGAGAAGCGATAATGACAGTTTCATTCAGTATCACCCAAAGATGATTCAAACCTCGGAGCTGTGGCTAATTTCAAACTACAGTTACGAGGTTTTAAACGTCAATCGACGTTTGCTATCATACTCGGCATTCGAATACCAAACGACCCCTTTTCTCAATTTCAGGCAGGTATATCTAGTTGAATAAGTTGGTTTATCTTTCAATGTCGTGTTTTTCAATATGTCTCAATATCTATGTATTTTGGATAAAAACGAAAGTAGTCAGAAATTAAGAATTTTTTTTCACTTACAACCTGTTAGGAAAAAGCTATTTCCCTTGTTTACATATAACAAATACGTCTAGTGAAAATAAAACATCTCCCCAAAGGTTTTCCCGAAATAAAAACTATCAAAGCGATTAAAGTTCGCGTTTTTATTGAAAGTAGTCTGTTCGTGGCGTTTTAAGTTCGCGGATCACACCCACCCGCGAAAGACGCTAACTTAAAAAGCGCGAAATAATTTCCTGGTTTACAGTACTCCTTTTTGAAAAATGCTGCATATGACAAAACAATAGGGATAAAGGTAATATAAGATTTGTGCATAATGCATCATGCATTTTCTGCTTTTGTCTCAGTATTTTCGACAGCTTAATTCATTAGGAGATCAGTTTTGCAGCAGATCTTCAAATGAATGGTAATGTAATAATGATAAGAAATGTCATGGATTGCCTGTTTCATTATAAACAATACAATTGGTGTCCCCTTTAGTGATAGTGAAGTAGTTTTGCAGCGATTCTTATGATGAACAACAGAAGTAGATATGATGAAGAAATATCATGAATTGTCTTAATATTTATCAACAGTACAGTTTGTGTCCCTCTTGTATTAAAATGATGTACTTTTGCAGTAATTCTGACGATGAAGTCATGATGAGTAAATCTCTGTGATAGATAGATTCACATATTTATGGTTCTGCCTGGGTTTCTAGGTCTGTTCCATCTAAATTTAACCTGAAATACATAGTTACACATATATAGAATATGGGCAAAAAAGTCTATGCATGATATGCAACTAAACATACTAAATGAACTATGCTAATCTAGTAATCTTACCCAAGAATAGTAAATTTTGTTTTTATGTATTTGTCAATTATTTCTGCTTAAAGGACATAGAGGAAATTGAACTTCGATTTTTTTTAATCACAAAAGGTAAACTATTGTTGGTTTTTAAATATTTCTGGTATACTCAAAATAGATTTCTGACAGCCACATTGTCCAGACACAACACTTACCTAAGATTGCCGTTTGGTGAAGGCAGAGATTCTTGTCCTTCTAAATCTTTCTCACTAGCAAAGTTCAACAGTTTACTTTTCACATCGCCGGCCGTCTTCGTCTGCGGACTGGGCGACGGTTCCGGAGATTGTGTGTCGGAAGATTTACGCCCCATCACGATGCCTGTAGACGTGCTTGACTCCGAGACTTGTCTGGAGCGAGGTGCTGATGTCTGATTGGCCGACGCAGTCTGAACCTGCATCTTGTATTTATAGGTCTCTTCAGTACTAGCGATGGTCCCTGAAATGGTAATTATTACATTATAACCCTTTACTAAACAGCAAAATTTTAGACTGGTCCAAACTCAAAGAAAGTGCTGCTGACAATTTTAAGTGAATGAAATCTTGCTTTTTGGGGTAAAAAACATTGGCAAGCAATTTATTCTTATTCCAAAATGTTTACCAAAGCCATTATCTTGCTAGGCGTCACAAGACGTCATTATGTAGAAATTGATAAATGAGTGAAAAATTACCTAAAATTGGACTGACTGATGAACAAACAATTGTAACCCCACAAATTTCTTTCATATACATATTGTCTGCAACTTTTTTGACTTTAGAATTGAACTGGTTGTTTGCAAGAAGGCTATTGGAATGTTCTTTGAAATGAGAAGATCTTTAATGAGTCTAGAAAATCAGCCAATTGTTGTGTGAGCATTTAATTTTAACAATCTTAACTTTTTGGAGTCTAGTATTGAAGTAAGTTAAAATCAACCATTAGCCTACCTGACACCAGGTTAAAAGTTCTTCCTTTCATGGTATTTTTTGGTGGAGGAGACAACCAGTTCATCATAGATCCAATCATGGGAATCTGCCGTAATACACCCTGTAATGAAAAGTTGCATTAAGAAATTGATAACATAATCTAAGAATTAAGACATTTATTCCCAACATTTTGACATGCCTAAGACCTTAATGCTAATAATTTTAGATCTGTCGCTAAACAACATACTTTTCAAATAAACAATATTTTTCATAACAAGAGCCGTCAGAGACGGACAATGCTCCCCGAATAAGGCATTGTCACAATAAATATATGCCATGCAGAGCTAATATAAAGCTAACAATGTTAAGCCCCCTTTTTGCATGACATATTTTGTATACGCAAATTTTATATAATTTATTGTCAAGGGCATCTGATTTGCTACTCAAATATGAAATTTCATCAAATTCTGACCATTAGACTAGGAGAAATTAGAGAAAAACTGTATTTAACCTTAAGTCCCCTTTTCCCATGACGAGGCCTCAAATCCAAAAACCGGGAAAAGTACATCGGCATTTTGTCATAGGGAGTTCACATGGTAAGTTTCATTTGATTTGGCCCAAGGGTTATGGAGAAATCGCTTCGGACGGACGGACGGATGGAATGACGGACGGACAGGACGGACGGACCGACGGACAGATAAAGCGGCGACTATATGCTCTCCCTTCGGGGAGCATAATAAAGATGACATGTGATGATACAGTCTTCAAATATTTATTTTTTCAAGAATCTAAGCAATTTTGGCTGACCTTTGGCCAATCTAAGACATGACCTGATAACTTTCTAATTTGTCCTGCTGACTTAAATTTTTGTTTCAAACAAACTTCCAATTAAAGTGATATTTCAATAAGATTAGCCAAACTTATTGCCACAATTGGGGAGAAGAAGCAGGCAGTGTATGCTAAGATCAGATTCCACCTCTTTGCAGGCTGATCTTGATCTATAATGCCTGCCAAAGATTTGGTCACAACAGTAAATTGATGTGACCAGCATGAGAAGGGTTGCCCCATTACAAAACAATGACTCTTTTTGACTCCCCACAAAATAATTACCATGGAAAACATCGCGGAAAATGAAGAAATTGCTTGAGATAAGCAATTTCTTCATTTCCCACTATGTTTTCTATCCAAAAAGACTCCAAAATTAAAATTTTCATTCATTTGAAATTGTCGTCTGCATGATATTTCTATTTGGACCACCCTAAAATTTCATCGTTTGGGAAAAGGTTACCAATCTGAAGATAGTTTACATCTATTCAAAATGCTCTATATCTCACCTCTTCCATGATTTTATGCTGGTTTTCTATCTCCAAATCTTTGTTGGCCTCTTCTATACCCTTCCTTATTACTTCTGACAAACTCTCCAGATACTGAAATATACCGCATGATATGTCAGTGGTAATTGTAAAATTGGTGGGAGATAATTATCAGAAAGGATGTTTGCCACACTCACGATGTCGTGAGTGAGGGTTCGATGTGCTACCAATCATATACCAGTATGTTACAGCCGTAACCTCCTGTAGACAATATCTATCAGCCTGTCTACAAGTGTAGTCTGGTAGTAGTCAGTACTACTTGCTTATTGGTTAATGTGAATATTTTATGATGCTCCTAAAGAACAAGAGCTGTCCGCAGACAGCGCGCTCGACTTTTGATCGCTTTGATAGTATAGAAGGCATTTATTGAAAAAACTTTGACCTTTGTTGCGACGCCGACGCTGACGCCCGGGTGACAGTATAAGCTCTCATTTTCTTCAAAAAGTCGAGCTAAAAAGTCTTTTGAAAAACATTGTGTCACAAACAATTTCTTCATTTCCAACAATATTTTCTACCCCAAAAGACAAAACATGTAAAAATTCATACACATGAAATTGTTGTCTGCATGATCTTTGAATTTGGAACCGCCCAAAAACTTTGCCATTTGGTAATGGTTTAATATGACCTAATTCTATACCTTAGAAGATTCCTGGACCTCCTTGCCTGTAGTTTGCACCATCACAATGAGTTCTTCAATATCTGTGTCTTCAGTGATCAGACCAAACTTCACACACACCATTTCTGTATCTGTGTGACCTGGAAAGTCAGATTATTTTGAGATGGTGTATTTTAGGTAGATGACTGAATGGTTAGGTCATCAGTACTGCTTTTTTGCCATAATCTCTGGAGACAGGAGGCAAAAGAATTTCACAACCTTAACCAGAACTCTGTATAACAAAGATCGAAGGCATTTAAAAGTAAATAATTTCACCCAAAACTGATCAATCCATAAGCGATTAATTTGAATCTTACATTACCTCAAATTCTACATTTATTTTCATTTAAGAACTGCCATAAAACTGTATTGCGCATCTTTTCCAATGAGAAGGTTGCATGTTTAGACCATTATACATGTACTAATTTAACCTTAGATTGATTGAAAAAGGGAATTTAAGACACAAACATATCTAAACCTCACCTAAAGAGAAAGCCATATCTTTAGCTTTCAGACTGTGCACCAATTCTATATTGAGATTGTTGACCTCTTGTACTCCCTGGGCTGTAAGGTCATCAGGGTTCTCTTTATATTCACTTGGTATATATCTACAAATATAGACAAGTATTCACTTCTTAAAGGTATGAAAATTAAAATTTTTAATCTTTAATCTTCAGAAAAATTAGTGGGAAATGAAGAAATTGCTTGTGACAAGCAATTTCTTCATTTTCCACAAAGTTTTCCAAAGCCTTATCTTGCAGGGTGTCAAAAGGCGTCATTGTGGTAATGGGTTAATTACCACAAAAGCGATTTAATCCCTGTCTTTAGCTTTCAGACTTTGCACCAATTCTATATTGAGATTGTTGACCTCTTGTACTCCCTGGGCTGTAAGGTCATCAGGGTTCTCTTTATATTCACTTGGTATATATCTACAAATATAAACATGTATTTACTTCTTAAAGGTATATAAATTTTTTAATCTTTCTTCATAGAAAAATTAGTGGGAAATGAAGAAATTGCTTGTGACAAGCAATTTCTTCATTTTCCACAAAGTTTTCCAAAGCATTATCTTGCAGGATGTCAAAAGGCGTCATTTTGGTAATGGGTTAATTACCACAAAAGCGATTCAATCCCTGTCTTTAGCTTTGAGACTGTGCACCAATTCTATATTGAGATTGTTGACCTCTTGTACTCCCTGGGCTGTAAGGTCATCAGGGTTCTCTTTATATTCACTTGGTATATATCTAAAAATATAGACAAGTATTTATTTCTTAAAGGTATGAAATTATAATTTTTAATCTTTCTTCATAGAAAAATTAGTGGGAAATGAAGAAATTGCTTGTGACAAGCAATTTCTTCATTTTCCACAAAGTTTTCCAAAGCCTTATCTTGCAGGGTGTCAAAAGGCGTCATTGTGGTAATGGGTTAATTACCACAAAAGCGATTCAATCCCTGTCTTTAGCTTTCAGACTTTGCACCAATTCTATATTGAGATTGTTGACCTCTTGTACTCCCTGGGCTGTAAGGTCATCAGGGTTCTCTTTATATTCACTTGGTATATATCTACAAATATAGACAAGTATTTACTTCTTAAAGGTATATAAATTAAAAATTTTTAATCTTTCTTCAAAGAAAAATTAGTGGGAAACGAAGAAATTGCTTGTGACAAGCTATTTCTTCATTTTCCAAAAAGTTTTTCAAAGCCTTATCTTGCAGGGTGTCAAAAGGCGTCATTGTGGTAATGGGTTAATCACCACAAAAGCGATTCAATCCCTGTCTTTAGCTTTCAGACTTTGCACCAATTCTATATTGAGATTGTTGACCTCTTGTACTCCCTGGGCTGTAAGGTCATCAGGGTTCTCTTCATATTCACTTGGTATATATCTGCAAATATTTGTAAATTTTAAGTGACATTGAATTTTAGAAATTGCAATTCTTTTCCAGACATTGATTCTACAAGATCAAAAACTCTTGACTATAGATATAGAGAATTGTACAATTAATGGACTATAATGCTAATAATGTTCCATATTACAAGATCTATTCACATCCATTTCAAAGCAAAATGCTTCAACAATTTTAATCTTTTAGGTGTAAGAAAATAATACAAATTATGAGAAGAAAGTTTGAGAGTTGTTCCTGGATATACTCAGCAGATATGACATGTACATGTCCTTTCAGTTTCAGAGCTGACAGCCATCTGATATATAGACATAAAAAAATAAGGAAGAATTGACAAATTGTGAAGTAAAAAAAAAATTGGAAAATCATGCAGCTTTGTGAACAAATCTCAAGTAAACTAATCAAGCTAAATGTAGACACTTACTGCACTGCTCCCAGCCCGGCCCAGTTAGCTAACTCCACAACTCTGAGATTCTCTTGATCTGACACAATCATTCTGAACTTCTCATAATTCAACACTGTAGCATCCAGGATTCCCTACATGATATAAAACAGAAATACCAATCATCAAAGTCCTGATTAAGCATACTCTGACATCAGATGTACTATAATCAGAAAATAAAATTGTTCATACAATTTCAACCTTTTAAGTTTTACCAATTTTAATAAATAATTTAGATATTTTCTAGAAGAATATAAAATACTATCATAGTCAATACATGTCACTGCTTTTCTTTGATAACCCACAAGAAACAGATAAAACAAGCTGCATTTACAAGATTTTAACCTATTACCAAACTGGCAAAATTTCAAGTGACAAGAATTTTATATCTTTGGTCTTTATGGAAAACATGTTTGGAAATTCTCGTAGCTTGCCACAAGCAATTTCATTTCCCACAGTATTTTCCAAAGCCTTAATCATTCAGGGAATCAAAAAGAATCAATATATGGGAATAAGTTAAAGAAAAGCCACAATGTACTTACAATGTTATCTTGCAGAGATTTGATGAGAGCGTCTACATCTTCTTCTGTAGTACCTAAAACTGTAAATATAAATGGAGATCTTGTTAGTCCTGCATGCGTTTTGTAAGTGAATATTTATGTTATTGCAATCAACCCTTTCCCCAACATTAACTTCTTTCGACAATAAGAGTTTTTACAGAAAACTCAGACTTTCAGGAAAAGAAGAAAATGCTGATAATCATCAATTTCTCCTTTTCATTCAAGGTATTCTATGCTATAAACATAGAGGTTCTCCACATTGATAAGCAATAATTTTTTCAACTTCTTTAATATTGGAACAGCTTGAAATTTTGTCACTTGTGGAGATCCATCCACCTACAAAATTTTACAATTATACTTTGCATACTTTTTGTGTTATGCTCCAGACAGATTGGTCAATAGACTGACAGAGATTGGCAGACAGACCTACGCTTGCAAAACAATAAAGCCCCATTTTCTTCAAAAGGAGGGCAAAATTATTACAATGGCTTTAACAGGCAACATAGAATACTGTCAGCTTACAAATACAAACACTCCGACTTCTCAATAAGATTCATTCAGTGGCTTTGCCAAGCAGCATGCAATAAAATAAGTCTACACTTATGTGTAATATTGCCCTAGTCCATAATGACTTATTCCCAATGTTCAGCATGACAATGGGTTACATGATAACACAGATTATTGTCCTTACTTTGCGCTGTATCTAGAGGTTCAAACTTCATACAGATACCCTCCCTCTCTATCTCTATAACACTAAGTCCCATCTGGGGATTCTCTGCTTGTAATGTCTCTGCCAACTGTAATACAAGAAAATTCACCATTAAGATAATTTTCTCTGAAAGTGTTTTTTAAATGAGAATTCCACCTAACAGCTACTGTTTGAAAAGTAAAGATCCTGAAATTTGACGTTGAACATACATTACCAAAAAAGATTGGTTGAGGTTTAACACTTCTTTCAACTACTAAGGTCATATTGCAGTGAGTGCCAGTGACAGGAGCACCTATCCATGGATTCCAATCATTTCTCATACCAGTAGATGTACTACCAAAACATCCTTACCAAGCCTCCCGCTGCTTGCCTACATAGGTTAACTATCATCAAACCATTGGTGGGAGACGATTTTGTCAGAAAGGATATTTTTCTGCGACCTGATGAATGAATCTGATGTGTGACCAACTGTGCTATGGTTACAGCCTCTTGCCAAAGAAGAACATTACGTATGGGCTAAAGTTAGAAATTACACTGTTCTACAACAAAGTGATATGGGTTAAATAGTTAAAAAATAAAGTAACACCAGCTTAGAAAGTGACAGCAACTTACCCATGAATTGAGAGAAGAGTAGTATGCATCTTTCTTCTTCCTGTCATCATTCTTGTCATCCTCTTCTTCCATTCCCATGGCATACAGTGCAACTGGTACACCTACACATGTCAACAAGATTAATCAGTATGCTTCACTTAGATATTTCTTAACCCATTCCCAGACATTGTCCAACAAGATAATGGTTCTGCAAAACATTTTGGAAAATGAAGAAATTGTTTATGAAAAGCAATCTCTTCATTTCCCTCAATGTTTTCAACTCTAAAAGAGTTAAAAATTCAATGTAAAATTTCCATCACTTGCAAATGTCGTCTGCAACATCTTTGAATTTGGACAAGTCAAGAATTTAGCCATTAATCAAAGAGGAAGTTGGTGTCAATAATCATAATGAAGGTGTATGAGCCATTCAAGTCTATCAATTTATTACATGCATGTGTTTTCTATTTCTCAAACAAAACCAATATTTGAAATCGGGATAATACCTAGCGCAAAAGTATTACCTAAAAAGTTCATATCGATAGTCAATTATTCTCTCTTCTAAATATAAACTACCAGGTACATTGAAAAGAGAAAGGCTATCAGCCAATACATGTACATTTATTTACCTGAAGCTTCCTGCTCATAATCATAGTACTTGAACACAACTGTTGGGTTAGCCATCTCAAATATCAACTGGAGGGAAAAGGTATCAAAAGGATCATTTCAATGGATTTTATTTAGACTTTCATACCTTTATTTTAGGTTAGAAAAATGGTCTTTAAAAATTAATTAACATACAATAAAGTTCCTACATGTGCTACTGAAATAAGGCTTTAGAAATGATCATAAAACATCAAAATTGGCTTGTGGTCCCAATAAGTTTCTTTTTAGCGGATTATATAATCATTTCAGTGCAGACTTTATCATGTTTGAAATTTCAATTGCCACATTTTTTACTACTTAACAATATACGGTCTAGCAGCAAAATGTTAACGAAAATACAAAACTTATTCGGTTACTCTAATTTGCCAATTTGATATAAGGACCAGCATTGCCAATCTGAACAGTTCTATGAAAATATTCCTGTATTTCCTATATGAAAACAAATAAATATACTAAGTGGATCATTTATCAAATAAATACTTAGTTACTTACCAATGCTGATATTGCCTTTGCTAACAGATCACTGAATGAACGGATTGCTTTATCATCTTTCTTTACCACACGACTCTGTTGAAATAGAAGTATACAGCAATGATATATCATAAACTCTTGATCAAAACTGAGAATACATGATCTAGCTTTTAATGGTATCCTATTTACATGCTGTATTTGGTAGGAGCTTTTTATCAAAGGTCATATATCAAATTTGTCATTTTTGGGATCCTCATGACAGAAATATCCTCTGTTGATTTGTATGAGCCAAACACGAGAGGAATCCTTTAGAAAAATAAGATTACATTCATCACTGCTATCATTTCATAAGCAGAGTTATAGATAATAGAGAGTGAAGGCATTTCAAAATGCATTCTTCATCAAACCATATGTTGTTGTTCTCATTGGAATCGTCTCATTGAGACGATTCCAATGAGTACCTACAACATAGGGTTTAAAATAACTTATCTGCAGCTTTGTTATAAGGATCACTTACCAACTGTTTCATACACTTGATCTTCTCCAGCTTCTCAAACAGTCTATCAGCCTGTAGAGAAAGTAAAATGATTGTCAACATTGAGTCTATTGACCCTATCCAAAACAACAAAATTCTTTCTTTGTCCTCATTCAAACGTGTTGAAGGCCACTTTATAAATGTTGACAATAATGGTAAAGCCTGAGAATTATATTTAGCTAAGTTTAAGTTAACCCTCGCAAAAACAAGACCTTGTTTTGATGTCCATCGTACAAAAAAAATGGGAACACATTTAGATATAAGAAGAAATTGCTGATTATTCCCTAAACTGTTTTATGCGCTGTAACATACACCTTTTCTACTTTTGCTTTGAATCAATGTGTCATATGCAACTCAATAGGAACAGTCTAAAATTTTGTATGTTGGAAAAGTATTACTGCCTTTGATTTTTCCTTAAGTAACAAAAGACAATTACTTACTAGTTCATGAGCACTCCTAATTCTGGCCTCTATTCCTTCAATACCCAGTGTTTGTAGTATAACCCACATAGGTAGACAGTTGAGTTTTAATGCTGGATTAAATGTGTTGAGAGAGGCAGCATGCACTAATGAGGGATCTGATGCTTTAAACATGGTCTGTAAAACTAGTTAAGGAGCATAATATCTATGACATGTTCAATCAAAAAGGTACATGAAAGGTATCATGGGTGAAATATATGTGTTACAGGACATAAAATATAGGCCTAAAATATAGGTCAACTTCAAGGTCAAAGTCACAAGGTCAAAGGTAGAGGTCACAGAGGAAAGGTCTTAGTTGGAGGTATCCATGTTTGAAATATCAAGGCTGTATCTGTAATAGGGCATAGGGTATTATATAGAGGCCAGATTTAGTTTTTGTTACAGACAGGTTAGTTTTTTGCAAGAAGTTCAAACTCCAATGTCACAAGGTCAATGGTCATGGTCTCAAAAGAAAGGTCTTGATTAGAGGTATCCATACCTTAAATATCAAGGCTGTATCTCTAATAAGGCATAAGATATAGACCAGGTTAAAGTTTTTGCAGACAATGCCACCGACATTCAAGGCTATGACAAAAACTATTCTGAGACTTTCGTCCCGGGCAAGCTAAAAAGTCTGTTTTTGCCATGTTTTGGTCCTAAGCCAGAGCACGGTGGGGATTGTGCATGATGGGATGGATAACGACTACCGACAATAGGGAACGATTTTATCAAGTAAACCGTGACGTAATTTCGGACAAATAAATAGTATTTCGTTGGTGTTGTTATAAAATCTTGTAACTACGGCTTGAATCAAACCGTAGTTACGAGATGTTATAACAACACCGACGGTTTATCAAAACATAACGGTAAACTCAGTCTATTTTTTGCACAAAATTTGATGCCAACTCGCCTCGCTTCAGGTAAGACATTTTGCAATAACTCTGTTATTTCTGTATCAATTTTCAAGCGGTTTGCTGCATGTACCCCGCCTTATCGAGCTCTTTCATCGGATGTATGACATATTAGATAACTCATGATACTTTTTCCGAAATATTGTCCCAACCGACCAGAAAGCGAAATGGTAACGACTACGGCCAAATTAACCACGCCTCAGGTAAAAATTTGTGCAATAACTTTCTTATTTCTGCATCAATTTTCATGCGGTTTGTTGCATGTACTCCGTCTTACTGAGCCCTTTTCTCGGATGTATTATTTATCTGGAACTTCCCTGTACTTTTCTCAAAAACCGATCCCAACCTACTAGAACAAGAGCCGTCAGAGACGGACAATGCTCCCCGAATAAGGCATTGTCACAATAAATTTATGCCATGCAGAGCTAATATAAAGCTAACAAATGTTAAGCCCCCTTTTTCCATGACATATTTTGTATACGCAAATTTTAAATAGTTTATTGTCAAGGGCATCTGATTTGCTACTCAAATATGAAATTTCATCAAATTCTGACCATTAGACTAGGAGAAATTAGAGAAAAACTATATTTAACCCTAAGTCCCCTTTTCCCATGACGAGGCCTCAAATCCAAAAACCGGGAAAAGTACATCGGCATTTTGTCATAGGGAGTTCACATAGTAAGTTTCATTTGATTTGGCCCAATGGTTATGGAGAAATCGCTTCGGACGGACGGACGGACGGACGGACGGACGGACGGACGGAATGACGGACGGACGGACAGACGAAGCGGCGACTATATGCTCTCCCTTCGGGGAGCATAAAAAGGGCCTGAATTTTTTGTCGTTTTTCTGGTCGGTTGGGATCAATTTTTGGACAAAGTACAAAGATTCTACAAACAAGTTATATATCCGAGGAAAGAGCTCACTAATGCGGGGTACATGCAACAAACCGCTTGAAAATTGGAGCAGAAATAAGAAAATTATTGCACAATTTCTTACCTGAAGCGAGGCAAAATTTGTCCGTATACTTCGTATTTGTTATCCATCCCATCATGCACAATCCCCACCGTGCAGAGGTAAACACAAATGCATCTGGCCGTATGGTTTCTTCTAAAGCACATTTAAAATGAAAGGATACAGCATATGGAACAGCCGGTATTCCCAGCCATTTTCCCATACATAGAGTCAGACTGTCACAATATTTAGCATCACTGATGTCAGATGGAGGCTGTAAAGATCCTAGTGTAGCAAGATTATTTCTGAAATGCAAGGAATATCTTACATCAATCGAATTCAAACGATTTTTCAATTATGCTTTATCCCTTTCCCATTGGCAAAATATTAGGGTGGTCTACTGCAAAAGCTGCTACATGCATCCAAATGGAGGTTGATAAACATAATATACTAAGCACAAAAATATAGGGATATCCGAATTGGTTTAATATTTTACCACGAAATTTCCAAAATTTACTCAAATTTCTTCAATAAGCTTGTTCCTTAACATCTTAAAGAACAAAAATTCAAAAGGTTTTCAGTCGCACTATTATAGACTGGTTAATCCTCGGGTGTATGTAGCAGTACCGTCTGTTTCGAAAATCGCATAATAGTGTCAATACTGCGTATGCGACTTGTAGGGTCCAAATCTGTGTTTCTTGAGATTATCCCTGTATTTGGATGCCTGCATGTTTAAAGTGGTCCTGACCGATCCCAGTATGTTGATGCCGGTTATTTTCAATCAGTGAACTTAAAACCTTTAAGATTGCGAAAGAACGGAATAACGCGCCGATCGGTTGCCTGGTCAATGCAACCCCACAATTATACACTTTGTGACAGGGCAGTCTTCAATACATCATAAGTTTGGTTAACGGCAAGCTCGAGCTTTCCTACATCTGCCAGTGTTGGCGTCGGTTAGACAACAATGTTGAACCATCTTTTCACAGCTAAGGACTTGTTTGCGAATATGTACTGTTTAGTTTTCATCAAGAAATGCGGAAATCGCATGTGTATGCACAAAATTGGCCCATTTGTGATTTTTCAATGCTAACCCCTCTTTAGTGTATATGCATATGTTATGAAATCAACGACACGTGACTGCACAGTATTTTCACACAAAGCAAAAGTAATAATAGTTTTGTCAAAAAAAGTATAACAGCTTCCAGTAATCTTAAAGTTTTAATTTCTATTTATCATTGAGTTTCATTATCCCTATATTGTTGTGCTTAGTATATTTGTGTATTAAAATAACAGAGAAAATATTTTTATAATAAGTTTTATGTCCCAGCCAATTGCTATGGTCATACAGCGACAGCATCTTGGTCTCATCTAAAAGATTGTAGTAGCTTGGCCATCTTGTTAAACCATTTTAAAAGAAATGCAATCTTGATCCCCGTTCCAAGCAATAAGTACATAAAATTTTCAGGTTCTTCTAAAAAGTACCCCTTTAATATTTTGCCATACATTTTACATTATGTTAAAGGAAGCATCTTTAGATCATAAAAACAAGAGATGTTTGTAAAACATATATGCCCCCTCAAGGGCCTACATTTGATGTAGGTCAAAGTCCAAGGTCAAGTTAACAAGGTCTAAGGTCATGGTCAAATATGAAAGGTCTTGGTAGGAGGTGTCTATGTGTGAAATATTAAAGCTGTATATGTAAAAGTAAAATGAAACATAGGCCAGGTTAAAGTTTTTAAAAGTAGGCCAAATGCCAAGGTCAAGGTCATGGTCAAATGTGAAAGTTCTTGGTTGGAGGTGTCCATGTGTGAAATATCAAGGCTGTAGGTGTAAAAGGACATGATATATATGCCTGGTTTCAGTCTTTTTAAAAGTAGGTCAAACTCCAAGGTCAAGGTTGCAATATTCAAGGTCATGGTCAAATGTGAAAGGTCTTGGTAGGAGGTGTCTATGTGTGAAATATCAAGGCTGTAGATGTAATAGGACATAAGATAAAGGCTAGGTTAGATATTTCTAAAAGTAGGTCAAACTCCAAGGTCAAGGTCCAAGGTCATGGTCAAAGTGAAATATCTTGGTTGGAAGTGACCATGTATGAAATATCAAGGCTGTATATGTAAAATGACATGAAATATTGGCCAGGTTAATGTATTATAAAAGTAGGTCAAACACTAAAGTCAAGGTCACAAGGTCCAAGGTCATGGTCAAATGTGAAAGGTCTTGGTCGTAGGTGTCCATGTGTCAAATATCAAGGCTGTATGTGTAAAAGGACATGATATATCGGCTAGGTTAAAGTTCTTTTTAAAGTAGGTCAAAGTCCAAGGTCAAGGTCACAAGGTCCAAGGTCATGGTCAAATGTGAAAGGTCTTGGTAAGATGTGTCCATGTGTGAAGTACCAAGGCTGTATGTGTAATAGCACATAAGATATAGGCCCAGTTTATTTTTTTTAAAAGTAGGTCAAACTCCAAGGTCAAGGCCACATGGTCCAAGGTCATAGTCGTATGTGATAGGTCTAAGTCGGAGGTTTCCATGTGTCAAATATCAAGGCTGTATGTGTAAATGGACATGATATATCGGCCAGGTTAAAGATTTTTTAAAAGTAGGTCAAACTCCAAGGTCAAGGTCACAAAGTCCAAGGTCATGGTCAATTGTGAAAGGTCTTGGTAAGATGTGTCCATGTGTGAAATATCAAGACTGTATTTGTAAAAGGTCATGAGATATATGCTGGGTTTAATTTTTTTTAAAGTAGGTCAAACTCCAAGGTCAAGGTCACAAGGTCCAAGGTCATGGTAAAATGTGAACGATGTTGATAGGAGGTATCTATGTGTGAGATATCAAGGCTGTATGTGTAAAAGGACACGAGATATAGGCAAGGTTAAGAATTAAGTGTAAAAATCAACAAAGGGCAATAACTCCAAGAATTTGATTGGCAGAGTTACGGTTCTTGTGCACTGCACCTCTCCATAATGAAATCTATTCACCTGTAAAGTTTCATGATTCTACCTTACATATTTTTAGAGTTGTGCTCCGGACAAGAATCAAGTTATAAAATCAACAAAGGGCAATAACTCACAAAAGTTGATCGGCAGAGTTACGGTTCATGTGCACTGCACCTCTCCATAATGAGGTCTATCCACCTGTAAAGTTTCATGATTCTACCTTACATACTTTTTGAGTTATGCACCGGACAATAATCAAGTTTGAAAATCAACAAAGGGCAATAACCCAAAAAATATGATCAGCAGAGTTACGGTTCTTGTGCACTGCACCTCTCCATAATGAGATCTATCCACCTGTAAAGTTTCATGATTCTACCTAACATTGTTTTTGAGTTATGCTCCGGACAAGAATCAAGTTATAAAATCAACAAAGGGCAATAACTCAAAAAAATTGATCAACAGAGTTACGGTTCTTGTGCACTGCACCTCTCCATAATGAGATCTATCCACCTGTAAAGTTTCATGATTGTACCTTACATACTTTTTGAGTTATGCTCCGGACAAGAATCAAGTTATAAAATCAACAAAGGGCAATAACTCAAAAAATTTGATCGGCAGAGTTACGGTTCTTGTGCACTGCACCTCTCCATAATGAGATCTATCCACCTATGAAGTTTCATGACTCTACCTTTAATACTTTTCGAGTTATGCTCCGGACAAGGTTTGGTCTACGGACAGACCGACCGACCGACCGACCGACCGACCGACACTTGCAAAACAATATACCCCCATTTTCTTCGAAAGGGGGCATAATAATAATTCCAGATGTGATTTTGAAATAAATGACAAACTGACAAACCATTTAGATACGTACCCCTCTACATGCATCCAGATTTCATGTTTTTTACAAATATCCTTGTGGAGTGTCAGAAATCGTCAATGCGTGGTGGATTAAAGAAGCTTCTTCAGTTCAAAATAATTTAAGCTACAATTTTGAAGTGACTAACATATAGATACCTACCCCTCTACATGCATCCATATTTCATGTTTTTTACAAATGTCCTTTATGTCTTCTAAATCATCTACATGCCCCATGGTAGGAGTGCCTACAATATAGTACAGAATGCCATATAATCAGTGCTTGAAATTCAAATACAAGTTTTACAGAGAACAAAACTGTATCTTGGGGGTAAACATTTAAATGTAACATAATTATGTGAGACTCATTTACAAGAAATAGGCAGTGTGTCCTTAGGTCAGACAGTACATACGAAGGGCATTTCGTAAATTCATGAAATAGCATTGCCGAGCGCATGATAGTGACTGAATATTTATTTCCTCTTCCAGACCCTCAAAGTTCTCTCCCTATGTTTGAAATACCAACAGCAATCTGATCATGATTGAATCCGACTTATATCATGCTCATAAGACTAACCTGCATAAGCTACAATCAACACTGGTGTTTTGGCTGCTGCTATATCATCTTGTATCAACTTCTCCAGGATTTCTTTGTCCTGAATAATGAGAACAAGTATGATAAATTTCAAGGATATCATTTAATACTTCCAAGACAACAAAAACAAGATATGTGTGTAAAAGGTAAAAGCTAGGGAACAGAAAGTTTTTATATTGTGTTTTCATGCATAAAAGTATCAGAAAAACCGATGAATGGACAAACAGATGGACAACAATTAAGCAATAGGCCCCCAATCTTATGATATGTGGGCATAATAAATACTGCTGCCTAGCTGTCTATCGACATTTTCTTCTTGTTGCTTTATAGCAGTCAAATTCAGGTATTCATTGGGGGAAAAGTTCATAAAGTTGTTCAGGCAACAGATGCAAGTCCTAGAATAAGACAAAAATAAAAGGTTGCAGTGAAAGTGAAGTATTTTGGAAATCACTTCTTTCAAACAATTTTTTCCTTTCTCTGCAATGGTTATTTGCTATGAGTTCGGTCCTTTTAAGAATAACGTAATGCTCATTCAAGTGATCTTTGAAATGTTAGAGCTAACACACAAACATAACAAGAGCTGTCCGAAGACAGCGCGCTCGACTTTCTAAGTTGCTTAGTATAAAGGGGGCATAACTCCAAATTTAGTGAAGCCAGGGTCATGGGCCCTGATAGTAAGGTAGAGGGTGTGATGGGGAATAAGTATTCCAAGTTTGGACTGAATCCCTTTGATAGTATGGAAGTAATTGATGTTTGAAAAAACTTTAACCTTTGTTGCAACGCCAACGCCGACGCCAACGCCAACACCAACGCCAACGCCGACGCCCGGGTGACAGTATAAGCTCTCATTTTCTTCGAAAAGTCGAGCTAAAAACATAATAAATGTTATTGTCTTTATAATGAAAAGCATGATTTTCATGGCAAATATTACAGATCGGAGGGTCAATTGTGTAAATTATGTAGCATTAACCATATGATTAACTTGCATCAGAAAAATTTAAACAAGACAAGTATTTGATACAATTAGTTAACACTAACCATCCTTTGAACAAAGACGATCTGCTTCAAAGTTTACAAGGGCTGCATTACAGTAAAATTTCCCAGAAAAACAAGAAAAATTTATACAAAATTTGTGAATGGGTTAACCCTTCACCATTAACCCTTTCCCAAACAATGCCTAGCTTGACAAACCTGACAAAGCTTTAGATAATATTTAGACAAATAATGATATCTAGCATTTTCTCCTTTCCCATCTATATTTCATATGCAAACAAAAACATAAACAGTATTATAAAATTGACTTAAAGGGTAATATTATAGGCGTTTGATTCTTCTTTTTTACAAAACAACATCATTCAATGAATAATTTTAGTTAAAACGCTTTTCAAATTATGAATGAAAAAAGAAATTATTCGAGATTTTAATTTTCCGTATTAAAATTTGTGTGAAAATTTATCTCCCTTTGGTCATATATTATATTCATATTACCGGGTACTTGATCGGTCATGTGACTAGTGACGTAATTTTCGAAGTAGAATATGACACTGAATTTCAGCGATATAAGTTTGGCTTATTGGTGGTTTACGCCGTTTTCAACTACTATCTCGTAATGAAGTGATCGTACCTGAGTAAATGGTGGATAATCACGATAAAAATGAAATTATATTATTTCATTTGATAAATGAATGAACGAAAGGGGACATGATATATAGATCTATTATGTTATATACGTGAAAATGCATATTTGTTGAATGAATAAAGGAATGTGCGTAATGAAAAAACTGATGCCAAAGAAGAAAATTAAGATTTTTTCCATCAATATTGATGTTCATAAAGTGTTTTTGGTGCATTCTTACGCAGAAAATATTGATGAAAAAAAGAAAAATTGAAAATTAAACATACTTACCATATAATCAATATAATCACCATTTTGATACGATTTCCCCACTAATTAGCAAAAACAATGATACGATTTCCCCACTGATTAGCAAAAACTATGATATCCGATCACTCGATTATCGATAAATGACGCATATATTCGAATGCAGACAATTCAAACACGTGTCATTGTGGGACGGACACTTTCGATATTCTTTGAATTCTTTCAAATTTTGCCGTCCAGTGATGTGTTAATAAAATGACATGATGTCGTCGAAAATCCAGTTGATCGTATGTTTAAAGCCTTTCGAAATAAATGAATGAATGTATGAAATTTACCAACTTTACATCATTCAATTAGACATTATCAAAATTTTATTCCATAATCACGGAAATCAATTCTTTCCCATACTGTTTCTACCCAGAAAGACAAACAATAAATTTCCTTCACGAGCAATTGTCATCTGCATAGAGTAATCATATGGTCGTCTAAAAACCAAGGTTTGTTTGGAAAGGGTTAGATCTAATTACGAGATTGACATATTATTTTGCATGCACGTGTCAACAATTATCGTCTGCTATCTCTGGTTGGACTCTTCTTATCAAAAGGTTACGCAATCGGATTTAAATTGACATTACCATACAACACACCAGTTTACCGACATGCTTCCAAAATGTAGTATCAACCAATATCTAACGACTTAAGTTAGGTTGTTTTGATCGCTTTTGAAAAAAAAGTGAGATCGCATTTCTTTTGAAAATTAGGGATTTATAATGGGATCCCTTATTCATACGTCACAACTCTTCTTTTGTTTTTGAAAATTGAATGCATCACATGATAAGGACCCCTTTTTCAGCAAGGAGAATTACACTATTAGATCTAGAGAAGAATGTAAATATATGTAACATTACTATTGGCGAAAATACCTTTCCTGTCATTGAAAGAAAAAAATCATGAATATGATTTCTCCCTTTCCCATAAAGTATTCTAACTAGAAAGACAAAAAAAATAAATTTCATTTGCGTGCAGTTGTCATCTGCAACATCTTTGAATTTGGACCAATCTCAATTTTTATCGTTTTGTAATGGTAAAGATGAAACTATATGGAAGAAACGGTGCTTGTTTCGAACGACAGAATATCGCAATATAGTAGCAGAACTCAGGAAAATGCTATTGTCTCTGAATATGCTTTTAAATCACCGCAACTCCGTTGTCATAGTTAGTGACTAGAAGATTCTAGCAGCCTATAACATCCTTATTTTTTTTTTTTTTTTGCTTGGAAAGGAATTAAAAAGTAATCGTCTACCGACATATTTTGTTAAGCCTGTACCCCACTTATCTTATCGGACCAGTCTCGATTTCAACATTTTCGAATTTGGACCAGTCTCAATTTTCATCGTTTTGTAACGGGCGAGATGAAACTATATGGAATGAAACGGTGCTTATTTCGAACGACAGAATATCGCAATATAGTAGCAGAACTCATGAAAATGCAATTATCTCTGAACATGCTTTTAAATCTCCGCAACTCCGTTGTCATAGTTAGTGACCTTCTAGTAGCCTATAACACCCTTAAATTTTATTGCTTGGAAAGGGATTAAAAATTATTTGTCTACCGACAAAAAGACATTGACACGTGTATGTGTATATCATCCCAATCAAATTCCTTTTAATTTATCATAAATCGATTATTGATTTAAATTGATTATCGATAAATGATATTCCAATATGCAGACGGTTTTCACTAATGTCGACTATTTGCTATAAATAAATGCTTATTCAAGGGAAGTAATTTTCGGGAGATTTTTTCGTCACAAAAAAAATCGATACTTTGATTGCTGTGTTCAATGCGTTAAAGCGTTCCTCAACGAAATGACATAGTACGCATTATTTCAAAACCAGTTGTCGAGCGATTTATGATTAAGAATAGCAAATTCCAAAATTCTTTAGTATTGCCCTTTAATCTAAAGTACAAACCCTCTTATTACTTAATGTTCTTGTCCAGAAAAAGGTTAAGGTGTTTATCTTATATTACATTGATGTGCAACAGCTGATACAGTTTCAAACACTATCCCAATTCCCACTGTTCCAATTTCAAAGCTGCTGCAATATCAAAATGAATCTTGTTTATAATAGGGCTTGTATACATTACCATAAAGAAAATACTGAGGCAAAGGGAGAAAATGCTGGTCTTCAACATTTTCTTCTTTTGCCTCAATGTTTTCCCATGCCTTTTCTATCAATGATGTCAAAACCAGGTCTTATTTGGGAAAACGTTAATAGCCCATTATACATGTAATCAGTATATTTATTTGAAAGCAGCAAAGTACTCAGTCATCATATCCTTCTAAACCCAGTAGAAAAGGGCTGCTTTGACAGATGTAGAAGAGACAGCTTTGGAAAACATTGAAAGAAAAGAAGACAAGGGCCGTCAGAGACGGACAATGCTCCCCGAATAAGGCATTGTCACAATAAATGTATGCCATGGAGAGCACTTTATTGTCAAGGGCATCTGATTTGCTACTCAAATATGAAATTTCATCAAATTCTGACCATTAGACTAGGAGAAATTTGAGAAAAACTATATTTCACCATAAGTCCCCTTTTCCCATGACAAGGCCTCAAATCCAAAAACGGGGAAAAGTACATTGGCATTTTGTCACAGGGAGTTCACATGGTAAGTTTCATTTGATTTGGCCCAAGGGTTATGGAGATATTGCTTCGGACGGACGGACGGACGGACGGACGGAATGACGGACGGACAGGACGGACGGACGGACAGACGAAGCGGCGACTATATGCTCTCCCTTCGGGGAGCATAAAAATGCTGATAATCAGCATTTTCTACTTTTCTCTAAATATTTTCTGAGCTGTATAATACAAATTGTAATCTCTTTATCGAAGTTGATTTTCTCATCAGAACCACCTTTGAATTTGGACCAATTTAAAAATGTGTTATCTAAGAGAAGGGTTAAGTTTTTCCCAAACTGCAACATATCCTGACTGTAACATATTAGATGGTGCAACTTTCAAAGCTGTTACAGATGACAAAATTGATATTCATAAAGATGGAATTCCCGTACATCATGACACAAAAAACATTCAGAGAAAAGAGCAATGGTCATTGGCATTATCTTGATTTCTAAAACTTTCCCAAATATGGCAATACAAACCTTGTATTGCTTTGGAAGGGCTAAAGGAATAAAGTTGAGAAATATTTGGAAATCATCCAGAGAAAAGAAGAAAATGCAAGAAACATAATTTTTTCTGTCTTTTGCAATTTTTATGTTATCTGTAGACAAAAATTCAATTAACCCAAACCAAAACGACTTGGAACAAGAGGATCATTGAATCTTAAGTATCAACATGATCAATCATCTCTGCTAGTCAGTACATGCAACCTTTGATATTACATATGGTGCTTATTACTTTTCTATACTAGATTAAAGCTTTACTTTATATAGATGAGTACATAAGTTTGTTAGAAGCATATTTATGCTACATGATGATATTCATTAGAGAGAAACTTTCCCCAATAAGTTCTGTACTAGATCTACATGTACTTTATTTTCAAATATTATAGAATATGTGTGAGAAAATAGATATTTAAGTCTAGACACAGGAAAGGTATTGTTTACAATTGTTAACATGTTGAAAATTGACTTAAAACATGTATATGTACATATCAGATTCATCGCAAAAGTTTAACCATTAAGATTTCAATACCAACTTCACACAACAAAAGATTTCAATGCTCTCAAAAGGGTAGAGGATACAGCAAGAGATACCAGAAAAGTGTCTTTTTTCTCATAGCACTTGGGGTCAACGAGTTTTTCACAGATGAATGAACCTTCTTGATCATTGCCCACACCAAGCAAATTTGGGAAGCACAAACAATCAATAACGCCCAAAATATACAGAAATAGAAATAAAAGAAAATGAGTTAAGATACAGAAAAAGGACCTCCACTATATTTTGAGACCAACATGAATGACAACGAATTTTGTGCTAAAAATAGATAAAGTTTACCCCATTATGTTTTGATAATCTGTTGGTGTTGTTATAAAATATCGTAACTACGGCTTGAATCAAGCCGTAGTTACGATATTTTATAACAACACCTTTGGTATACTATTTGTTTGTCCGAAATTACGTCACAGTTAACTGGATAAAATCTTTCTCTACTACAATGTACCCCTGGACTTCGGTAAGAATTTATGAATATGCAGACTGGTCCAAATCTGTGGAACTTGATCACACTACATTAAGCTGCTAACTCTTTCCAAAACGGCATTTATTTTAGTGATCTGATTCAAAACCTGCTGCAAACCACAAAATGGATGATGCTAAAGATTGGATTTGTGTGCAATATAGATCTAGCATAGAAAATATTGAGGCAAAAGGAGAAAATGCTGATTATCAGCATTTTCTTCTTTTGTCTCAATGTTTTCTCAAGCCTTTTCTTTTAGGAACGTCAAAATCAGGTCCTGTTTAGGATAGGGTTAACAATGTTTAAGAAGCGTATATAACAAGGTGTCACATAATTCCCTGTCACCTAAGATAGGAATATTGAATCATGCTCCCGCAGTAACTCACCATTTTGTGATGCCGATTTGGTGCCTATTATCAAAAAGTTTACCGGTAAATTATAGTACTCTTTTATCTTAAAAGAATATTTTAGGTCACAACCAGTTGAAAAATGTCACAGACAGCAAAATGTATAAATCTAACTAAATAAATGAATTTTCAATATCTTGTTGTGAAAAAGAGGAAAATGTTGCTATCAAAACTAATTAAAAATTCAATCCAGCCTTACAGTATATTTACTCATTCTAAAATCAAAATTGACTGATCATTGTTTCAATTACAAACTGCTGCTTAATATTCAGAATTTCTTGCAGGCATCATTGAATAAGATAAGTCTGCCCGTGCATGCAGCCTGACCTTGTTCTGCAATGTCTCCTTGCTTTAATTCAGTTGAATTGAATTGGAAAAAAGGCTCAGAATACCATCATTCCATCTTATCTATTGTGTCAATGCAATTACTTCATTTTTACATTCAGGCGATTTTTCATGTGACATTCGACAACATTGCTTCAATTCTATTCTAAAGAACAATAAATCTATACAAGCACTTACCATTTTCGAACTAGATCCAAACAGTGTATTACATGGAACCACACATATTGAGGACATTGGTAAACCAAGCTGTAAAATAAGGACATTGTTAATGTTTAAATTATCATTAATTTGCAGATCAAATCTACAAAGCAGCATGATTTAAATATAAGTGTTCAAAACAAGATGCTACAGCTAATAATCTTTTTTTTAATGTTAATCATACAATATTCATTTGAGAACATTGGTTTAGCTCACAATAAATGACCTGGCAGACCTAGCTAGTAGCTAAAGGTGCTTTGCCAGGTCATTAATCATGAACTATGAATGTTGACAGAAGTAAACATTCAGACCATATAACAAACAAACTCTTGAACTTCAGTTACCAACTTACCATGACAGTACAATAAAGACATTCCTTTCATATATTTTCAACTACAACTTGGCTTCTAATAACAGCTCTATAATTGTTACCTCCGTTAATTGATTTATTACATTGCTTAACACTTTCCCAAACAAGAACTGGTATTCATGTTACCAATAGAATAGGATAAAAAATTTCTCCTTTTGTCGCATAGTTTTCTTTGCTATATCATTCACAAATTTCACCTATATTAACATCCCTTTTGTTGTCTGCAGCAGCTTTCATATTTGGCTACCCTCAAATTTTGCTGTTTGGAAAAGGGTTATAATGTCATCCATTCATCAAGAAGTCATTACATACCTGTACACAAAGATACGATCCAAGACCATATTGTGCTGCAGAACTAAGATAGATTACTGGGGGCCGTGAGTACAGGGCTTCAAACCCTTCTGTCACATATTTAGGGTACTTCTGGTACAGGGCTAGTCTACACACACGAACCAAACCATCCTTAGGTTCCTCATGATAGTATAGAGATGCATCCTCAAATCTTAACAAAAATCATAGTGCATATAACCCATTACAAGACGACAAAATTTTAGGGTAGTCCTAGATGTTGCAGAAGATAATTTCAAGTAAATAAAATTAATTACATATTTAAGTCTTTTAGGGAAAACATATAGTGGGAAATGAAGAAATTGCTTTTCACCAGCAATTTTTTAATTTTCCACAATGTTTTCCAAAACCTTCATCTTCAAGGGTGTGAAAAAGTGTCATTGTGTGGTAATGTGATAAGCTCTTTCTGAAATGGCAAAAATATAGACTGTTCTAATTTGATACTGCTGCAAACCCAAATCAATGTTGATAAAGATACATAGAATCTATGTTTGTTATAACACAGAAAATATTAATGAAGAGAAAATACTTGTCATCTGCATTTTTTTTTTCATTAGTCTCAATGTTTTCCAAAGTGTTATCTACTGTGAATGTCAAAATCAGGTATTGTTTGGGAAAAGATCTATAACATATTGCAAACTTTCAACTTCTTGAATGAATGTTATCCCTTTTCATTGCGTTGCTGTTTGCTTTTTGTCTGTCTTTCAGTCTTTTTTTAAAAAGAATTTACTTTGACATGTTTTTGTGAATTTTTTAGGTGTGATATACTGAGCAAAAATGAAAACTTTACACCTACATTGCTTGCCATATTTCTTCTACATGCAACAAGTAAAGAAATCAAATGAATGTGCTTCGCATTGTTCATTGACTTGGTTTGCCAAACACTAAACGTTTTGTTGATCTTAATCACAGGGATGAAAAACGGACCCTTTAAGTGTGACAGGCATCCGTTTTTTCATGTGTGCAATTTTAACAGAATTTTACAAAATTTAAACCCTCGAAAATCCGAGCAGAAGAATTCAAACCATGTCAGACTGTACGGAATGGTAGTCTGACAAGTTATCAGTCAGAAAATGTAAAGAAGCTTGCATAACATTGTTTGAGCTTTTAAAAAACGATGTTTGAAAAGCAGAATTTTCATTATGTTGCAAAGCTTGAAAAGTTTACAATGCAATCTCCATAGGAAATTGAAATCGCTATTGCATGAACATCTGGGAAAAATCCTAGTCGAAAAAAGGGTTCAAAAATCCCATGTAAAGCCTGCATGTTTTATTATGCTCCCCGAAGGGAGAGCATATAGTCGCCGCTTTGTCTGTCCGTCCGTCCGTCCGTCCTGTCCGTCCGTCATTCCGTCCGTCCGTCCGTCCGTCCGTCCGTCCGAAGCGATTTCTCCATAACCCTTGGGCCAAATCAAATGAAACTTACCATGTGAACTCCCTATGACATAATGCCGATGTACTTTTCCCGGTTTTTGGATTTGAGGCCTCGTCATGGGAAAAGGGGACTTAAGGCTAAATACAGTTTTTCTCTAATTTCTCCTAGTCTAATGGTCAGAATTTGATGAAATTTCATATTTGAGTAGCAAATCAGATGCCCTTGACAATAAACTATTTAGAATTTGTGTATAAGAAATATGTCATGGAAAAAGGGGGCTTAACATTTGTTAGCTTTGTATTAGCTCTGCATGGCATATATTTATTGTGACAATGCCTTATTCGGGGAGCATTGTCCGTCTCTGACGGCTCTTGCATGAACATCTGGGAAAAATCCTAGTCGAAAAAAGGGTTCAAAAATCCCATGTAAAGCCTGCATGTTTTAAAACAAGAGCCGTCAGAGACGGACAATGCTCCCCGAATAAGGCATTGTCACAATAAATATATGCCATGCAGAGCTAATACAAAGCTAACAAATGTTAAGCCCCCTTTTTCCATGACATATTTCTTATACACAAATTCTAAATAGTTTATTGTCAAGGGCATCTGATTTGCTACTCAAATATGAAATTTCATCAAATTCTGACCATTAGACTAGGAGAAATTAGAGAAAAACTGTATTTAGCCTTAAGTCCCCTTTTCCCATGACGAGGCCTCAAATCCAAAAACCGGGAAAAGTACATCGGCATTATGTCATAGGGAGTTCACATGGTAAGTTTCATTTGATTTGGCCCAAGGGTTATGGAGAAATCGCTTCGGACGGACGGACGGAATGACGGACGGACAGGACGGACGGACGGACGGACGGACAGACAAAGCGGCGACTATATGCTCTCCCTTCGGGGAGCATAAAAATCAATCGAAAACCATGATAAATTTGTGAATATCAAACATTTTAAATTCCCTATTTGTTTATGTCAAAGGGAGGTAATTCACAAAATTGACAGATTAGACCTTTATTCTAGAGCTTGCTACTGGTGATAAGAAAGATTTTTTGTGTTTTTCTGGCAACCCAGATACGACAAATTCCGAAAAAATAGTGAATCGTTTCCTGCGCATGCGCATATGTGACATTAGATGTAATTAGCTCTAAACGCATTAAGGGTCGTAACTCTGACATTAAAGGACACAATGCAATGAGATTTTGACAAAACGATTGCTGAAAGCCTGGGAAATAACGTCAAAATATATTTCATGCTTTTAGTTCGATAGTTTTCCAGAAACAAAAAATCTTGAAGTGTAAAGTTTTCATTTTTGTTCAGTATATTAATGTTTTTAGTACATTTTTTACATTGTACACAGTTCTATTACCTTTGAGCTATTCTACAATAATCTTTATTTTGTCATGTCTTTTCCTCAAAAGTAAATTTTGTAAATTCAGAAAGGCAGTCAATTATATCATACTATAACAGAGTTACAGATAAGACAGGGTAATGACGTTTTAACTTTGTTAATTTAAATCCAAATCCTATGATGTGGGTACTCATTGGAATTGTCTCAAAAAGACAATTCCAATGAGTACCCACAACGAAGGGTTTGTTGAACAAGCCTTCACCCTGTCTTATCTGTAACTATACTATTACAGGACAAACCTGAACATTTTCGAGAGCCAGAGTCGACAGTCCAGTGTTATTTTAGACGTGAACCTCTTCAGATGTGACTCGTTCAAGTTGGACACAAAAGCTGCCAGACTATGAGCTGTAACAGACGCATGGCCATGTTCATCTAACGGACGGAATTTTACACTTCTGAAAAACAATACAATAGATCTACATTTGTTTCAAATTTACTTGTTGTCATATCTAAGCCTTTCCCAGATATCAAAAAAAAAATATTAGGTAGAAAAAAAGGTAAATTTAATCAAAGAAATCACTGAAAAACAAAGGGAAACAAAGGGAAAATGATGGAATTAAACATCAAAACACAACATCTAATCCAAGCCATTATCTGCTTTTACAAATTAAGACAATTCAACCAATGGAAACAATGCAGAACAAGAACCATTAATTGATTGACCCTTAACCTGCTGCCTTTTTTTCAAACAAATTGTCAATTTAGATGCATTTCAATATCACAAGATATTGCCACAATACTTGAGTAGAAAGCAGGCAGTGTAAGTTAACATAAGACAACATTTCTGTGCAGACTGATCTTAGACTATACTGCCTGTCATAGTGACAAGAACAGCATTAGAAGGGTTAATACGATCTAACATCATTGAGCTGTTAGGGTTATGTCAAAGCTGTTTAGAATGATTTTACATTTAACATGCTTACTTTTTTTCTACAACTTTGAGATCTTTGTTTTCATCTTCCGCATTTTTATCCTTTGGCATGAAGAAGTCAGCAAGAGTTATCTTTTCCTCTTTCTTCTCCTCTTCCTCTTTAAATGCATCTTCTTCTATCTCATACAACATCAATTCTTCAACATTCTTCATCACATTGGCCAAGTCCTTTCCACTGAATAAGAAATAAAGTCATTTCCACTGAATAAAAAAGTCCTTTCCCCTGAATAAAAAAGTCCTTTCCACTGAATAAGAAAAATAAAAGCATTACATGTGCCATATTTCAAACAAGAATTGGTCTTGACATCCTTGACAAGAGAGTCTTGGTAGAAATATTGAAGCAAAAAGGAATATGCCTGAAATGAAAACATAAAAGACCTATCTAAGCAAAGCCAATAAAAAAAAAAACAAGAGGGCCAGAATGGCCCCATATCGCTCACCTGAAAGAAGTTTAAGACAAAGAGTCACCCAAGGAACATTTATGCCAAGTGTGGTTCAAATTGGGCCAATGGTTGATTTTTAAAGAATTTTCTTAGAATTTTTCTAAGTCCAATAAGTCACGCCCTGCCACACCCACTTTTTCAGACAAAACAAAAATTCATTTTTTGTAAAGAGTCACCAAAGGAACATTTCTGCCAAGTTTGGTTCAAATTGGGCCAATGATTGATTTTTAAAGAATTTTCTTATGATTTCTCCAAGTCTGATAAGTGCTGACCTGCCATGCCCACAATTTTGGACGAATAAAAATCCGCGAACAAATCTTAAGAAGGGTCACCTAAGGAACATTCCTGCCAAATTTGGTTCTAATTGGCCCAATGGTTAAGGAGAAGAAGATTTTTGAATTTTTTTTTTAACAATTTCTCTTGGTTAGATAAGCCCCGCCCTGCCACACCCACATTGTTTGACGAAACTATTAATTTATGAACAAATGTTGAAAAGTGTCACTCAAGAAACAATTCTGCAAAGTTTGGTTCAAATTGACCCATTGGTTGATTTTTAAAGAATTTTCTTAGGATTTCTCTATGGCCGAAAAGCCCCTTTTCCCTGCCACGCCCTCATTTTTTGACAAATGTAAAGATTTGTGAATCAATTTTGAATAGAGAGACTCAAAGAACATTCCTGCAAAGTCTGCTTCAAATTGGCCCAATGGTTAATTTTTAAAGAATTTTCTTATATGATTTCTTTAAGTCTGATAAGCCCCTTTCTCCCTGCCACGGCCACAACTTTTTACAAATGAAAATATTTGTGAACAAATTTTAAAAAGAAAGGCTTAAGGCACATCCCTACAAAGTCTGGTTCAAATTGGCCCAATGGTTGATTTTTAAATAATTTTCTTATGATTTCTCTAAGTCTGAGAAGCCCCTTTCTCCCTGCCACGGCCACGTTTTTTGACAAATCAAAAATCTGCAAACAAGTTTTGAGAAGGGTCACTCAAGGAACAATTCTGCCAAGTTTGGTTCAAATTGGCCCAATGGTTGATTTTTAAAGAATTTTCTTATGATTTCTCTAAGTCTGATAAGCCCCTTTCTCCCTGCCACGGCCACGTTTTTTGATGAATTAAAAATCTGCGAACAAATTTTGAGAAGGGTCACTCAAGGAACAATTCTGCCAAGTTTGGTTCAAATTGGCCCAATGGTTGATTTTTAAAGAATTTTCCTATGATTTTTCTAAGTCTGATAAGCCCCTTTCTCCCTGCCACGGCCACGTTTTTTGACGAATCAAAAATCTGAGATCAAGTTTTGAGAAGGGTCACTCAAGGAACATTCCTGCCAAGTTTGGTCAAAATTGGCCTGTTAGTTTTGGAGAAGAAGATGTTTGAAGAAATTGTTGACGGACGGACAGACGGACGGACGGACAGACGGACGACGGACGGTGAGTGACCACAATAGCTCCCCTCAAGCACTTCGTGCTCAGGTGAGCTAATAATAAATTTCATAGAATTTTGGATATCATATGGAGGAGATTTGGAAGGAGTCAAACTAAATATGCACCAGTCTTCTATGTCATGAGAACAGTGAAAAACCAGTTATAAGATCACAACCCATCGTTGGATACCAACATGCTTCAGGCATCTTTGGGAGTCATCTGTGGTATGGAAATTAATGAGAGATTCTCTTGTCCATTTCCGGGCATCATCCATGGCAATGGAAATTGGCAAGGGATACCCTCGTCACTTTCCGTTACTATGGATGACACCCACAGATGCTCAAAGTGTTTCAATTTCATTGCTGGATAGTAGTGGAAATGGAGTCCCATTCATGAATTTCACTACTTTACTTTTTGACCAGATTCCATAGCAGGGTTTAAACCCTATGTACTCCCCCTTTATTTAATAATGAATCTATTTTCTTGCTGGATCACTTTTTTAACCCTTGTCAAACTAATTTAACCCATTCCCAAACAAGACCTGATTTTGACGTCCCTAATAGAAAAGACTTGGGAAAAGGTTGAAATAAAAGAAGAAACTGCTGATAACCAGCAACTGTTTCTCCTTTTATCTCAATATTTTCTATGCCATATTTTACACAAATTCTATCTTAAACACCTTCCATTTTGTCATTTTTGGCAGTTTTTGAAGTGGATCACCCTAAAATTATGTCGTTTGGGAAAGGGTTAAGATAAGCAGGTAGTGTAGAATAAGGCCAGATTGCACAAAGTCTTTATGCTTATTCTGCACTGAAAGATGCGTATTAGACTTATTTCAAGAAAAAGGGTAGATATAAAATCCATGAATGTGCAAGATATATCAAGTTTCATTGTTTAGACTTTTGTTTAATAAACAAACAGATCCTTTCGAACAAGGCAATTATATTTCTGCTTAACATATTTCATTCATCATTAGATGCCAAACACTTAGAGAAACTTTGTCGTTATAGGCTTGAAACGGGTAGAAAATTTCTACCCGCGTATCCATCTAACAATTACCCACCAGTACCCGAGTACCCGCACAAATAGATAATTAGTGAATTAACCCTTTCCCAAACAAGACCTGGTTTTGACGTCCCTAATAGAAAAGGTTTAGGAAAACATTGAGGCAAAAAGAAGAAACTGCTGATAACCAGCAGTTTCTCCTTTTGTCTCAATATTTTCTATATCATATTTTACACAAATCCTATCTGTAATAACATCCTTTTTGTCATTTGTGGCAGTTTTTGAAGTGGATCACCCTAAAATTATGTCGTTTGGGAAAGGGTTAAGATAAGCAGGTAGTGTAGAATAAGGTCAGATTGCAATAAGTCTTTATGCTTATTCTGCACTGAAAGATGCGTATTAGTCTTATTTCAAGAAAAAGGGTTTATAAATCAATGAATATGCAAGATATATCAAGTTTCATTGTTTAGACTTTTGTTTAATAAACAAACAGATCCTTTCAAACAAGGCAATTATATTTCTGCTAAACATATTTCATTCATCATTAGATGCCAAACACTTAGAAAAACTTTGTCGTTATAGACTTGAAACGGGTAGAAAATTTCTACTCGCGTATCCATCTAACAATTACCCACCAGTACCCGAGTACCCGCACAAATAGATAATTAGTGAATTAAGATGGCTGAATCAATTATAGTAAAGGAGTAATCCACAAACGGGAACATGCAGACCAGTCGATTGGATTGTATGAAGTTTTACGTCCCACTCAACAGCTAAGGTCATATGGAGACGGGACCTCGGTTTAACCCTTTCCCAAACGACAAAGTTTTAGAGTGTTCCAAATTCAAAGCTGTTGCAGACGACATTATTAAAGTAACTAAAAAGGAAATTTCTGTACAATATAGCACAGAAAATATCCAGGCAAAAGGAGAAAATGCTGATTATCAGAATTTTCTTCTTTTGTCTCAATATTTTCCAAAGCAATTTCTAAATAGGGACGTCAAAACCCGGTCTTGTTTCGGAAAGGGTTAAAGTCTCATCCGAAAGACTGGAGAAGCGGGGGTCGAACTAGCGACCCCTGTGTTACAAGTCCAGCATGTTAAAACTGCACCATCTCCGCCCCCTGCAGACCAGTTGACTTGGCCGAGTCAACTCGCCTGCATGTTCCCATTGGTGGATTTCCAAAATGAGTCCCCTTATCTAATGTGATCATTGGCAACACATTGTGCACTTTTTTTGCCATTCCTTAAGTTTTTGACTTAAAGACTAAAAAGTATACAAATTCATTCACTTGAAATCGTCGTCTTCAATATCTTTCAAATTAAGTCTTAAAATTTGCCATTTGGTAATGGGTTAAAATGTCAATTTCTGTTGTCACAGATTAAAGTGAAGTTGCATGACTTGAAGTTGAAGTGTTTGGTAGAAAATGATGGATGAAATACCTTACATGAATTACACAATTTTCGAAAGATTACAGAAAATTGCTTATTGAACAATATATACTCAGCAAAAGAGCTAACGCATCACTTTTTAAAATTGCATAACTTCTTTATTGTCAAAGATTTAGATTTATAATTTGACATATCTTTATCCCACAAGTTTTTGCTTTCATCCATAAAACTATTTCCAAGTTTTCTTTCTTATGTGACCGCGTCATACGAAAAGGGGACCGAAACAGTTTTTTGGCTCGTGTAACTTGTGATCTTTCTTAATCATTTTTGTTTGAACTGATTTTGAAAGCTAGTTTATTCTGGGATTGAAGTCTGAAAAAATTCATTCCTTATCTAACCTAACAAGGGCTTTTTGCAGACAACGTAGCTCGCATAGACGCACCTTTTTAAAAGAAAAGGTCAAGGTCAAGGTCACAAGGTCAAATTTTATGGTCGCACATCAAAGGCCTTGGTGAGACCTGTTTATGTGTTAATTATCAAGACCACATCTCATACAGTTCATAAGATATAGACCGATACGTTTTTTTTGTCTACGTAACCAACGTCGCCGTCAACGCCAACGCTGACACCAACGACACTAATAATGTAACACTACCTCTGCGGGAATAAATTACGCGCCCACAAAAGTGTTAAAGCCATCGGTTTGTTTAAGCAAAGGTATTTTTTCTACACAGAAACTCTTTCAGCCAATACAAAAGGTTTGAACGTTATGCGTGAATTTCCTATCTTAATCAAATTTTAGATTTTTTGAATTTTAGAATTAAGGGTGTCCTTATTAAAAGTTCAATATTTCAGAACAGACTGTAGCATTTACTATGAAATTTCATAAGGTTCTAACCAAATGGTAGAAATCTGAATGTACACATTTTGAATGTATTCTGTTGATTCGTTAAAAAAATATGAACAAAGATCGGAGTGATGCGTTAGCAGTTTTGCCGAGTATATAACAGATTGAATAGGTTAAAAACCCACATACGCTATGTGAAGAACTTAGTCATATCCAATTTGATCATAGCAATTTAGACTAGTCTACTATTTTACTGTTTGAGAATGAATCACAATTTCTTCATTTCCCACAATATTTTCTGCCAAGAAAAAAACAAAATTGTGAACTTTCATTTAATTGAACTTTGACAAGGTAGCACTTTGCCAACTGGTAAATAATTAAAATACAGTACAGCTCGCATGTTTTTTGCCTATAACACTTGTACACTGCCATAAAAATAAATTTTGAGTGAAAAATTGTAGTGAACACCCATTGTGACATCAAGGATATTCCATGCAAAACAATGTGCTTCGCAGTGATCAATGCAATTCATGATGTACAGGAATGGTAATACAGACAAGTGATGAATCACAGTGGCAAATTGCAGTGATTCCACAGCTTCGCATGGAAAAACACCCATTGTCACCACGGTGGATAATCACGTGATACGATATTTTCAGAAAATATTTAATAATTTTGTAAATACTGGACCGATTTGAATTCAGTTTGAAGCAGAGAATGTGGACAGACATCACGCATTAGATGGATGTGGTTGGTTTTTGAAAAATCAACTGATAAAAAAGTTATTGAAGATAAACCAAAATTTTGGTTTATCTTCAATAACTTTTTTATCAGTTGATTTTTCAAAAATCCAAAAAGTTCAGCTTATCCCTGGCATTTGCCCACCTTCTCTGCTTTAAACTGAATTCAAATTGGTCAAGTATTAAAAAAGATATTCAAGATTATCAGAAATTCTGAGTCACGTGATTATACACCGTGGTCACAGCCATCACGATTTTCCACCTGAAACAGCTCAAAAGCAAATCCCAGTGATGCATGGAAATATGAAAAAAATTGCGAGTTGTACTGTAGCATGTGTATCAACATCAGTTTTCTTATCACAAAAATTCTAAAAATAGATCTATTCAGAGAAAATAATTACAAAGCACTCAATCGCTTCATTTTTCCAACCTTCAATGACAAAGTTTTTAAACAAAGTGCAGAATATAGAATTGCTGAATGGGTAAACAAGTGACAATCTGTGCTCAAAACCCTTATCCTGCTATAGCCTTCAATGAAACAATCTATGACTATGTATCCACTTGTCTAACAAGAGCTGTCCGAAGACAGAGCACTCGACTTTCTAAGTTGCTTAGTATAAAGGGGGCATAACTCCAAATAGAGTGGTCCCAGGGTCATGGGCCCTGATAGTAAGGTAGAGGGTGTGATGGTGAATAAGTATTCCAAGTTTGGGTTGAATCCCTTTGATAGTATGGAAGTTATTGATGTTTGAAAAAACTTTAACCTTTGTTGCAACGCCGACGCCAACACCGACGCCCGGGTGACAGTATAAGCTCTCATTTTCTTCGAAAAGTCGAGCTAAAAATTCAAAAACTCACAGTGACACTAAATGCAATTTATCTTTACCTATGACATGAGCGTTAAAATCTCTGTGTAGCATTTTTTGTTTCTACTTGAAAATGTTTTTAAACAATTTATTGTATTAAAACCCTGTTAAGTAACACTGAATACTATCATACACATCAAACTTCTACCATTTCTCCATACACAAACGCCGGATTTTTCAAAAACTTGCTTTGAAAGATATAATTTCAGACAAGAGTGCCATAGTCACAATATACGCCGCCACTTAAAAAACTTGAGAAACAAAATTGACATTGACATGGATATAAATATCCACTCAAAAACCTGTCAAAAGTTGTGTACACAAAAGCAATGGGGAGAATCACGTGATTGACAATGGTATTAAACACGAAAAAATGGCGACGAAATGCCCGCTTCGGCGTGAAAATTCTAACTTTAGAAAGGTATGTATTAAATCTACGTAGTCTTTCAGACAAGCCACCTATCCTAAAGTACCCGCTATTGTCTAAGGTTTCCACAGATACCAAATTTTCCCTTATCCGTTTGCTGTATTTAGAGAACACTCAAAGAATGTTTCGGAAATTGCGAAAATTTTGGACGTGTGTTAAGCACGTCGCATCATATTTACAGCTTTATTTCTTACGCAAAGAGCTCTCATTTCACACGGTATATTTCCAGACCTCTTTTTATCGAAGACATTTCATTCTAGCCCATTTACAAGGTCCGTGGTGACTTTGTTAAGCGTTTTTACGAAAAAGATGTTAAACACACGTACACAGCTGTAGTGTTTGGCACGCCGAGTTCTTGTGAGTGTGGTGTTAAACACGCAAGTGTACCATAGTTGTGTAGAATGTGCTGACTGATTTGTGCTTTTAATACAGTTAATACAGTTAGCCTATAGAAGCCAGATGTGATCGTCTGATCACATTTAGCATTTATATGCTTCTTCGGACCTTTTTATACGTTTTCCCCGTTGATTAGTGTTTATTTTTGAGGACTTCCGGTTTCATTTTCAGTCAATATTTCTTCACAAGTTTATCACACAATATCTTATCAACATATATGTTCACTTCATTTTGCTTACACTTTTCGCACAACACTCTTCGTTACGTTTACTAATTGAAAGCTAACTTGTACACTTATTTTTGTAAACATTTTCTTCGATTCTTTAAGCGTAATATTGATTCAATTATGCTAACAATTTAATTTTTAAGTCGCTTAGCGCTCGCGCTGCGACTTATTGGGGCCGTACGAGGCTTTCTGGACAGGTCAAATAAGGTCAAAGACGGACCTCTTAACTTCTTCTGTATTTCTGTTTTGAGACAAAGTAGATCTCTGATTTCTTTCCACACTTTGATTTAATATTGAAATTCGACTTTCTACAATTTCTAAACTGACATGCCAAATAATCATTGTTAAACGAGGAAATTATACGTTTTATGTAGAACTACTTTGTTGGCGGAGAAATTTGATCGCGCGCAATAATTCCGTTTTCTGGGGTATATTGATCTAAGGGAAATAACCAGGTTTAAATTAGACAGTTTTCATGAAAGAGTTACTTCCCTTAGATAATGTAATATTAAATACCGTATACATATCTTCGGCTATAAGTCAAGGAAAAATTATTCAGAATGTGGGGAAAATAGACATCAACTTTATGACTCGGCGACAATAAACATACGACAACGACGGAATACTCATTTGCTTGATTCTTTTTATAATTCCATTTTAACAAGGTGTCTTGCTTGATATGCATCGTTCTGCCATTTCAAGCGTGTAATCTCGCAATCAATATGCCCTAAATTAACACACGACAGAATTGTACACAACAAGCAGTCGTCGCTTTTCTTCGAAAACCTCGTAACTGCATATTGTTTTAATCTGCAATTACTTGGTTTTCGATGAAAACCAACGCATTACGACACGCGTTATTTTTTTTATCTGCACTGTGAGGTACCGATCGATTTCATTGATTGGCATATGTAGAACTGCAGCAAGGTTTAAATACTAATTAGTCTCACATCTGTAAATTATCAAATAACGCTTAACTTTATCCGGATTATCGCTTAGAAGGAAAAATGTCTACAGATGACAATAGCTTAAAAAATCGTGTTGTCAAATTTGCCGAAAATTCGAAAAACTGTGCGGCTGAAAGTGATTTCGGCATCAGTGAAAAGCTAGTGAGAGACTGGCGAAAAAACAAGACAAAGATCTGTGATGGTCCAAAATCGCAGAAATGGAGTTTAGTTTAGTTTATTGGAGTTTTACGCCGTTTTCAACTACCAGGGTCATATCGCGGCGGCTGGAGCACCTACCCATGGATTCCTGTTGTTTCTCAAACCAGTACTACCACAACACCCTTACCGAGCCTCCAGCTGCTCGCCCACTTAGGTTAACGATTTCAAACCCATTGGTGGATGACAATTGTCAGAAAGGGTATTAGCCGCGGCCGGGTATCGAACCCGGGACCTCTCGTATGAGGGTCAGATGCGCTACCAACTGCGCTAAGGCCGCGGCCCGCAGAAATGGAGGGTTATTCGGATCAGTCCCTATGAGCCACAGGAAAATGATCTGAATGATTGGATTTTGGAGTTACGGGCAAGTGGCTATGTTGTAAGTAGGATCGGGATTCGCGTCAAGGCCCTTCAACTCGACAAGGACCAAAATACAAAACCCAGGGCGAGTTCAAAGCTTCTTCTGGGTAGTGTTGCAGGTTCATGAATCTTTTAGTCAATACCGGGAAGACCAGAAAAAACATTTTATTACACACCTGGCCAGCTTATCAATGGGAAAACCTACGGGACCACATCAAAGAAACGAGACTTAACTACTCGGCTGGTTCCGTGATGTTGGCGATCCCGAAATATGCAAGATGTGCATATCCGACGATTACTTTAAACAAAGAATTTTCCGTCGCCGGATTTACGGAAATGAAATTGTTGATTTGCAGGGTTGAATCTCGCGACCGGTAGGCGATCATAGACGGCACAAAAGCAGCTTTGCAAGTCACGGGCATTTTGTATGATACGGTTCCCCCGAAAGATCGCAGCTAAAACCCTACCTTCGTTTCAGATCAGAATAAATATTTCAGCCCACACGTTTTGATTCTTGTGTATGTATGGATAATTGTTAGCCCCAAAATGTTATTCATGGATATTTACACTCATGTTCAATTTTCGTCATTTTGTTTACCCCAAAACAGAAATATTTTTAGACTGCTCCATTTTGAAAGCTGTTGCATGCATACGACATAACTTACTTAAAAAACGATTGAATTACAGCATGGAAAGTATCTCGGGGGAACGGAGAAATGGCTAGTTATCGACAATTTCTTCTTTTCTCTCAATGTTTTCCAATCTTTTTGTTCCCATGATTGTCGTCGAAATCAAGTCTTGTTTGTGAAAGGATTTAAGAGAGAGGTTATATAGACGAACGTCGGCAAGTATTACTCTCCAAAGCCGATGTCTATTGATTAGATCATCAAAATACATTACTAATTACATATCATTTCATAAGAGGTAATGTACTTTGTTTTAAGAGAGTAGCAAGTATAAGCACGAGTCATGTAGATCTACATCTGCAAGAAATTTTCTTTTCACTAAATAGTCTATCCTTTGAATTTCGTTCTTCTTTTGAAAACTCTTTATGAAATTAAATTGTCTCTTAAATCTATCTACTCTAAACTTTAATGATGTAGAGTACAACACTAATAAATATTCACTATTTAAAGGGTGACCGATTAAGGGAGAGACTTGGGGTAAAGCTTCTTTTCTGACGATTGCCCTTTAAGTTCTAGATCTTTTATGAAGCAATGCTTGTAAATACAGATTGGTTGAAAAAGAGAATCGTCCCCGCCCATACATTGACTTACTAGTTGATTGACATGCTTCTCAGATGAATAAGCACGTGGTACAGTCGGATCCCTTTTGTTAAAAAAACAATATGACGTCTTGATGACGTAGCGTCTACTCAATCTGGGCTGGAATAGTGACTTCAAAACCACCGCCAACATCTGCTCAGTTATTTCGGAAACTGTTTCAAAATATGTTAGTTGGATTATTACCGGTGAATTTTTGGTTTGGATAATAGACTAACAGGTATCATTTTCTTCGTATCATCATGACATTATCGCTTGCCGACCAAAAACAAAATAACCTAGATGTATAATTTTCTACTTTACATCATAAAATCGGCATGAATTACCATTCAAATTAAATTGTCGAGCGTCCGTCGATTCAGTCGACGTTTCTGCGATTAAATTTCTTATCAATAATCACCGAATAATTAACGTGAAATAAAATAGTTTTTGTGAAGAGAGGGGAAGTTAATTCGTGAATAAAATATTATTGGAGGCTCAAATTATCGATTAATCACGACTTAAGGCTTGGCGCAATAAACAGTTCTAGAGATTATTCATTTCTATGACTAAAATATTGCATACCTAAATGATATCAATCTTGAGAAATATCACGGTCACCAAGAGGGATGACAAAAGTGCAAGTGTGGAAATACAACAGCAAAGATCAACGTCTCGCAAGGACGGGTACAAGATTGTTTTCCAGGGGCGGGGGGTGTAGTCGTATTGATCACCGTTTTATAAGATAATTTCGGAAAGTCAACTTCCAAAAGTTTTTCAAATATAGCTAAGTAATAGTTGCCCTGATGCATCCGAAAAATAAATCCGATCTTGAAATCAAGATTGAATTGCCAATGGTAGTGACACCGTGAAATTAGCTGCGATATCGTAGCCACAAATTTGATAACCGGTATTGGTTGGTGGCTACCAGTCCTCGCTCTTGCTTCTTTGGAGTAAAGCAAACAGTTGCAAAACACATTTTCTTGTATACGTTTTTAAATGCCAACATATTTTATCAGAAGTAAATCCGATAAGAACATAGTCCATGTCAAAATTTTGGTATAAAAGTATCAACAAGAATTGTTTTGATATTTTTTCTTCCAACAGAAATTCCATGTCTCAGTAGAATAAAATGGGTGGGTAGTCTAGTCCGCTTCAAAATTAGATTAAACTTTATTTGAAAGTGATTTCAGCATAAAACTAAGATGGATTGACAGAAAAATGGTTTAACCTGTTGTCAGGTAACATTCTCACTACATTCAACAGCTTTATTTTGAAGTTTGACTTTGCTAAACTTGCTGGAATGAATCATTCCAGTACCTGCTCCATTGCAACAAATAGGAAGGAATTTTATCCGAAACCCAGATCAATATTCAAAATGGTATCGGTTACATTATTGCAACTACCGTGAAATAAGTGCATATTTTGAAATTTGCCATGTCATACCACGGGCGGATCGAGAGGGGGTCGGTGGGGGGTGTGTTTTGGACCTCCCTCCTGGAATTATCCGAATTTTTTTTTAAAGCTGTATAACTTTAATGTAACGTTACACATTTTACACATTTTAAGCCATCATTTAGGCTCGGACTCCATGGAAAATTAAAAAAAAATCCTTGAGCCACCATTGCATACTAGAACGTATAAGTTCTTATTTCGAAATTGAAAAATAATGATGTAAAACAGTGCATCATATTGAGTTATAATTTTAAACTGAGTGATAAATGATTTGGAAAACTTGCATCAAAAGATGGTAGTATTTATAGTGTCATGGACGCCTTCCTGAGGGGTTTGAAAACGCTATTTCTCAAGAGCTCCCGGGGGCCTCTGGCCCCATGGACCCCTGGCCAGGGCGTTTCCATAGACCCATCGGGGGCCCTGTGGTCCATGGCCCCCTGCTGTAAAATTCAGTATTTTGAAAGTATCTAATTTTCACCCAGGGAGGACAAGTGTGATTCTGAGGGGGTTTAGTTAAGCGAGGAATGCGTTATGAAGTATAGATCTATTTTATTCAATGAATTTCTGTGACATCTTCTGAAATTGGGAAATCTGAATAGAACAAAATGGGTAAATATTTCATTTAAAACGTCGTTCTTACCCAGAATTTAGTTTAGTATCAATTCCAGTCAATTTACGGGACATGCAGCCAAAACATCGCAATCTACAGATTAAAGGGGGACCTGCTAGGCTGTCGAAAATGCAAATGGCACAAAAATTACAAACCAGATATAAAAGTAAACGTATGAAATTACCAACCTGAAGGGGTCCATTGTTAGCACTCATTGAGCTTTATCAAGTATGAAAATCCAAGTCAATGAATAACGTGCAGATCCGCATTTTATTGTCCTTGTTTTTGTTTTGTAACGATTACACATGCCCAACCTTCAAAAAGCAATTACGTCAGAGGTACGTCATCTGTGCTCAGCGAGATTCAACACACCGTACAACCGGCTGCGTCATCAACGAAGACAGATTCGGCATCTGATGTCCGGTGCATGGTAGGTCAAATTAATTTACTTTTATGAATAAACGAAAGGATCTTTGGTATTCTATAGTTGATAAATACGCGTATAAATGTTCAGTGCTAACTGCTTCTACAAAATAAACCTTTCCACGCATCCCTCGCAAATAAGGTCACAGTCATTGACGCAGCCGGTTGTACAGTGTGTTAATACTGCTTGGGATGTGTCTCGTTGACCTTGACCTTGTCTCGTTTCGAAGTAAAAATAGCTTGTAAAGGATTGATCTATAGCAAAGGAAAGATGGATATTCGCTGTGATTGAGGTTTTTATGCATTGCAAATTGTTTTTCCATGTACAAATATGAGTTCCCGAGTAGTTCAGAAGCATAAAAACCTAGCATGGGCCCCTTTCAGAAATCTGTAGTTACGACGTTTTTACTCCCAATCACTAAACATCCCAAAATTACCTACAAATTGGACCAATCTAACATTTTGAAAATAGATCTAGCTTCCACTGCTTTTCATTTGTAGCATTCATTTTAACGATATAATTATCTATGGATTTGCTGTAGCCTATGGTATTATGAATTTGTATATATAGATCTAGACCCTAGAATTTTATGGATGAAAAATAAAGCTGTGTTTCTCTTTAAATATTCTATAACTTTTGTTCTTTCTTTTTATTATTTTTTTTTTCAATTTGTTTCTATAGAATGTGATCTAATCACCAGTTTGGTCATCGTTTATAAACTTTATCGTCATTTTGACAAAATATATTTTGCGTACTTAAAATGGAGATCTAGGTCTTGTTTACATCGCATAAAACTTCATAGGTAAGAATTGTTACTCTGTCAATCATATTTTTGGGTTTTTGCCCTTTGTTGATTTTCATATTTAATTGTTTGTCAAGAGCATTACTAAAATATGCGAGGTAGATTCGTGCAACTTCATAGGTGGATGGTGTCATTATGTAGAAGTGCATTGTACAAAAATATAACTCTGCTGATAATGTTCGTGGAGTTATTGCCAATTTTCCCTTTTCATTCTTGATGTAAATTAATACTACAATTGCACTACTTTAATTGTTAAAGGTTTACCCTTGTGGGGGCACACATACATTTCATTCAATACATTCAAAGCATTCTCTGATAGGATCATGAAAAGCAAATCTTGTTTTACAAATAATTCTGTTGTAGCGACTTTCAGGCCCTTCAGGTGCTTTGATTTTAACTTTAATTTGGTAAAAGATGGTTTTGATTTTAAAAGATAGAAACTTGCATTATGTACAATAAAAATATAAACTTTTAAACCCTTTGATGTTTACCATAAATGGTAATCATTTACCATATATGCCCTGTTTTTTGCCCTATGATTGTGAATATTACTTAGGAAATTGATTGAATTGAATATAGTGACATTTTATTATAATCAATTATTCATTCGTATTTTGGCTATTATTACTATTCTTATAAATCTGTTATGGCTGTAATTTTACATTTGAAAGGTTTGAATCAGGAAATATGGCAGTCCATCGCTTTCCTGCCCCCCCCCCCCTTATTTTTTATTAAGTTGCCAGGATTATAATATATAGTAATGGTTATAGTTAAATGCTTCTTATGTTTCATAGTTATAGTAAAATGCTTCTTATGTTTCATATTGCACTGCTCTGTCTTGTAGTCATTTTACTCACTTATTTTTATAGCATTTGGCTTCAAATTTATTGATTAGTTTCCATATTTTATTAAGCAAAATGCATTGATGGAGGGTGCCTGTACCACGTCATTTGGAAGATCATTCCAATTTTTTGTAGCCCTAACACTGAAAGCATTTTTCTTACAGTCTGTTCTAGGCCTTGTTTGGAATAGTTTTAAATTGTTTCCTATAGTGAAACTTTCTTTTCTTAGTGTTATGGTGTTTTCGTTTGTCTTATCTACTTTTTTAATAAGCCGATACATCTGGATTAGGTCTGCTCTTTCTCTCCTGTATTCTAGAGTAGGGAGTCCAAGTATTCAAAGCCTTTCAGTATATGATTTGTTTTTCAGTTCTTTGACCATTCTCGTAGCCCGTCTTTGGACTATTGCGATTGCATCCTTTTTCCACCTAGGACTCCAAATCACTGAGCCATACTCTAAGTGTGGACGTACCATCATTGACTTGTATAATTGCAAAAAAACATCTTCTTGTCCATATTAGTGAAAGATTTCATTATAATTCCCATATTTCTATTTGCAACGTTTACTTTGGTATTAACATGACTCTGAAAAGTAAGCTTGGAGTAAATAATGATACCAAGATCCTTTTCTTTGTCAACATTTTGAATCTCATTAATGGAACCGTCTGTGCTTTTTATGAAGCATTGGTTTTGGCTTTCATTTCCAAAATATAGGGTTTTGTATTTAGTAGTATTGAACGACATTTCCCGTTTTGCCAAGTCACAAGCATTAAAGATGTTGCTTTGTAGAAGGTTTTCATCATTTGACTTACAGAGGTATATTTTGTGGATTGAATTTTTTGAACATCTGAACGATGCACAGTTAAAGTCTGGCACATTATTGGGCAAATGCACATCTGATAGGGACAAAATACAGTTTCAGTAAGGTTTGATGCACTTTTCACTGTCGATATAAGAATGGGTCAATTACACACGGAATACAATGTTATGATAGAAAATAATTCAATTCTATCCAGTTAACCGTGACATAATTACTGACAAATAAAGGTAATTCGTCGCTGTTATTATAAAACGTCAGACACGCTGATTTCCCCCTGAAGATTCTCCGCCAAACCTGACATAATGTCTCAATCTCTACCTGGTTTTCTTTCTCCGGTGACATCATACGGATTAAATAATCGGAGAATCTTTGGATTTGGAACGGCAAAATAAATATCTGCAGGTCTAGCAGAACACTGACCACGTCAACAAACGTTCATGACAGTATCACCTTGACTCTTCGGACCACTCATAATTTTTATAAACTTTTCACCGAAGAGTCTAGATCCCAGTTTCCAGAAGGGTTATCGAGGACATCACATTTCAGTTCAGAATTATTGTCTGCGTGAATTTGTCATGGAAATTACACGAATTTGTCATGGAAATTATGTATAACAAGTGATTTGATTAGTTAGAGTAATCATAGCCGATTTCGTTTTTTCCAAGTTTTTAAAAGATTACCCCTTGTGATGTCTTTCATATGTTACTGTAAGTTAACACCAGATATCAATCAGATTCGGTCCTGTATAAACAACCAATTTGTCCAATATCCGTGGCTTTTCTAGTACACGAGCAACTATAGCGCGTGTTTAACATCACACTCACAAGAACTCAGCGTGCCAAACACTACAGTATTGTATGTATGTTTAACATCTTTTTCGTAGATACGCTTAACAAAGACAACAACGACCATGTAAATGGGCTACAATGAAATGTCTTCGATAAAAAAGGGTCTGAAAATATATCGTGTGAAAAGAGAGGTCTTTGGTTAGGAAATAAAGCTGTAAATATGATGCGACGTGCTTAACACACATCCAAAATTTTCGCAATTTCCGAAATATTCTTTGAGTGTTCTCTAAATACAGCAAACGGATAGGAGAAAGTTGGGTATCTGTGGAAACTTTAGACAATAGCGGGTACTTTAGGATAGGTGGCTTGTCTGAAAGACTACGTAGATGTAGTACATACCTTTCTAAAGTTTGAATTTTCACGCCGAAGCGGTCGTTTCGTCGCCATTTTTTCGTGTTAAATACCATTGTCAATCACGTGATTCTCCCCATTGAAAAGGTTTTACAAATATCTGGTCAAAAACCTGGAAGGAGTTGCATTGACAAGGCTGCGATTTCAATAAGCCCCAGTGACTAAGTTTTAAGGGGGCATAACTCAGACAACAAGAGCCGTCATAGACCGATAATGCTCCCCTAATAAGTGTTTGTCACAAAATAAAAATCATCATACATTAAGCCCCCTTTTCCCATGACAGATTTTTTGTACACACATTATTTATAGAATATGGTCTAGAACATCTCATTGATCACAAAAGTACAAAATTTCATTAAAGGGCGACGGTAACAGATGGTCTAATTGCAAAAAATGATTTTTTTTGAAAAAATATGCAAAACTTTTGTGTTGACCACCTCGGGATGGTTAATAATATGCGATTCAGACAGAGAATGAGCCGAAATTACGAGACAGATAGCTGAATTTAGGGAGAATCCAAGCCTAAATTCAACCCCATCACTGATGGGGTTAGAATTATTTTTAAATTGTTGCGCATGCGCATACAGCGCAAACCATGATTCAAACGAGATTCATACTTAAATTTCAATATGACGTCATCATGTATGTTGTGACGTCATTTAAGAAAGTCGCATGTCCTACTGTTTTGACCTACTTTCGACATCGCTTCATGAATTTGGTATCAAATTGCGAAAAAATGAGTCGTTGCTTCAATAGTTTCTCGTAATCATTTAATCAGGTCATATAAAGCTTAAAAAGTGTACATTTCGCTTGTATTTGACAATTTTTGGGTCCAAATCTGGGAAATAGTAGCTTTAAATTCTGCCCATTGGATGAAGAGCAATTGGAGAAAATCTAATTTTTACATTAAGGCCCCTTTTTCCATGACGCAGCCTCAAATCAACAAACGGAGAAAAAGGTCCCTAGGGATTATCCCTGGGAGTTCACATGTGAAGTTTAATTGAATTTGGTCCAAGGGTTGCTGAGATATGGCTGTGGACAGAGGGACGGACGGACGGACGGACGGACACACGGATGGACGGACAGCATGGCGACTATATGCTCCCCCGAAATTTTTTCGGGGAGCATAAAAATCAATGAACCATAAAATCCTTACTTCATGCACATTTACCAATTAAGGTGATAAAATCCACCAAGTTTCATTAAGATTCAGCAAGAATCTTAGGAGGAGGCTGAAATTTCAATAAGCCCCAGAAACTAAGTTTTAAGGGGGCATAACTCAGGCAAAAATCAATGAACCAAATTCTTAATTCATGCACATCTACCAATCAAGGTGATAACATTCATCGAGTTTCAAAAAGATCAAGCCGGAAACTTAGGAGGAGTTGTGTTGACAAGAAAAGTGGACGTACATACGGATGGGTGGATGGACAGATAGACAGACAGACGAAGAAGATGACGCCAATATAAGACCGCCTCCGGCGACGTATAAAAATGTGTTTGACACCTACATTTGTTGATGGATTTTCGCTCTTTGCAACTACATTGGAAGTACCTGTATGTCACGAGGCAACAAAATATCATTGATTCTTATTGGGGATAGTTTTGTCATTTGCCATCCATGTATGATACAGGCCCCTATTTTAATAACAATCTTACAGCCATGTTTTTGTGGAAACTGTGTAACAAGACTCCCTGATTGCATGAGAGATCAGATTGGACCAATCAGGTTTGTTGTTAGAAGTGATCATGCAAAAAATTATTGTATGTTCTTTAACACTTTCCCAAACAAGACCTAGTTTTGACTTCCCTGATAGAATAGGCTTGGGACAACATTGAGGCTAAAGAACAAAATGCTGATAATCAGCATTTTTACCTTTTGCCTCAATATTTTCTGCGCTAAATTATTCCCAAGTTTGCCTTTAGTAACATCATTTTGTCATCTGCATCAGTTTTCAAATTGAACCGCCCAACAAATTTAATTGTTTGAGAGAGGGTTAATGAAACATGGCCCAGAAGAATCAAAATGCCACTACAAGGTTTAATGAAGTATAAAGTATATTTACCTTCCCTGTAGCGGCCCTGGTATGTGTGCCTGTTGTTTCTGCCTTAATCTCTCTTCATTGTCGGCCTTCATCTTTCTGTTCAAGCCAAACAGTACAAACAAGGGCAGATCTAGAGTGTGTGTGTGTGTGTGTGTGTGTGGGGGGGGGGGGGGGGTCGGGGTATTGTTGTTTAGGAAAGGTTTAATACAATATAAAGTATATTTACCTTCCTCGTAGCGGCTCTGGTATGTGTGCCTGTTGTTTCTGTCTTAATCTCTCTTCATTTTCAGCCCTCATCTTCCTGTGAAAGACAAGCCATACAAATATATTCATTATTAACCCAATCCAGTATAATGTCGCCCACAAGATAAAGGCTTTTGAAAACATTGTGAAAAAGGAAGAAATTGCTTGTAACAAGCAATTTCATCATTTCCCACATTTTTTTCTACCCAGAAATACCAAATAAGTTTGACTTTTTTTTATTCATTATTTGGACCATCCTGAAATTTTGCAGTTTGGGAAAGGGTTATCAAATAATGTCAGGTTTTGTCATTCTTAAATTAAAGGAATTGGTAGTCTAAACAAGCATATTTCAGTCTTTTAATATCTCACCTTATTGAAAATCATAATATATAGTGATAATGTGGTGTTTTTCTATAACTTTTTAACACTCAAAAGCACAGGCTATACAATGACTAGGCTGTAATAAAGGTCTCGCAATGATACAGGATAATTCAAATTAGTCATCTAAAAATTAAGTCCAATCTATTACCACTACCGTGAAAATAACCTCTGGCAGTTTAAACAATGTTATAAAACAGAAATGATCTTTCCCATGTTACTCATAAATGTAGGAAAGTGATAATTTGCTGTTTCCAAAATATTTTGATTTAACCCTTTCTCAAACAAGACCTGATTATCATCGATGTCCCCAATGAAAAAGACTCTGAAAAATATTGAGGCAAAAGAAGAAAATGCTGATAATCCGCATTTCCCCTTTTGCCGCAATATTTTCTATGCTATATTCTACACAAATCCAATCTTTATCGACACCCATTTTGTCCTCTGCATTAGTATTTAAATTGGACTGCCATAACAAAATTTGGCCATTTGGAAAAGGGTTAATTCATTAGGAAGATTATTTCTAATTTATAGCATGCAGTACATACTCATTAATCTGGTCTAGTAGAGCCTCTTGTTCCTTCACCCTTGCTTCTAGTTCAGCAAACATGGGGTTCATAAACATCTGGAAATGAAGAGGATTTGCAGTTTTGTAGTTTTGTAGTTTGTAATTATTTTCTTTGAGTATTTTTGGAATGTTTTGAATAAGAATTCTGATGTTGATACACAAGCTATTTAATCACTCTTATTGACTGATATCATCACTGTGATCAGAACATTGATAACAAGTCTGTCAGATCTATAGCAATGAATCTGATTGCTATCTGATCATGCACTTGGTCACATATACAGGTGGTGAACTCGGCCAAAGCGTGGGACGTTTTTTGGCTATCATAGTATTCCGTCGGTGTTATTATAAAATATCGTAACTACGGCTTTGATAAAGTCGTAGTTACGAGATTTTATAACAACACAGACGATTTGTCAATACATATCGGTAAACCCGGTCTATTTTTAGAACAAATTCATTGTTATTAGAAAAACTATCCAATCAGATCTTTAAACTCACATTTAAATGCAAAATATCTGTACATTGTTGTAGCAAAAAACATCCCTCACTTTGGCTGAGTTCACCACCAGTGACATACAGGTCTAGATTTAAAGAATCAAATGTTGTCTTCCCATGAAATTGTTTGCTTACACAAGTATGTTAATTAGTCAAAGACAATGATTGATTGATTGATTGATTGATTGATTGATTGATTGATTGATTGATTGATTGATTGATTGATTGATTGATTGATTGATTGATTGATTGATTGATTGATTGATTGATTGATTGGGTTTTAATGCCTCATTCCATTACTATGTTCATAATGCCGTGGTTGGGGCACCTAACCATGAATTCCTGTTGTTTCTTAAACCAGTAATACCACAACATCCTTACCAAGCCTAAAGCTGCTCCCCCACATAGGTTAATGATTATCAAATCATTGGTGGGTAACAATTTTGTCAGAAAGGGTCAGTTTGCTACAGCCTGGATTGAACCCTGGACCCATCAAGTGAGAATCCCATGCGCTACAAACTGCCCTATGACCGCAGCCGCTTCATCAACAATCACAGCATCGATAGCTAGTGGTCATGAGTTTCATTAATTGTCAATTGTGGTGCCTCGAGAGAATTTTTCTTGCAAGGGTGTCTTGTGATTTTCAAAATCAATAAATAAATCATTACTTGTATAAGATTTCACAATTCATATCATTATGGCAATGCATCAGCGGCGGATCCGGGATTTCTGTGACGGGGGTTCGTTTTTACACAAAGGGGGGTTCGTTTTACTAGTATCCCACAAGTTTGACTAAATTTCTGCATGAAAATGAAATAATCAGGCTTCAGAGGTGGTTCCTTTAAACCCCCCAAACCCCTTCTGGATCCGCCACTGTGCATTTACGGCCAGCAATTTGTTAATAATATCTCAATGATATCCATAGAATGGCTGAGATTCTGAGAAATAATGTGTAGAAAGGAAATTGTTTGGTAAACAGTGGTAGCTGTAGGACAATGACAAAAGACCACTTTTGCATGACGCATTACATATAGAATTGTCATCTGCTAAACAAGACATACTACAGCAGACATGGAAGCATTATTATTTTGTAATTTTGTTTCCAAAACAACCAAACTCTTTCATGTTCATACCTGAAATTGGGCATCTTGTCTGGATTGGGGAAGTCCCTGTGGGAAGCCCATAGGGAACTGTGGCTTGGATGCACTGGGTGTTTCAGAAGCTTCTTCTGCCATTTCCACCTTGTCGGCCTGCTCTGTAGGTTCACTGGACATTTTGACAGCTAATGGCTAATTTTAGAACAAACCTGTCTCATCCACGCTGGCAGTTGTATTTGTCGTAAAAAGTGGTCAAGAAATATTTGGCTGAAAACTATCGCATCAGGATTCTGTGACTCATTTGAAGCTTAATCAAGGAAAGATTGCTGGTAATCAGTAATCAATAAGTAGAATTTTAGTCTAAAAAGTAAACCAAACGGAGAGGGTCTGTTTACGACAACTGATGTGGCTACGATTGTTGGCACTTTTGTGATCCTTATCCAAAATGACAGAAAATTTCTTACATCAAATCGAGCACAATATTTTTCTGTGTTTAAAATGAGGTATAAAATCTAAAGTCTTATAAAGTCTTAAAAAACTGTGAATCTCCCAATTCATTTGTCCCTTCCTGCGTCACATTGTCATAATCGTCGACAGGCTGTTTGTGATTTGTTAAGAAGATTCATCAGGAGCAGAGTAAAGGGATCCAGCAACAAGTCGAACTTTTCCATATTGTAAATCTTTTCTCTCTTATTCTGTTAAAAATATAGTTTTCATACACACACATTTATACTAATTGTCTATTCTAAAAGGTCTGTTTTCATTATTTGCTGATTTTGCGTTTTATTACTTGTGAAAAATTCGTCAGTCAATTCGTACCCAGCCGTTTTCGAACCACAAGACAGAACTAGATATAGACTAGTTTAATCATTTTCACCTCAGCAATTATAACAAGAGCTTCCGAATTTAAATGTGACTGTTTAATTGTCTAATCTTGATTAGAGAAAAGACTGCATATTTTACAAAAGTGTTTTATTAAAGAAACTTTTGTTCCACACAAAACATTGAAAACAACAATCAGCTCTTCTTCTCAATAAAAACAAGGCTCCCTAGAGCATCAACACAATGTAGCTGTACAGGGTCATTGCATGGCGGAAATTGAAAGTGCAGCTAAAACCTGATAAAAAACATGTTCAGTCAAACTCATTGCCACATATTGATGCTTTTTAAGGCCCACAAAAAACTTTTGAAAACATTGTGGTAAATGAAGGAATTGCTTGGGACAAGCAATTTCTTCATATCCCACAATGTTTTCTGTTCAGAAAGACAAACAATGTAAAATTTTATTTGCTTGAAATTGTTATGTAACATTTTTTAATTTGGAACCAGTCTGAAATTTTGGTGTCTGGTAATTGTTTAACCAATTTCCAAATGACAAAATTTTAGACTTGTCCAAATTCAAAGATGTTGCAGACGACAAATTTTAAGCGAATAGCATTTTACCCGTTTTGGTCTTTTAGTGAAGAATATATTGTGGATAATGAAGACATTGCTTGTTACAAGCAATTTCTTTATTATCTACAGTGTTTTCTGAAGCTGTTATCTTGTAGAGAGTCAAAAAGCGTCATTATGTGGTAATGGGTTAATGGGATACCGCCAAGCCAGCTGATTATGATTGTCGTCTCTTCAAGACAATTTCAAGGAAAAACCACAACATAGGATTTTGAATTAGAATTTATACAACAAATTTAAAATAAAATTTACCCCCTTTTATCTATTACTCTTGACAAAGTTTAAGTGTCAAAGACTAAAATACTTTAATACATTTCAGGGAGATGAGAAGCACATGACTGATGATCTAAAGCCTTGGTTACAACTTGAACATCACTGAGAAAATGGCCATGTTAGATGCTCCTGCGCCTGTGAACTTGGTTCGCTCGTTATTCCTCTGCAACATCTTCAACTTTTTCTTCGCTGCAAGTAAAGCTTGCCTCATTCCATTTCTTGCTATATTTTTGAAAAAGCTTGGACTATCAGCGTCTCATGCAGGTATTATCATTGGGACAAAAACATTGGTTGGCATGGTATTTGCCCCACTATGGGCCAAATGTGCTGTAAGATGTGGAAGGAGGAGATGTGTGCTCATGTTCTCATTGTTTGTCATGGCAGCTGCTTATATGTCACTGACGGCAGTACCTAGTATTGATGAAAATGTGTTTAAAACTCAACATTGTGGCAATAAAGAGATTGTACCACCACTCAATTTATCAAACATTCCTGAAAATGAAGGACACAATGTTCCTGAAACATCAAACATCACAACAACAACTGCGAGTGTAAATATCACAGGTCAAACGTTAAATACAACTACAGAGACACCTGGAAATGGGAGCACTAAGAACATGATAGGAAAACCTGATGGGCATAATATATTTGATCAAACTCCTGGAACATCTCCCGCACCTGAACAAACAACCACAGAGCCAGCAGAATCAGAAACTGAATCAGATAAGAATGCTGATATAAGGGAACTTTTGACAGCTTTATTAGTACAGGCAGGAGCTGATAAATCCAAAGTGGAAGAAATGAGTACATCACAACTTATAGATGATGTTAATGGTTTACTGAAGACTCCACAAGGTGAGAAAATACTCGCTGAAGCTTTGGATAAATTACCACTTGAAACATCGATGAAATTAGCAGATGCTATTGAGTCAAGGAAAAAACAGGCCAAGAGACAAACAAATACAAGTGATTCCACTAACAAAACAAGTGTAGATAACTCTTGGAAGGCCTGGATAGTTAAGGAGATAAAGGATGTGAGAAAACAGATTAGAGAGACAGAGGACCAGGTGTTTGCTGTTGTGTTGATTATCCTCATGGTGGGAGAGGTGTTTGCTGCACCAATAGAAAAGATAGCTGATGATGGTTGGTATGAGTTCCTGGAGAGTATTGATGACATTGAGAAGTACGGCATGCAGCGTGTTTGGTCATCATTCGCCTATATAGTGTTCCCAGTGATCGTCACCCTGGCTGTGGACAACACCAGCTGTTTGTTTGGAACTGTTATACACCCCTTCATGCTGCATTTCTACATGTCTGGTCTATTACTGGCCATTACCCTGCTACTAGCCTTCTGTTATCCCATGACAACATCAGAGAAGTATAAATATGCCAGTAAGGTTATGAAGGGAGTGCAGACTATCTGTTGTAATGGCAGAAGTTTTATGTTCATGGTGACCCTGATTCTGATGGGAATGGTGTACTCCAGCTACTACAACTTCCTCTTCTGGATGTTACTGGACATGGGGAGCAGGGAGGTCACATTTGGACTGTGTCTCATGCTGGCAGCCCTGTCCGAGATTCCCATGCTGCTGTTTAACGGCAAGCTGGTAGAGAAGATAGGTAATGGAGGAGTGGTGTGTTTGTCAGTCTTGTTTTTATCAGCCCGATGTCTATATTACTCGTTTTTGACCAGTCCCTGGGCTGTACTTCCTGCTGAGATCACACATGCCTTCACACATACAGCCATGTGGTGGGCTGTACTGAGCAGCTCACAGTTCAATACATCACCAGCACTGGGAAGAAGCATTCGCTCAATTCTCTCAACAGCTTATTTCGGTGTGGGGTTCGCTTTTGGAAGTTTCTTGTCCGGTTTTGTATACGAGATCTACGGATCAAAGGTATTATTTCAGGCTGGTTCCATCATGGCCATTGCCTGGTTGCCAATTCTGGGAATTGGTATGTGTTGCTGTAGGGAGAGAGACAGAATGGAGATCAAATATACCAAGTTGTTGTCGTCTGAAGATGCAAGCGAAGATTCTGATGCAATGGAAGATGATTGGTTAGAGCAGGCTCTTAAAGATAAATAGATATAACTTGCACTGCGCATGGCTACATATAAGAGGGAGTGATGACTTTTGAAAATGCTATATTCCTTTTATTGTTCATTAAATCCTGTGTTGTCGGCACTCATTTGAATTGTCTCATTGAGACAATTCAAATGAGTGTCCACAGCATAGGGTTTGGATCTGTTATATTTAGAATGGTTTCATTCTCTCTAATCTGTTGCTCTGACTTGGCCTTAAATTCAACTACAAAGTAAACATTACTCGAATCATAAAATCATTATTTAAATAGCACTGAAAACATTGAACAAAAATAAGAAAACTATTATCAGCAAAATCATCTGCTGTTGCTGAACTATTTTTTAAAAGCTCTCTTAGATTTTGTTAGAATCTTTAACATCTTGTGAAACTATTGTATAAATTTCTTTCAAGTTACATGATGGCATAATCTTTCATTGTTTGTAATGACTACCTATTCCATATGTAGTATTATACTATTGCCTAGTTGTTGTCATGTATACAAATAGCATAGCTACAGATAATAGGGGATAATGGTTATTCCAAATGGAATAATTTATATGTTGTTCACAAAACCTACTGTTATGAGTACTCATTGGAATTTTCACCATGAGGCATTTCAAATGAGTACACACATCATAGGGTTTGGATCTGAAATAACAATGTACAAATTTAGAATGCCTTCACCCCATGTTATCTGTTTCTCTGGTAGGGAGGACTATTCTAGATATGGTCGGTGTAAATGCAAAACCTCGTATGTCGATTCGTGCGATTTTCAAAGTACAAACTTGTGTGCCAAGTTTAGACAATTATCGCAGGTTTTGAGATATGTTGACTGATCAGTATTTAAATGACAAATTATTTGTTAACAATATGTCAAAATTTCAAGTAAAACATTTCAGCTTGGGAAAAGTTATTTTACTTTTTTCCTCCCCTTTAAAATTTTACTAAAGCGAGATACGAGGTTTTGCATTTACAATGACGATATATAGAAAATTATTAAAAATATGTTGGACATGTCATAGTTTTTAATTGAGATTTTGTAGAGCTTTCATAATGATCATCTTCTCATCATAGTTCTCAATTGTTGCTTTAATCATTTTAGTTACAAAATATGCATATCTGTTCCGTTCTTAGTTGCTGTAAACATAAGCAATTAGGAGAACTTTTTATCATGACTTTTTTAATGACTTAAAGGTCTTTACATTTTACATAATTATATATGGGAATATGTTCATGGAATATTACAAATTTTTGATAAGTTGTTGCTTTATTAAGGATAACTACAGTGCCCTCCAAAAGTCCTTGGACAAATATTTCATTTTGCATTTTTGCCCTTTTGCTTGGGTTTTAGAGAAAATGCCTGGATTTTTCCAACTCTTTCGAATACAGGGAGGTAATTAAACACTCTCTAAGATAATTTTAGTACTTTTCCTCGAAATTAGACTTTGATTCATTGAAATAAATCAATTTTATGAAATATTCATTATTTACACAATAACGGACGCATAGATATTTCATGTCTGTATGCAACCTTTTGAACCAATTTTCGAAAGCGAATGGAAACATCATATAACTGGTGACCAGAAAACAGTCCCTGATCACCTGCGAAAAGAATTTACAAAAAAATGCTGACCAAAGAGGGAAGAGTTTGTTGCCAACTCATGAGAGAGCAGGGTATCTCCGTTGCAGACATCTCTAGGCAGATTTGACATCCTAGGTAGGCAATTGCTTTTTTATTTCAAATGCTTACTAGATGAATTGATAACTTACTGTTATAAATACAGTAAAAATGTAACATTTTCTCGAAATGTTTGCTCTTTATCTTGTACAGATTGATGATTTACCATTTACTGCAGAGGTATGCAATGACTGGAAGCCATGATGACAGGCCTAGAATTGGCAAACCAAGAGTTTCAAGTACTTGGGATGACAGACTGATGGTTATACCTTCACTTGGGGACCGTTCGACAGCTACAGTCTACTTGGAGAGACACAAATGTGTTTGCATCAACATTGACAGTATGGAGAAGACTCCATGCTGCAGGACTAGATGGCCATTTGGCTGTTCAGAAGCCTTTGCTAATCCCTCATCATAGACAATTGTGCTTGGACTATGCCAGAGAACACCAGGACTGGATTGGTCTGCTGTACTTGTCAGTGATGATCAAAATTCGTTCTGTTTCAGAGTGATGGTAGAGTGTGCGTGAGACAGAGATCTAGTGAGCAGCTTTGTAGTGACTGTACTGCTCCCACGGTGAAGTTTGGAGGTTGTAGTGTGATGAATTGGGGAACAATGAGTGGCAGGGATACTGGGTGTATGGCTTATGATGAAAGAAAGCTGAATGCTCAGGGTTACACCAAGATTTTACAAGATCGTGCAGTGCCATCAGCCCATCTACTAGAATATGGAAATGACTTTACATCCCAGGATGATGGAGCATTGCATCATAGAGCGAAAATTGTGAATGAGTGGAAGCAGGAAAACCATTTCTAATGTTTGAATTGTCCACCTCAGTCCCCTGACCTCAATCTGATCGAAAATCGTTGGCAACAAATGAAAACCAGTCTCCGAAACACCTGCAACCAAAACGTTCGAGACGTTAAGCATTATGTGAGGATTTGTTGGGACCAAGTCACTCTAGAGACATACCAACACCTTGTTTGAAGTATGCCACATCGTATACATGCTTTTCTTCAAGCCACAGCAGGCCATACTAAGTCTTGGCAATTATTGGCATAATTGCTATTTAGCGCTCATTTTCCAAAAAAGGTGTTTTTGTCTATAAATTGCCAGAATTATAGAACTGGTTTTGAATATTTTCATGGTTATTGTTGATTTTTATAATAATAAAGCAAAAAATATCCTAAATATTGAAATTTTGCAATGAACTTTACTGAAAAGGCCAAAAAAGAGTTTGTCCAAGGACTTTTGGAGGGCACTGTATTAGATACCAAACGCTTTGTTCATCTGTGAGTGGTCGTCCTTGTCAACAGAAATTAACGAGAGGTACCCTCGTCAATTTCAGTTGATATGGATGATGCCTGAAGATGCACAAAGTGTTTTCACAGTGTATAATCACATGTCTTAGAATTTCCGATAATCTTCAATAACTTTGTCAATATTTGACCAATCTGAATTCGGTTTGAAGCAGAGAAGATGGAAAAATGTCAGGAATAACCTGGACGAAGTAGATTTTTGAAAAATCGACTGATAAGAAAGTTATTGAAGATAAACCAAAACCATTCATTAAATGGGTGACGTCTGTCCACCTTCTCTGCTTCAAACCGAATTCAAATCGGTCCCGTATTAACAAAATTATTGAAGATTTTCTGAAATTGTTGTATCACGTGATTATACACTGTGGTTTTGATGAGTTGTAATCCCTGAGTTCAACTGAAGTTCGAGCATGTCAAATAGTCCTGGGATGTTCACTGTTCTTTAAAAATCGTTTAAGTTACTTAGATTGTATCATACACATTAGACTATTATTTAATATTATGTTTGATTGATTAGTATAACCAAATTATTATAACCAAAAATAGACAGGCTGTTTAAGTGCAATTATATTTACAAAAAACAATTAGTATGTCTGTTTCAATGCCTGAGTTATTCTCATCTAATCTGTATGTATGAGATATATAATGTACAAGTTCATTCATCATTTTTTCTCAAATCCAAAACTTTTTGTCATTCATGGGTATATACCTTTTTCAATGCTTTACTGTGATACTTAAAACTAGAAAACCACTTTCTTGAAATCCATTCCAGTATATATTTTTGTTATTCATTTGTTCAAGTTCTTTGTTACTGTCTGTTGCTATCTGTCAAATTCTACACATATTTATATTGGAGCCGGAATCTTGAAAAAGGTCCCATAAGGCTTTTAAGCACTAAATGGTTCCAGATCAGACTGTGTATATACACAGTCTGATTAAGAACAATGTTGGTCTCTAATAGCTATTGTTACCTGTAGCAACCACATGAAATCAGCATATATTCTGGCCAGACTGCACTTATGCATAGGTTGGTCTTGAAACATGGCTGTCTCAAATGCTATAAGGGACTTTTTCCCAGATCCTGGCTCATTTGAATTTTAGAGGGTAAATGAAACATTGAGAAAAGAAGAATTACTGGATGTTAGAATTTCTTCTTTTCCTTTTATGTGTATCATTTTGTCAAATTATAAGTGTTGTGAAATATCCTTGTGCAGTTCTTTTACAAATGTTTTGGTGCTCTTTGTGAAAAGACGAGATTTATTTAGTTCTGAAACATGCTACAATATTGTTTGAAAAGGACATGTCATTTACATACTCAAAATAAAAAGAATGTATTTTATTAATGTCTTCAAACTAATTTTCATCTACAAATTGTTGGATCAGTAACAAATATGTTGCTGTCTTGAAATTCAATCCTTTGCTACTAAGCAAAATTAGAACATGTTAAAATTCAAAAATGCCTCAGACAACTAAATTGCTCCTTCTGATAGAATGAAAATTCTCTTTGATAGGATGGAAAGTATTTATCAGTATTTTCTTCAATATTTTCCTGATGTTTATTACTTAGATGCAACAAAAAGGCATTATTGTTTAAAGAATGGTCTTTATTTAACCCCTTTTAAAACAAGACCTGGTTTTGATGTCCTTAGTAGAAAGGGCTTGGGAAAACATTAAGACCAAAGAAGAAAATGCTGATAACAAGCATTTTCTCCTTTTGCCTCTATATTTTCTGTTCTATATTGAACATAAATCTGGTCTCTTAAAACATCTAGTTTGTTGTCTGTAGCAGCTTCGGAATGGGACCACCCTCTGGCCTGAAATTTTGTCATTTGGAATAGAGCAGCTTTTGGAAGCTGTATACGAAATGTTTCAGCAAGATACCATCAGCATCTGATCTTGGTCTATACTGCGTGCTTAGCATCAACTGTCATATGCAATTCAACATTATTCTATTATAGAATACTATGAATTCCTAAGAATGCTCATTTATAACTTACATGCCATTATCTTACCTATGTATGACATAATATCTATATTTTGAAAATGCTCTATTTTTACAAAAGAATTTTCTGTATTGCCTTTACTTTCATATATTCCAGTGCCTTATGATTATACTGTAATATATATTTGTGACACATCACGCTGTTAGGGACCTTATAACAAATGTGAGAAGTATCGACCCTAGTCAGTCTGCGCAATCCACGCAGCCTGACTTGTTATAGGGCCGATACTTTTCACTCTAATATAATTTTCAGAAAGAAGAATGTTTAACCCTTTCCCAAACAAGACCTGTGTCTTAATGTCCCTAATATAAAGGGCTTTGGAAAACATTGAGACAAAAGAAGAAACTGCTGATAACCAGCAGTTTCTCCTTTTGTCTCAATATTTTCTGTGCTATATTGTACATAAACACCTTCCTTTTTAACATCAATTTTGTCGTCTACAGCAGCTTTCAAATAAGACTGCCCTAAAATTTTGTTGTTTGGGAAAGGAATAATTGACTGTATTATATGTTCATTTTCCAAATTCAACATCTTTTTGACCTCTGCTGAGCCTGATCTGCTTCTCAAACTTTGGTTCTATGGACTTCGCACTAGGACCCTTTTAGCGTGACGGGTCACATTTGTCTCAATGATTCTAGGTGTTGTGATCGAGTATACATTATTTACATTGTGTATAGGGCTTTCTTTTTTCCTCATATTTAGCTCTTAACAAAGAAATCCAAATTTAGAGATATCAGTATTCAAAAGAGAGATTTAATTTGAAATCGCGAAATTCAGCATTTTCTCTGAATGCTTTCCATGCTATAGAAAACACATTCCATACAAAAAGTACCACTTATTTTGCCATCTGCTACTCCTTACTAATTTGAGCATCCTAATATTTTGTTGTTTTGGGAAAAGGTTGGGGTTTATTATAATGGATACTGTAGCTCTAATTTTGTTATCATATTCAAAGACCAACCATTCGTTACATTCCATGTATAGCTCATGATAAATTACCTGGCAGAGCTTCCCTAGCAAATAGCTAGGGATGCTCTGCCAGGTCATTTATCGTGAGCTATACATTGTACTCAAAAATTTAGTACCAAAATATAACATCATGATGTTTTGAAATTTCTTACATTCTGGGCAACCAATGCCTTGATCAAGTATCTATTAACAGTTAATTTAACCCTTTCCCAATTACAACCTGGTTAGGACCTCCCTGATAGAATTGGCCTGCGAAAACATTAAGAAAAAGATACAGATAACCAGCATTTTCTCCTTTTGTCACAATATTTTCGTTGCTTTGTTTTACATAAATCTTATAAACTGTATCAACTTCCATTTTGTCATCTACAGCGGCTTTCAAATTGGATCTTTTGCCTTTTGGGAAAGGGTAAAGAATGAACATGCTGTACATCATGATATTTAGTTTGTTACATGTTGTTACAAGTGCCTTACACCATTTAATTTTTCACTGTTTAATTCTACATACTGTATTTGCTTTTCCAAAGATATTGTTGCCCTTACAAATAATATTTTTGCATAGTTTAATCTACTCATTAACTTACCTGGAAAATTAGATCTGTAAAATGTTTTGAGATTTTTGTTTTATTATAATGGCTGATCCTTTTTTAAAACTCTGGAAAACATGCTCTGTATAATTATATATGGGATGTATTTCAATCAAAGATATGTTTCCACTTATTCCAATATGCTTATGATTTTAAACTTAGTATGAGACAACAAAATTATAAGCATATTCTCTTTCAAAAGCCACCAAAGATGACAATATGAACTGTTGTAAAAAGTGAAAAAGTATTGTATCTTGAAGGAAAAGAAAAAAATGGCAGCTTTCAACATTCTTTTTATGCCCCAGATAGGGAGGCATCATAAATTTGACTTGTCCGTCCGTCCGTCCGTCTGTCTGTCCGTCATTCCGTCCAAAAACTGTAACATTGGCCATAACTTCCTTATTACTTAACATATTCGCTTCATACTTTACCACAACATTCCTTGGTACATTACCTTTCTGTAGGCACATACTTTGGTGACCTTGACCCCTGGATGACCTTGACCTTGAACATAGATTGGCCATAATTTAAAATCAAAGCGGTGTCGGGGGCATTGTCATCTTACAGTGACAGCTCTTGTTTCTTTTCTTCAAGGTATAAGGAGAAAAAAAAAACACTTGCCAAAGTACAAGAATGCATGTGCAGTATATAAGTAAGAAGCATTTTCAGACAATGATTCTTCTTATATTAGCATCTTTGTGTACAGATTATGAAAATATATTTGAAAGTCTTCCATTAAAATGTAGCTGAGCTTCCTTAACATGATAACTTGCTTTTTGTTTTGATTGATCATTATTGTACTCCATCCCTGATGAGATTCATGCGATGTCGTAAACATTCGGAGGCTGAATGTACCACGGTCACATGTTTATGACGTTGTACAAATAGGTGTTCGTATATACAATAAATGTTAAAAAGGTTGCACGAAAATGTTGCATGACTCTCTTTAAGGGTGAAATACCTTAATGACATATGGATCATTTGTCTTATTTACAAAATTAGATTCTTTCTCTTTTATTTGATTTTGTTCTGATATAGATCTAGATGAAAGATCTTAGCTGTTGATTGTAAATTGACAAATATGTACAGTGGGTGATAGAATTGTATAAGTATAAATGTAAATGAGTTTCTTACTGATTTGTTTATAAGAATAATATAACCTATTTGTTTCTTGGTTAATGGCTAAATTACAGTTACATTTTACTGATGGCTGTTGCATATTACAGTCATTATGGCAATAATAGGATATGCAAATCAATGGTTTTGTGCAAAATTATTGTAACCGCAAAAGAATGATATGCAATAATAGTATTGACCTAAAACCTCCACATGGACCAGTATTTGAGGGTTTAATACCAAACAATTGTAACTGCATACATAAGTTTATGCAGTTACAGTAGTTCTGTACTTACCCTAATACCCTTCATATATATTGCTCAAGGTAGTACAATCCTTATCAGTTTAAGCATTTGCAAAAACAACAATCTGTTTCAACATTCCTAAAAGATAAAGCATTTTCCTCTTTTTCAACAATGTTGGCTTACTTTATGTTTAATATGGGACCACCAATTATTGTTCCTCTTGTTGCCAGATATTGTTTGATTTCTAACTTTCAAATCTTATTTCTTTATCTTGGACCTTTCCCAAGTGGAAAATTATAGATTGTTCCAATTTGACAGCTATTGTCATCTGTCCAATATGACTTGATTATACCCATTAGCAAACAGTGACACCTCTTGATGTTGTACAAGATTAAGCCTTCGGAAAACTTTGTGGGAAATGAAGAAATTATTTTTGACAAGCAATTTCTTTTTTGTTCACATTGTAGATCTATATACTCAAAAACAAAACAACAAATGTAAAATTACATGCTCTTGATATTGTCATCTGCAATGCCTTACAATTTGGACAATTCTAAAATTTTGCTGTTTGGTAATGGGTTAAAAAACAAAAAAGATAGAGCCATCTTTGGTTCATTAATGTTTCACAAACACATTGTATATGTACAGTTTTGCATTTATAGACATGCATTTTGTTTATATTTTGATTCAAGTCTATTTTGTTTTGAAATGTTAGATATTTTACCATTAGTTTTTCTAGTTAATGAAATCCATTTTATTTTATTTATATGTTGTTCTTGTATTTGAAACAGGATCTAGAAAAAGGGTCTTTATAGGATTGAAGACCACCAGAGAGGCTTAGAACTTGATCTGCTTAAACCATTCCCACATTTTGATGCTCTTTTAGCGCCTGAAGATAAAGTCTTTGGAAAACATCATGGAAAATGAAGAAATTGCTTGTGGAAAGCAATTTCTTCATTTCCCACAATGTTTTTCTACATAGAAGACTAAAAAATGTTACATTTCATTAACTTTAAATTGTTGTCTTCAACATCCTTTAAATTTGGACCAGTCTAAAATTTTGTTGTGTCAATGTTTTAACCATTTACCAAACAAAGTGATCTGAATTCAAAGGAGATGCAGACGACAAAATTAATTTAAACAATGTGGAAAAAATAGGTATGTCCAAGTATGAAAAGTACTGAAGGAAAGGAGAAAATGCTGTTAATCAGCGTTTTCTTCTTTTCTTGCTGTGCTTTACAACTGTTTTCATTAACCCTTTCCCAAACAAGACCTGGTTTTGACGTCCTTAATAGAAAAGGCTTGGGAAAACATTAAAACAAAAGAAGAAACTGCTGATTACCAGCAATTTCTCCTTTTGTCTCAATATTTTCTATGCCATATTTTACACAAATTCTATTCTTAATAACATCCATTTTGTCTCTTGTGGCACTTTTTTAAGTAGATCACTTTAAATTTTTGCCGTTTTGGAAAGGGTTAAGGACGTCAAACCCAGGTATTGTTTGGGAAAGATCATGTGATCCATGTTGGTCTCAAACGCTACAAGGTTCCTATTTTCCAGAGGCGCGTTCTTTAGAGCGAGATTTTTTAAGATTTCTTAATGTGTTTTGGATTAAGTGTTTTTAAGACCGAGACTTTGACCGAGCTGTTCCGAATGCTCCATATTTATACAAATGACGTCATCATGACGTCATTTGTATAAAGTATGGAGCATTCGGAACACCGCGGTTTATGAATTATGGAGTGTTCGGAACAACTCGGTCAAATCTCTTTTATATTGTTTGTACAGAGTTGACCGAGGGGTTCCGCACGAAGTATAGGGTAATGGCGCCTCCCATTGAGCGTCATAAAAATCTTGGTCGAAAGAACGCTTTATCCTAAAATATCTTAAGAAATCTCAAGATATCTCAAGAAATCTCACTCTAAAGAACGCACCTCAGATCTTTGCTCATTTACTTGTTGTGGTGTTACAGGTTTTATACACCTTACAAAGTCTATGCATGTAAATATTTTCCTTTCTTTGCAATATTTATTTTGATCTGCTACAGCACTCATTTCTATAGCAACTATTATAGTTTATTAATGCACTTTTTAAATTGTTATTGGGGGTTGGTATTAAAGATTTAAACAAAATATGTATTGTTTGTTTTGTTTAGTAAAGATTACCAATATAGAATGAAAATTCAGGTAATAAGCTTAATGCCTGGAATTCTTAGGCAATAACTAATTGACTAGGCATTAAGCTTATTTCCTGAATTTACTTATTTCCGCTAACATATCGCCACACAGCAACACCTTTTGACGCCCCATATGATAAAGGCTTTGGAAAACATAGTGCAAAATGAAGAAATTGTTTTTGACAAGCAATCTCTTCGTTTCCAACAACGTTTTCTACAGAGAAAGACGAAAAATGTAAAATTTCAGTCACTTTGATTTGTCGTCTGCAATGCATTTGAATTTAGATCAGTCATAAATTTTGCCATCTGGTAATGGGTTAAGCCATTCCTTCTTTTTGGATAGGGCTGAAGTCCATTCAATGAATCCGTAGCATTAACTTGGGACCCCATTTCACTGAGCAAGTGTTAATACAAAAGTTGAACTCTATAGTTGAACATTGAAATCTATCAACATGCAAGGATTATCTGTTTAAAGACTGTCAACTGTCTGTGGATAGCAACATAAGCCAAGCGACTGTGTCTTTGGAAACCTGTAAAAATAGAGAACAAGATTTTAGATCAGGATGTACTGAAACCATTATGAATCTGCAAAACTTTAGACTAGTCTTAAGTGATTTTAGTGCATTTTTAGCCCATACCTAATAGCGAATTTTATGACTTGTCCAAATTAAAAGGTCCAAAAGACGATTAAGTGTCAATGTCACCGAGGTTGAAATGTGAAAAGAGCAAGAAAAGTTTGGGGTTTTCAGAAATGCTGGTTATCGGCAAGGCTATTGGTTAGAGACGTCAAAGCAATGTATTGCTTTTAGCGTTTGAAAGCAGCCTGTACTATCTGTAAACGAAACATGTATGGGAGTCAAATCTTTTAATATTACGACTTTATTTTGAGTTAACTTTCTTTGTTTGACAGTGAATGGTATTACAAAGTTCTATAAAAAAAAAAAAAACGTCGCTTTTCAACAAAATCTCGTAAGTGCGGCTTCCTGATGGTATCCTCTTATACCCTCTCATCATACTTTTAAGCAAACGACAAAGTACTGAATCCTGCCTAATTTCAAAGGCATTGCAGACGACAAAATTCTCTAGCTTCGTGAAAAGGGAGATACCGGTATCTTAAAGTATTTGGGAAAACGGAGAAACAGTTGACCATCACCCTTCAACGCTCCCACATCCTCTGCTTGAAATGTCAAATTGGATTTTTTTTTTTGGGGGGGGGGGGGGGGGGGGGTTAAAGCGTTTCAATCCTTGAGAAATTATGTGGACAGTTCTGGCTTGGAGACTATTCTCTTGTAATGTAAGACTGGCAAACAACATGTAATGTGTCATTTCGTCGGTGTTAATGCAAAACCTCGTAACTACAGATTGAATAAAGCTGTAGTTACAAGTTCTTGCAATAACACCCACGATTTTCACTCTAATAGTCCAAAAATGTAGCCATCTGGTAATGAACCATCTTTGCTAGCCAAAGTTTAATCAACAAGTAGATTTGCATTCAGACACTACGTGACGTTTTGGATTTCATCCTTGGCTTGCGAAGACCATGCAAAGCAATAGATAAGAGCGTGAACACATCCTTAATTTGTTAATTTAGACCCAAACCCAATGGTACTCATTTAAATCGTCTCAACGAGACGATTCCAATAAGTAATCACAACATGGGGTTTTATGAACTATAAATGAAATATTGCATTTTGAAAGCCCTCCAGAGCTCTGGAAGATGGTAATGAGCACACTTACTCCAAGTAGAACTTTTCGACGTTGTGAATCTTTGGATTGTTGATATAAAAGCTCTTTGGTCCAAGTCTCTGTTGCTGAAGAAATAAATAAAGAAAGTTTATCTTTTCATCTTTACGAAACAATGACACCTTTGCACCTACCATATGCTTTAGAGAAGGTTAGTAATAGGCTACCCTCAACACTAATTAGTGTTATTATTAATAGATAATGGCGTTTGAAAACATCGTGGAAAATGAAGAAATTGCTTGAAACAAGCAATTTCTTCATTTCCTACATTGTTTTCTCTACAAGCAGACCAAAAATTGTAAATTTTCATTTACTCGAAATTGTCGTCTGCATCATCTTTTAATTTGGACAAGCCTAAAATTTTGTCGTTTGGTAATGCACCCCGTACTTTTAGTGCCTCCAAAGCCATCAACTCTGATTCAGGTGTACAGTTAGCCGTTTGCATAACCAATCCATTAACAAGTGCTTATCAGTTTGTAGCATCTCAGAGTGGACGGTCAGTCCCAGCATGAAAACAAATCACCCAGCTTAGATAAACAAAGTATGGCCAGGACCACATGAGATTTCACCGACCATATTATCATGTTATATAGAAATACTTGTGGTGCTTATGATACATTACAAATTGTGGATTCATATTTTCTTTTCCTCCAATATTTTCTTCAACACCAACTTTTGATGTTATTGGTAGTCTTAATGTGATTCTGAACTCTGGAACACCTCTTGACAATTTTGTTTTAAAAGTTTTTTATTAATAGGTTTAAGCCTTTCAAAAACTTTACCTGGTCTAGACATCCCTTATAAAAATCGTTGAGGAATCATTAAGACAAAAGAAGAGCATGCTTATAATCATTATTTTCTTCTTGTATCTTATTTTTTTCTGTGCTATATTGTTTATCGTCTGCAAAAGCTTTTTTTTTTAAAATTGTACTACCCTAAACATTAATAGTTGTTTTGGATAGGCTTAGAATAACAAAGTTTTGGCATTTTCTGGGCTTGTATTATAACATTTTCAAGTCAAAATGTAACATTTGACTTTGTAAACCTGGAACCAAATTTCAATAACTGGGGACCTTCAAATAAGTAAAAGTATTTCAGAGGAAAATTTGAAAATTTCTTCCTTATCGTAGCTAGGCTGAATTTAATCAAGTAAACTCCCCCAGCATTTGTCAGCATTTGTGTGCACTTCCTGATCTTTTGAAACGGTCTAATTTTGTCATGCTATTCTAGTTTTCTCTTTCTCAAAGGAGAACCTTATGAGAAAAAAATCTGGGTGAATTCTTTGTGGAAAGAAGAAATTATTGAAGACCATATTTTCTCATTTTCCTTCATTATTTTCTGGGTTACGGTGTACAAAAAAGCCAACCTTCATCAATTTTTGTAATGTCGTCTGTAACAGCTTTCAATTCAAAGCTGTCAAAAAGCCTTTAGATAATTTTATCCTCTTAAAGGGGAATGATCCAGTTTTTCGGAACACTCGGTCATTACCGTAGTAAATTAAATGTTTCGTACCAACATGTTTCGTTACCATATTTTCAATAATATAACACATCATTACAATTTACCATTTCGACTGTAAAAGTGTATTTATTATGCGAAACTGATTTCCTCATGATGGAAATCGATTATTTAGAGCAAAACAGTCGTAAGTGTGTATGCAGTTACCACTGTTTTGCGTCATTTTATTCATATGTAACTTATAAAAATAGCTGTAATTCATTAATAAGTGCGCTGACCTATACATTTTCTTTTTGAATTATTACCAGGACATGTTGCTTAATACAATGAGCGAGTTTTATCAAATTCTATTATGTAGAACTTGAAATATTTCCAAAAATATGCAAATTTTGACATAAAACACTCCAGTTTCGTTGATCTAACCGAACACATGAGCATGCTGTTTTATACATTTACGCGTATATAGCACATATTTTGGGTTTTCTGTTCTTATTAAATGTAAGAAGTTACTCTAAATCCGTTTTCGGGACTAAACGATGAATATACAGTTTTTTATTAGCATTTTAGTGACCTTGGACAGGTGCAAGAAATAGTGCATTTTTTTGATGTAGGGGTATGTGATACGAATGCCTATAAAATTCAAACAAGATCGCTGACCACCCATTTTTATTTTATTTTTCAATTGGTAATAACATGTATTTTCAACATACAAAATATAAATAAATTCTATTATTGGGAAAAAATATAGGAAACTGGAGCATTCCCCCTTAATCTGAACAAAAACTTATCAAATTCCAAAGTAATTCTACATGTCTATATTTCATTGCTGAAATTGAATGCAGCAGACATCAGAAAAATGCTTAAAGGGGGAATAACACTTAATATCTTGCAAATTTTCCGAGAACTTCGTACAAAAAAATAAATATATATTATTAAAATATGGTCTTTAAATTGCATATATGCCAAATCTTAGCTTTCTACCTTGTGTATTGGCTTAGATGTCGACGGATTTAAAACCCCATGATTTTTTGTCGGGGGGGGGGGGATAAAAATTCTAATAATAAAACATATGGGGTTTTAAATCCGTCAACATCCTAGCCAATACACAAGATAGAAAGCTAAGATTTGGCATAGATGCAATTTAAAGGCCATATTTTCATAATATATATTTATTTTATGCACGAAGTTCTCTGAAAATTTGTAAGATGTTAAGTGTTATTCCCCCTTTAATTTCATAACGACAAAAAATTTAAAGAAGAAAACACTATTTTAAAAAGGGTCACTAGTACTACACTTGCCATTATGACTAAGAATAAATAAGTAAGATATGATTAACACATTTCTGAAAAAATGATACATTGTACTACTTCAGTTGCGATTCACAATCAATGCCACATTGAGAAATTATTTGGTAAAATGAAAATATAATTTTTTGTTGAAACAGAAACATTGTGAAAAAAATCAATCAATATTTATAGACAATGTTTGGAAAGACATAAGTTATGATATTCTAATTACCATTTCTGTGAATTCCCTTTCCCAAACAAGACACTGTTTTGACATTCATAAGGCTTGGGAAGTCATTGAGAATGGAGCAGAAAATGATAATAACCAGCATTTTATCCCTTCAAGGTTCTCCAAACTTTTCAACTTTTATAGAAAAGACAATGGTGTCTGATAATCAACATATTCTCCTTTTGCTTTAATATTTTCTGAGCTATATGTAACACAAATAGTTTTGTAATGAATTACCATTTTGTTGTTTAAAAGAGCTTTCAAATCCGAGCAATCTAAAAATTGTGTTGTTTGGGAAAGGGCTAAAATGAATATAATGTCCAGTCTTAATTATTGGTACTCTCTGAAACTTCTCCCAAATGATACATGGTTTTGACGTCTGCAACAGAGAAGGCTCGGGAAAACATCGAGGCAAAAGAAAATGCTGATAACCAGCATTTTCTCCATTTGCCTCAATATTTTCCTTGCTTTATTGTGCACATATCATAATTTTATAATAATCATTTTTGTCGACTGAAGCATCTTTGTAATTGGTCTTTCCTGAAATTGTGTGGTTTGGTAAAGGGATAAAACAGAGTGTACTGTCTGCTTCGTTCTGCCTTCATGCAATGATGCATCATATTTGATGATTTATCCAATGAACTCTGGTTAAATTATTGGCGAAAAAGATTTTTTTCTGAAATTGAACCAGCACATCATGGCTTAGATTGAAGCTATAGGAAATCTGAAAGCAATGAAGGCTATGTAATTGTCTATTGGCACATTTAGTAGGCAGTTTTTGCTGTGAATTTATCAGTTAAATACTGATACTGGCCCTGTGGTGTTCGGTTACAGCTAATCAGATGATGTCCGCCATTATGATAACATACCTCAAATGCTGACTGGGTCAAGATGGGGTTACGACTACACGCATTACATAGCTGCTAATGCTGTGTACCGTTATCCCTAAGGTTTGGGTCTTCTTGGAAGTGGTACTTAAATAACATAGTGAATGGGTTAATTGCAGAAATGTGCTGGAATCTTGAAGAGTCCTTATGGCATTTCAGACCAACATGCATCCGTTATTAGTGTGTGCATGTATATAACACAAGTATAGAACAATCTAGTCAAAACTTGGATTAGATAATTATAAACCCTTTCCCAAAAGGCAAAATCTTAGGGTGTTCCAATTTGAAAGCTGCTGCAGACGACAAAATGATTGATGGTAATGTTAGAATTTGTGCACAAAATAGTTCGGAAAATATTGAGGCAAGAGGAGAAAGTGCTGTTTATCAGCACTTTCTTCTTTTGCCTCAATGTTTTCCAATGCCTTTTCTAATAGGGAAATCACAACCAGGTCTTGTTTGGGATAGGGTCAAAAGAAGTTCATTGTCTATGGAGAGATTCAAGCCCCTCAAGAATGAATTGCATCAATGTTGTCCTATACTTGACATTCTTCGCAAGCCAATGATTCTACCTCTACTTTAGAACAAAGTGGTGGGTAATCCGAGTTTTTTCTGACGAAATTCGCTCTTTGATATGTTGATGTCGCTCATTTATAAATGAGCGACACCAACATATCAAAGAGCGAATTTCATCGGAGAAAACTCGGATTAAGTGGTGGGTAGAATTCTTGGCTTGTGAAGATGATACTTACCATAAAGAGCTGTCTACATGCCTGACTATTACAGGACCACGCATCAGCTGTAATACAGACAGAAGAATACTCCGATAACCTAGTGTTCATGCCACACATATTGTTCATATTTTGCAAAAAAAAAAAAAAAAAAAATATGTGAATTTGGTTGGACAAAATACAATACAAAGATACATATAAATTTACAACTGGACTGGTCAAAATTAATACAGAATATCAATCCATGTTACCATAAGGATAGAATTTTGAACTTAAATGGAAGAAAAGATTTTATTTTGCACGGGAACACAACAGTAAGATATTGTTAGTTGCCATATTTTATTCACTGACCGAAACTTAAATTTGAATTTAGACGCAATTATTATTTATTTATTTATATAAAATTTATTTTTAACAACTGAAATTGGCTTTTTACATTGTCACAGAAAACTTGAAGAAAGTGCTGCATATTAGCCCATGTTCTCTGAAGTTCTCAGAAATAACAATATTTCACAACAAGGGCTTGTTCATCTTCGCTAGCCAAGGTTGAACCTATCTTTGTTTGATTACGGACACGACATTAATCCTTTCACAAACGACGAAAAATTAGGGCTGTCTAATTTGAAAACCGATATGGCACAGAAAATATTGTGACAAAAGGAGAAACTGCTGGTTATCAGCAGTTTCTTCTTTTGTCACAATGTTTTCCCAATGAATTTTTATTAGGGACGTCAAAACCAGGTCTTGATTGGGAAAGGGTTAAGCCGTAGATTTCACCATTGGCCTGTGAAGATGGGGATTGTTTGGTAAACTTACAAAGTACCGTCTTTGGTTTCCGTCTGTAACAGGCAGGTTGGTGATATTCAGGACAAATAAAGGATCGAGATCGGCGTAGTCGCTCCTCTGTCACCTTCGGATCCCATTCGTCCTGAAACACAGGTTTCAATCCATTCAAACACAACAAAATAGACTGGTATAAATTGAAAGGAGTTAAGGTATAGGCCTACAGCCCATCATTAAAAACACCACTTTCCAGCCATACGAAATGCATCAAATTACACACACTTGTTATAATAAGTTGATTCACCGTGCCGGATTATGCTTCAAGAAGAATATAATTTTAAAGCTGCAGTCCCTAGCTTGGTCAAATTGCGAAAAAAAAACCCGGAAAAAATGGAATAAGATGCAGAACTATTATAATGGCCACCTTTGGATTAGTAACGGAACGCGGTTCAGACAAACAACGAACCTAAAATAGGATAGTAATTGACGAAATCAAGGGAAATCCGTGGGAAAAAAATGAAAAACGTTTGTCACGTTTTTCAAATCTATTTTCCTCACTGTTTACATTTTGCTCAGATGTAAACGCATAATTTTTGTATAAAACACGATGAAACTCTTATAAAGTAGTGACGTACAAATTCTTCCTTGGCACCAATCGTCACAAGAAACTCGTTTTCTGTTTTTGATTTCACCAGTCCAAGTTCTGTAGTTCTCTGTTGATTAATGTCTTCTACTGTCTCCATTTCTTCCCCTATAATAAAAAAATATGGCATTCAACCCATCATTAGATACCAAACAGTGTATGCAGTTTCGCCAAACACTTTGAACAACGTTTTTGGTATAAAAATGACAGGTTGAATACCTTAACCCTTTCCCAAACGACACAATTTTAGGGTGATCCACTTCAAAAACTGCCACAAATGACAAAATTAATGTTATTAAAGAAAGGATTTGTGTTAAATATGGCTCAGAAAAAAATGAGACAATGTTTTTCCATGGCTTTTCTATTAGGGACGTCAAAACCAGGTCTTGTTTGGGAAAGGGTTAATACAAATGACGTTCCGATAATCAGCCTCTTTAACCCTTCATAAAACGACAAAGGTGTAGGCTAGTCAAAATCAAAAGGAGTTGCAGAAGAAGAAATAAGTAGGGATATTACTTAATGCACAAAATTTATATGCTAGGCAAAAAAAAAAAAAAAAAAAACAAAAAACCCGCAACTTCATTTTCAATTTCTCATTAAACGACAGGCCCGTAGGAACAGGGGCCAAAAATGCCAAATTTTCTTAATGTTACACTGAAAATTTTGGGAAAATCCAAATTACCCCCCCCCCCCCCAATATTCAGGACAATGGCTTTAGCCCCCCCCCCCCCCCCCCCCCCCCCTTATATGAAATTGCTTCCTACGGGCCTGAACGAAGACATCAAAACCGATTTAAACATGCAATACACCATCCTCGGAAACCCCGCGGTCATAGCTACGCTACATGTCATAGCTACGCTACATGTAGCGTAGCTATGACCGCTGGGTTTCCGAGGATGGCAATACACATAGAGCAATAACATTTCATCTTGTAAAGTTCACAAAATCTTGTTTTTTTAAATTATGTTTTCAAATAAGAAAACACTCCGTTTTTACCGGGCGTCACTATAATTGACAATCAAAGTACTGAAAGTATTGTTGGGAAGCAAATTTGTTAATAATGTAGGCCTGTCCAGAAGTAGAGTACTTTGATTATCCATTTGAATACCTTTAATATTTTGATTCCTAGAGAACTTTGATTAGGTACTTTGATTACCCATTTGAATACCTTGAATACTTTGATTCCATACTGGGGTTGTACATCTATTTTTAGCACAACATGCATGCATATTTATCGTTTGTGTAAGCTTTGAATATATTTCATAGTTCAGTAAACTTGACTGGCCCATTTAAAAGGAAGGCCATTGGACTGATCTTTGAACCATAATAATGCAAATTAGTTCATCGGTCTTTTCTCTTCCTAGAGACATGATTAATTGAATGTTTCTTTTTCAGTCATACAATTCAATATCTACACATAACTTCAGACTTACATATTGAATATTCGAATGACTGTTACCTCATTAATCTTTGCTTTTGATAGAACTATTTATAGTGAGGAGGACCGGAAGATGTTGTGTGGTATGTAGAGAATATGGTAAAGTGCAGAGAGAGGTGTCTGCATAGAGAAGCAAATTTTGCAAAATTTGCTCCCCCCCCCCCCCCCCCAAAAAAAAAAACAAAAAAAAAACTGTATTTGGATCGAAAAACACAATCTATTTTGTTCAATTTGGTCCGATATTCGAATGTTCTGAAGTAGCGATCTCCGTTGCAGTCCTAAACCTATCCCGTAGCTGGGTAAACCTATGATACGTTCCTGTCTTTGCGTCATATCTCTTCCAAGGACGTCCGCTCCGTGGTCTACTGATTGTGGTCCCATTGAGCGCCAACCGCGTAGACAGTCAAGGATATGTCGATTTGTTGCCCAAATTTAACATTGTCTTGCGGCAATTTTACTTTTGCCAGCTAATGTTTACAACGTCAGACTGTAGTGCAACTTCGCACTGGTTTTTGCGTAGCCGTGCTATGCGTAGGGTAATGAAAATTGAATGAAAGCTTTGACCCCTTACTTGTGTATGTTTAAAGCTTAAGGTTGTGTTTGAAGAAAATTTGTTTTGATGGTAGTAATTTAGAAAACACGGCGGGGGATAATCATTTTTTAACAATTTACTTTGTATCACGTCATCTGAAGAAAATGACTCTCTATTCATGCGTTTGGATGCAGGCAATAGAAATATACTCCATGGCCAATAAAAACCTATTTTGTCGAAGATCCAATGAAAAATTGGCGTTGCGTATCTTTTTTTTTTTTTTTTTTTTTTTTTTGTTTGTTTGTTTTTGTCCTAGTATATCCACAAACCACGTATTGTATGGGCAAAAGCTAAAGGTTTATAACTACCAGAATGCTCTGTCAACTTTCAAACGACGACGGAATTATTCGGAAGAAGTTGTAAACATTTGGTGGTGAAACGTTCCGCCATTGTGTGTGCGCAAATGTTTACGACGTCGGACGAAAGATTCCGACGTCACATGAATCTCGTTAGGGGCGGACTACCTTTTTTTGAAAGGTAAGTTTGGAGAGCGGTCATGTGACTTGCAAATTTTGTGTTTATTCTGCGGCACCAAATGCCCATGCTACAATTTTCATCAAATTTTAAAAGCGAAACATTCCCCTTTTTTGTGATGGTGCATGTCAAATGAAGTACGAGTAGGCCCTATGTCTTGATGCAATGATTGGCTATTCTAATGTGTAGAAATGCTATAAGTTTTTTGAAGTTGTTATTTGTAACCGAAAAATACATATTTAAACTTAAGACAGAAATGACAAATTCAACTTAAATTACAACTGTTGTCAACAACCAATTGTTTAATTTTAGGACAGAAATATAATTATATTTCTCTTAACGATCTGGAACCATAATAGACACTTTTGAAAATACAAAAAGTATTGTTATATATTATTTCTATGATATAAGACGGATGTAAAATGAAACTTAAAACAATTTTTACCGATATGTTGGAATTTTGTATATTTTTTTAGTTATTGACCCCCTTTTACAAAAAAAGGCGGGAAAAGGGGAAGCACCAACTCCGTAAATCTCATATTTTTTTCCCAGAAGATGATAATATCTGACATTTTTCAGCTTGTATGCTACAACAGATATGTATGTAACATAAATAACTATGAAAAACAAAATTGAGAAAAAAACACTTGATTATACATAAGGTTTATGATTTTGCGACTGAATTTTTTCCACGTTTAAGAAAAATGAACATTTTTCTTTGATCTGTAATTTTTGTAATATTGACTGGCAGGGTATGAGACCTACACCAAAATTATCTCTAATTTATACTTGTGCAAATAAAACAAGAATGGGAAAAAGTTACCGTTAAATTTTGTTTTTTCATGAATTCAAACTTAGTAGTGGCGCATAAAACAAGGACAAAATTATCCAAAATAGGTCATTCAATTCCATCAAATATTCATTGTAAGGTCAAATGTAACAACACATTATTTTTTATAGTAACTTATATAAAGAACTTATTTTTATCAAATATTCATTGCCAGATTTCCCTGTAGTTACTACATAAACTATTGTTAACAAAACAAGGGCATTATATACATCGGTGGGGAATCAAGTGACACTAAATTTCAGAAAATCGTCAATAATTTTGTAAATACTTGATCAATTTGAAATCGGCTTGAAACAGAAAAAAGTGTAAAACGCCCGATATCAGATAGGTGGTAACTCTTTTACAAATCAAGTGATAAAAACGTTATTGACGACCAGATTAAGTTTTGGTTGGTCGTCAATAACTTTCATATCAGCTGATTTTTCAAAGATTATCCTTGGCATTCAGCAAAGTCATGGAGTGTTTCAGCTGTCTCTGCTTGAATTCTTCTTTTCAAATCGGTCATCTTTTGACAGAGTTGTTGGAAAATATCGAAAATATTATGTCAGGTGATTCCCCGCCATGATATAAGACTCGCGGGGTGGAAGAGGGTTGAAATTGGTGTCATGTACTACTGTATAAGAACGCCTTTTTTAATCAAATTAAGCTAATCTTACACGAACATGTATCTTTGATTACCGGGTCTTTACATACATATAGTCCTTTAATTAACGATATTATGGCACATGTTTACAAAATTTACCCTTGCAAAAAACGCAATAGCAAAGTCATAACTACAGTAAATTTGCATGTGATGGTTCGAATCTTGCAGGTCCCTTACACCTTCAAGATTTGAACCAAGACATGCAACGTTGAACTGAAAATTTACAAGGATTACCTTATGTTTATTACTGTAAAATTTGTAAACATGTGTCATTATATTGTGACTGTACTATAATAATAAAAAAATCAAGGCAGAAGACGCAATATTGATACTATACTGAGTCAAAAAAGAAAGTGTGCATACTTCTACTTTAAATATCTACGTAATCACTGCAATTAACTACACCAAAATTCTACACAGAGTTAAGCTACAAACTTTCTCACGTCTATTGACATGGGAAGCAACTTTGGATGATTAAATTGTCTGGCATATCGCAAAACGCTGTTAGCACCTTTTTGCACGTGGTTATCAAAACAAACGTTTCATAATAGACTTTATTGTCTAAAATTTGTATTCAAAGTATACAAACGCTAAATCAAACATAAACGTTCAAAATTCTGAATAGTAAAAGATGCTACGTCATAGTAAACACAGCAGATTTTACACGTTAGTTTTGCGAGTGTCTTGAACCCGCGTAAAACGTGTCGTTGTCGTTTAAATGTCATCGTTCTGAAATTAGGCGTTTGCAATCGTGTTTCTAAAACAAAGGATACGTTTTTGATAGGCTTCGGTCTGATATCCTAAATGCAGCAATGGCTAGAAAAGATCGTTACATGACGTTGACGCCCTAACGTCAATGTTTCAAAACTACACCATTTATGGCAATTCAGTAAAGCAAGCATATGTAAGCAATATTTGAAGTCGACGAAGGCAGATAAAGAGATTTGAGACCATATGTTTGTCACATTATCATGATGCCTAAATCTCACGTTACGCTTGCATTAGGCACGTCGTCATCGGCAAGGGACACGTGAAAATTAGTCCTGGGTGCGGTGTGGGGCCGAACATCTCTACAGCCTGAGTTTCGCAACATTTAGTGTCCAGTTAAAGAATTTGCAGGGCGTGGAACGCGTCTTGCAATATGAAGGCAATGAAATTCCAAACGATTAAACGAAACGTTATGTTCGATCAGTGAGACCGTAGATGTTTGCTGTCATTCATTTAAGACATGTCACAAAAGAAATTGAAGCAGAAATCCCAAGAAAATTGCATTATTTAATCTTCTCACGTTCGTCAGCAAGTTCTGTGAATTTCGAAATTGACCCCTATCTCAAATATCTTAAGAAAACAGAAGAAAAATTCCATTTCACACTATTCAAAAAGACATCTTCTTATAGGCAATTGAATTATCTTTAATTTGATACCAGTATTATAATATCGATATTCAAAATTACGATAGAAATTCCAGTTATTCTCTGTGCACACTTTCTTTTTTGACTGAGCATATATCAAATCCTGGTCTTAAGCATTTATTCGTATAGATCTTGAATCAATCAAGTGTATTGGTGCATATATAACCCATCCCCCCCCCCCCCCCCAAAAAAAACTGTACCAGTCCAAAAGAACAGACAACACTGAGGAAAAGGGACATATTCAACAACATAATCAACAACCTCTTCTTTTCTCTCAATGTTTTCTCAAATTATTTCTACAATGGACGTCAAAACCAGACTTGTTAAGAGAAGGATATATCAGTGCTTTGCTCTTTATAACCAAATCAGTAAATTCATAACAATTGTAGGCCTATTGAAACAGTTATTTCTTCATTTCTCTTGGTGTTTTTCTGTTATTTCTACCAGTGATCTGGGCCCCGTTTTATCAACGAAATTACGCACATTATTTTCATAGATTTGAACGGAAGTTCAATTTTTTTGCGTAAGTGCGTTTTACAAAACATGTTCGCATCTAAGATTAGAATTTCCTAAGTTTTTTTTCCGTAACTTTACGATCAAAAATAGTTGACGTAAATCTGTTCGTCACCACTGTCGATGCCTAAATTTACCGTTTTAAGACTTGATAACCCCAAAATTACTGAAATATCAAAATATCTATGAAATGAAATGTTGAAATTGAACAAACCACGGAAAATTCATGTGAATAACAATGGATTTTGTGCTAACAATAGACTGGGTTTAAAGTTATGTTTTGATAAACCGTCAGTGTTGTCATGAAATATCGTAACTACGGCCTGATTTAAGCTGTAGCTACGAGATTTCATAACAGCTCCAACGAATTACTATTGTATGTCCGAAATAACGTCACGATTAACTGGATAAAATCGTTCCCTATTTCGCTATACTTTCACTTTCTTTTTTGTTGCTATTTATAGAATACAACATGAAAAAGTATTTTTCATGTATTTCCTATTCTAATGGAATGAATGTACGTTTAATATACGTTTAATCGCCAGAGTGTTCAGAACGATCATATTTTAGCTTTTTTTATGCTACTAACAACGAGAAATACGAGAATTATCTCTATCTATGCAGAAAAATACACTTTAGATAGCTTACACGGCCGATACAACCAGTCGGCATGACGTCATAGCCTCACTTTCATTTTTTTATCGAGGGTACTTCCTCGGTCTTTATCGTTACGGGATACCAACTTTGAGGCAGAATATTTCAAAAATCCATCGTTAAAATTCATAAACAAAACTCTTTCTTTAAAGAATGTGATTTAAACTTTCTAACTACCAACGCATTTTTAATAATAAGGCGTAGTCGTCGAGATATTAATGCTGAAAGTTGGTAATGCTTCAACGAAAAAGACCGAAGCTTTCACCTCCACCGAATGAGCGCGGGTCCGCTGACGACGTTTTTGATTGGCTGAAAGATTTGTGCCGACCGTATCAATATATATTAATATTTACGAGAAAGTAAACCCAGGTGAGAACAAAATCGAATCTTTCCGAAGTGCGTTCCACGGAAATAACCGAGTGCCGTAAATACCCGATCATCGGCGATAATAACCGAAATCCATTATGGTTCCAGAACGTCAAACGGTTCAATATTTTGACCTAAAATTTTCAGAATTTTCATAAGAAAATTTGCTCTTTCAGATAAAGATAAAGTGAAAATTATGAAAAATAAATGTGAAATGTCCCTTTAGGTAATTTTGTATGGAAGCTATTGGGTGACAATTATCTATTGGCATGTTCTGTTTACGCCTGATCTTCCACAAAATGTATGCGGAAATATACCCCAGCCTTTAATTAAATTATAAGTTCTGTTGTTGAGGGGTATTTTATTGACTTTGGTCCACAATATTCGATTGGTTTGTTTGCTCGCATTTATATGTGTAACAATATTATCCGAACGCCGAATAAACAGTGAGCGTTTTCACTTTATTTGTTTAACCCATGCTGAGAACAAAAACCCAGACGAGCAGGTCTGCAACCGGATTAAGATTTTCTCATGCTAGTTTCAGATGGGCAACTTAGCCTTTTCACAAACGACATGCTCCTTAAGCTTCACAATGAGGACTGCAAATTGGCGTACAAAGTATCTCAAACAGTGATTTACTCCTTTACAAAAAAGAACAAGAGTGCCATGGTCACAATATACGCCGCCACTTATAAAACTTGAGACAAAACAAGAGCTGTCACTGTAAGATGACAATGCCCCCGACACCGCTTTGATTTTAAATTATGGCCAATCTATGTTCAAGGTCAAGGTCATCCAGGAGTCAAGGTCACCAAAGTATGTGCCTACAGAAAGGTAATGTACCAAGGAATGTTGTGGTAAAGTATGAAGCGAATATGTTAAGTAATAAGGAAGTTATGGCCAATGTTAAAGTTTTTGGACGGAATGACGGACAGACGGACGGACAGACGGACGGACGGACAAGTCAAATTTATGATGCCTCCCTATCGGGGGCATAAAAATGACATTGACAAGGATTTATAAATATTCACTGAAAAAACCTGTAAAAAATTGTGTTCACAAAAAGGTTTTTATAAATATCCAGTGAAAAAACCTGGAAGGAACTGCGTTCACGAGGCTGAAATATCATTAAGCCCCAGAGACTAAGATTGAAGGGGGCATAATTCAGGCCAAAATCAATGAACCATATAATCCTTACTTCATGCACATCTACCAATTAAGGTAATAACATCTACCAAGTTTCATTAGGATCCAATCAGAATCTTAGGAGGAGTTGCGTTGACAAGGCTGCAATTTCAATCAGCCCCAGAGACTAAGTTTTAAGGGGGCATAACTCTGGAAAAAATCAATGAACCATAAAATCCTTCCTACATGCACATCTACTAATTGAGGTGATAACATTGACCAAGTGACATTAAGATCCAGCCAGAAACTTAGGAGGAGTTTCGTTGACAAGGCTGCAATTCAATAAGCCCCAGAGACTAAGATTGAAGGGGCATAACTCTGGAAAAAATCAATGAACCATAAAATCCTTCCTACATGCACATCTACTAATTGAGGTGATAACATTGACCAAGTGACATTAAGATCCAGCCAGAAACTTAGGAGGAGTTTCGTTGACAAGGCTGCAATTCAATAAGCCCCAGAGACTAAGATTGAAGGGGGAATAACTCTAGAAAAAATCAATGAACCATAAAATCCTTCCTTCATGCACATCTACCAATTGAGGTTATAACATTGACCAAGTTTCATTAAGATCCAGCCAGAAACTTAGGAGGAGTTGTGTTGACAAGGCTGCAATTTCAATAAGCCCCAGAGACTAAGTTTTTAAGGGGCATAACTCAGGCAAAAATCAACGAACCATAAAATCCTTCCTTCATGCACATCTACCAATTGAGGTGATAACATTGACCAAGTTTCATTAAGATCCAGCCAGAAACTTAGGAGGAGTTGCGTTGACAAGGCTGCAATTTCAATAAGCCCCAGAGACTAAGTTTTTAAGGGGCATAACTCAGGCAAAAATCGACGAACCATAAAATCCTTCCTTCATGCACATCTACCAATTGAGGTGATAACATTGACCAAGTTTCATTAAGATCCAGCCAGAAACTTAGGAGGAGTTGCGTTGACAAGAAAAGTGGACGAACGTACGGACGGACGGATGGACGGACGGATGGACGGACGGACAGACGGAGAAGATGACGCCAATATACGTCCGCCTCCGGCGGCGTATAAAAAAAAATAGTAACGTTAGATATACTTCTTTTAAATTCACCAGTCCAAGTTAACAGCAGATGCAGACAAAAACTAATGTAATACCCAGTAAAAAGGGAAAATCTACCATTAAAACAGAAATCGCACATGAAGAAGAATAGAAGGCATAAAGGTTATGTTATCAGCATTTTCTGTGTGTTTTTTTTTTTTTTTTTTTTTTTTTTTTTTTTTTTTTTTTTTTTTTTTTTTTTTTTTAAGAATCAAAAGTAGAATCTAGATGCCTATGTGGTCGTCAAAATCAGAATTAGTTCAATGAAAATATTCTGGTGTCCATTTGAAATCTGAGCTGGAGATGATAAAAATTGTTGGTAATCAGCATATTTTATTTCTTGTATCAATGTTTTCAAAAAGCTTTTCTTTTAAATACGGCAAACCCAAGTATTGATTGACAAAGGGTTTGACTAAAGTTTCAATATTTTGATGCCGATTAATATTTCCTTTTTTCTTTTTCCTTTTTTAGGCATTGACTATGAATTTAAGCCGGGGTCTGGAAAAAAGCATTTGAGAGAGCCATGTTTCAAGATCAACATGCACTTAATTAAGCGGAGTCCAACAGGGATCCAATCTGCTACAGGTTATGAAGAAGCTGGTCGAGAACAATATGGTACTTGGTCAGACTGCGTGAATACGCAGGCTGGCCAAGAACGATGTCTGGCTCAAAACTTAAAGCATTTTTAAAGTGTAAGGGACATTTTTAAAGATTTTGTCTAATATAAATATCTAATCTGAACAATGTATATACATAATGAAAGTCAAACATTAATTCAACTTGAAACGTGAGAAATATATTTACATGTAAACTATAAGAAGAATAAACGACAATAAAATAGTCTCAAGTTGCAAATTTGATAAAGCGAAATCACAGAAACTTAAATTATTGTGTGTTTAAATCCCTTCATGATTCCGTATACAAACAAACGAGTCATGGAAAAGTGGCTATTCTAAGTGTTAGATCGGATCCATCTAGGTTGATAGTATTTCAACAATAGGGCCTAAAATAAATCTGACCAAATGTGTCATGTTGAAAGGGACATTACAGGAAGTGTGAAAAGTGTAGAAACTAGTCACCCAGCGAGGAATGCACAGGCTGGTTAGAATGGAAACTTTTCACTCGAACTGTTTTTATGGATCTTGATTGTTTTTGGTTTTTTCTTTTTTCATGTTTTTTTCTTTTTCTTTTTTTTTCTTTTTCAAATGCGACAGCTGATTGACGCCTGCTAAATTTATCAAAATTTTGTTTAATGGATTTCCAGGAAGGCCCCTTTAACCCATTACCACACATTAACTCATTTTGACTCCCCTAAAGAAAAAGGCTTTGGAAAACATTGTGGAAAATGAAGAAATTGTGACAAGCAATTTCTTCATTTCCTACAATATTTTCTACCCAAAAGGCCAAACAATATAAAATTTCATTCACATGAAATTGTCGTCTGCAACATCTTGACTTTGGGCCGATCTAAAATGCTGTCGTTTGGTAATGGGTTAACGCGACGGGTCATGAAATTACTTTTCGTCCGAAGACAAATATATTAATTTTTGACCATCATTTGAGCTAGTTTTTAAGCAGTTACAGCGGACGCATCTATGTTTCTAGTAGGCCTATTTCAAAATGAAACTATTCGGGCTACAATATTGAAATAAACGGCCCGTCTAGATCCTTTGTAGGTGGTCTATGTTCAATTAAAGATAGGATTTATCTTTCTACAGTTCACAATGAGTTGTTACATTTATTGATACCAGGTTTTACGCAAATCTTATTAAACCTTTTACAGCCAGTTACTGCACGCTTAAGAATGAAATATTTCGTAGATATTTTGGGTTGACAGGAATAGGCCTAAACTGAATTTTGTCTGTCCATCGATATCACAGAAAATCAAATACGAGTAAAGTGAACGGAACAATGACAAAATTCCTGCTTTTGCATTTACATTTATCTATTATATTTCATAAGGAGAGATAGTGCTGCTTTTCAACGAAAACCTCGTAACTGCAGCTTAAAACAAGCTGCAGTTACGAGATTTTCGTTGAAAAGCGACGATAGGCTGGTGTCCATCTCTAGAACTTGTCAAACGTCGCGCTCACAATCTTAACCCTTTCCCAAACGACAAAATTTTAGACTGTTCCGATTTGAAAGTTGCTGCAGACGACAAAATGGACATTGAAAATGAAAGGATTTTTGTACAATATAGCTAAGAAAATATTGAGACAAAAGGAGAAACTGCTGGTTATCAGCAGTTTCTTCTTTTGTTTCAATGTTTTCCCAAGCCTTTTCTAATAGGGACGTCAAAACCAGGTCTTGTTTGGGAAAGGGTTAACTATGTTGTTAGTGGATATGCTGCATGAAAAAATTAACAAATTTCCCTGTTAATCAGAGTATCGATTAGCCAATCAAATGATTTTATTAAGTCCAGGCAAAACTTGACTAGACGATTTCAATGAGTACCCACAGCATAATAATAAGTAAATATTACCTTTATTGAAAAGCCATCACTTAATCTTACAGGCCCGTATGCAGCAATATCATATTGGGGGCTAAAGCCTCGGTGTCTGAATGTTGGAAGGGGGGGGGGGGGCTAAATTGGATTTTCCCTAAATTCTGTGCCATCCCACCCCACCCCTGTTTCTACTGGCCTGTCTTATCTGGATCTCTGGTACAGGGTATGTCCGACAATCTTCGACACAGGAATCTTTATTTTTTATAGACACTATTATTAAACCCTTTCCCAAACAAGACCTGGTTTTGACGTCCCTAACAGAAAATGTTTGGGAAAACATTGAGACAAAAGAAGAAACTGCTGATAACCAGCAGTTTCTCCTTTTGTCTCAATATTTTCTCTGCATTATTTTACACAAATACTATAATTATCAACATTTATTTTGTCGTCTGCAGCAGCTTTCAAATTGGACCAGTCCAACATTTTGTCGTTTGGGAAAGGGTTAATGTGTAGTCTGGAAAAGGGTAAAGCTTTTTTCTAAACAAGATTAGGATTTTGCGTCCCTAACGAAAACGCTTTGGAAATCATTGCGTGAAGAGAAAATGCTGATGCTATTTTTATCAATAGATTTTTTTCAATTTCTGAAGTAATTAGCCTGTCGTCTGCAACTCCTTTGATTTTGAGCCGCAAAAATGACGAAAATGATAAAAGAACAAGTTTCCTCACCTTCTATAGATTCATTTACATCCTATCGAAATTTTATATTCCAATTCTGCTGCAAAAATTTGCTGCTCTTGAATTCCTCGCGACTTAGCCAATATTTACCCTTTAATTCCCAAACGACACAATCGTATGGTAGTCCAATTGATGAATGCAACTAAAGGTAAAAAATATGCTAATATTCTTAATAATACAGCTCAGAAAACATTGAGTCAAAAGAAAAAAATGTTGTTTATCAGCATTTTCTTCTTTTGCTTCAATGTTTTCCAAGCATAGTCTCTTACGTACATCAAAAGCAGTTTTTGTTTGGGACAGGGTTAAGCTAAATATACGTGAAGATAGACGAGATATGCTCGGGACGACAATAGAAACTACTTGTTAACACCGATCTTAAACATCGATAGCCTATTTCATCGCGCGAGCTTCTGGCATAATTTAATCAAACGACTATTGGAATAATAACAAAAATCCTTTCTCAAACGACAAAATTAGGCCTACATATAGTTATATTACGTATAGACCAGCCGGAATAGAAAAGAGTTACAAAGGACCATGATGGTCCTATATCGCTCACATTCATGAATGAACAAAGATTATATGAGCAACAGTTTTGTTCAAATCATTTTGTGACTTTAAGACGGAATACAAACCCATGGTCATCAACATTGTGTCCAAGTTTGTCTTGATTGGTCACTATTTGTGAATGTAAGTATGGTGAATGTAGGTATAGCCCTATCATGTCTTTATACCCTTTTCGCACGCCATATGTTAATGTAAAAGAAAGTCGAAAAAAGCAAATTTGTAAAATTCGAGGGCAGATAACTTAGTAATTTCTAATTATGCTGAAATTCAAACTCGTCCAAAATCAACATTGTCTGAGTTTCGTCTTGATTGGTAAATATTTGTAGTTGTTAGAGGGAAAAAAGTCGAAAACAGCAATTTTGTCAAATTCACGTGTGCATAGCTCCAGACTTTCTTATCCGTTCAGACCTAAATTCAAAATCATCAGAGATCTTAATATAGTCTCCAACATTGTGTCCAAGTTTTGTCTTGATTGGTCAATAATTGTAGATTCTCGAGTGTAAACAAAGTCGAAAACAGTCAAAAACAGCACTTTTGGCAAATTCAAGGGCACATAACTCTAGACTTTCTTGTCTGATCAGACTGAAAATCGAACTCATTTGAGATCTTATGGTCTCCAATATTATTATATGTCTAAGTTTTGTATTGATTGGTCAATAATTGTAGATACTAGAGTATAAACAAGGTCGAAAACAGTCGAAAACGTCAATTTTGTCAAATTCAAGGGCACATGACTCTTGACTTTCTTGTCTGATCATACTGAAAATCACACTCATTCCTGATCTTATGACCTCCAACATAATGTTCAAGTCTTGTCTTGATTGGTCGATAATTTATGATTCTAGAGTGCAAACAAGGTTGTAAACAGTCGAAAACAGCAATTTTGGCCAAGTAAAGGGCACAAAACTCTCGACTTTCTTGTCTGCATGATCAGACCGAAAATCGAACTCATTTGAAATATTATAGTCACCAAAATTATATACAAGTTTGGTCAATAATTGTATATTCTAAAGTGTAAATAAGGTCAAAAACAGTCAAAAACGGCAATTTTGTCAAATTCAAGGGTACATAACTCTTGACTTTCTTGTCTGAGATCTAATAGTCTCCAACATTATATCAAAGTTTTGTCTTGATTAGTCAATAATTGTAGATTCTAGATAATAAACAAGGTCGATAATGGCCGAACGGCAATTTTGTGAAATTCAAGGGCACATAACTCTCGACTTTCTTGTCTGATCTGACTGAAAGTCGAACTCATCTGAGATCTTATGGTCTCCAACATTATATTCAAGTTTTGTATTGATTGGTCAATAAATGTAGATGCTAGAGTGTAAACAAAGTTATAACAGCATTTTTCAACATTCAGGGGCAGATAACTCCGCATTTTCTGGTCCGAGTTGGCCCATAATAAAACTCATCCGAGAACTTATGACCATACTTGTTTTGACAAAGTTCAATCAAGATTGACTAATATTTGTGGATGCTAGAGTGTAAACACCAAATTGTGGACAGACGAACGGACAGACAGATGGACAAAAAGCGATCACAATAGCTCACATTGAGCACTTTGTGCTCAGGTGAGCTAATAAGAGAATCATTCAATGTTACCTTGCAGGTCCACAGGAATAGGGGCCTATGGGAAGGGCTAAGTGCCCGCTCCTCCTTGACCAAAATGCCCCTGCCCCAAAATAAAAGTGCTTCCTGTTTTTGTCCATGAAAGTCTCTTTTCTCTCAATGCTTTCCAAAGTTCTTCCTCCTGGCGACGTCTAAACCAGGTCTAGTTTGTGAGTGAGTGTGTGGGGGGTGGGGTGAATTGTGGAACCACGCCTCGTAGATTATATTATTTATCGCTGCTTTTCAACAAAGTCCTCTCAACTGAATCTTAAACAGGCTGCAGTAACGAGGTTTTTTTGTTGTTGTTGAAAAGCGACATTATGCTCTTGAAATCGTTTCACATGCGACATAAAAATATTCGTCCAAAATTTACCAATGCGTGTGTGTAAGAGACTTGTTTCAAACAAAGTATATAATGAAGCGATTATGTCACAGTTTGAATAGTATCTCTAGAGTTTGTTTAATTTAAGACTAGTTCCAACAATCTGTCATGGAATGTAAATAACCTGAAGAACTTATCAAACACATAAATATCAAACATCAGAATTTATATCCCCATTTATAGCTGCATAGATACGGGAAAGGCAACGGCGGCATAAAATGTGCAAATCATATTCGCTCTTTTCGCAACGTTTTCCTTTGCTACATTGGAGACAAATACATGGTGTACTGTTTCGGTCAAAACCTTCCCTTTACCAGACCAGTTTGTTTGTTTACGGAATTAAGAAAGGACTGAAACACACACTATTTAAGTTTTTGTGATTTATCTTATCAAATTTGCGGCTTGAGACTATTACGGTAAGTACAACGGCGGCATAAAATGGGCATCATACATGCATCATGCATCTTTTCTAATATTAGCTCTTGCGTCGTTATATCTTTTGTCTTTGGAATCGTTTAGATGAAAGAAAACAATGCCGATATTCAGTATTTTTTACCTTTTCGCAATGGTTTACTTTGCTACATTGTAGACAAATATGAAGTAATGTTTGGGTCTAAAATCCCCCTTCACCAAAATCAGTTTGTTTATGCATTATGATGGGATTTAAACAGATTATATACTAGAACAAAAAAGATACGCAACCCCATTTTTCATAATATTTTCGACAAACTATGTTTTTAATGGCTATTGAGTACATTTTTTTTAATATTCCTGCCTCCATACGCATAAATATAGTGTCATTTTCTTCAGATGTCGTAAATTCATCACGTGATACATAGCAAAGTGTTGAACACTGATTATCCCGACCCCTGTAGTGTTTTCTGAATGACTACTATGAAAATACTTTTTCTTCAAACACAAGCTAAAACATAGAGCAAGAACAGGCCAAAGCTTTCACACACTTCTCACTTCACTACGCATAGCGGGGCTACGCCAAAACCAGCGCCAAGCTGCAATACGGATGTTGTTAATAGGAAAAGTCAAAATGTTGTAGCAAGACAATTATTCTCGTTTAATAGTGAATCTATTATAGGGCATCAAATCGACACATTTTCGACTGTATAGGCTGTTTGCTCTCAATGGGAATACAATCGATCGAGCACGGAGCGGACGTGCAAGAGATATGACGTCACGACAGGACCGTATCTTCAGGTAAACCCCACCTATGGGATAGGTTTAAAACTGCAACGGAGGACGCTAATAAATCTTATGGACTTCAAAACATTCGAATATCGGACCAAACTGAACAAAACAGATTGTGATTTTCGACCTACATTCACTTTTTTTTGTAAAATTGTCTTGATGCCCATGCCAGTGTAAACTGGGTAATTTCTTTAATGGAATTTACTACAAACAAGATTTTGTGAACTTTACAAGGTGAAATGTTATTGCTTTAAATGTATTACATTTTGTTTAAATCTGATTTGATGTCTTTGCGTAAGAAGGAATTGAAAAGGAAGTTGCGTTTCTTTTTTTGTCTAGTATAATTAGGTTTTTGTGATACTGATATCTCAAATTTGCAACTTGAGACTATCTTTTGCTTGTTGTGATAAAGGCTTGTCCCATGTAAACCGCCTTATTCAGCTCTTTCATCGGATGCATGACTTATTAAACAAGAGGGCCATTGGCCCTGAAGCGCTCACCTGACAGGCCCATAGAAAGCAATTTCATATTGGGGGCTATAGACTCTATCCTAAATATTGGGGGGTGGGGGCTAATTGGGATTTCCCCAAAATTTTAAGTGTAAAATTAAGAAAATTGGCATTTTTGGCCAACTTTGGAAGGGTTTAGCCCCCCCCCCCCCCCTAGCCCCCTGTTCCTACATGCCTGCCTGACATAATAGTTTTCTGTATATGGTGTGTCTGAGCCTCCAAAATGATCACATTTTACTAAGATTTGTGGCCTGTATAAGATAATCATTCTGACAAATTTTCAGCTTGATTGGGCAAAAAAAATCCCCAAGACTGGACCCCATGACCTAGTTTAGGACCCCAGATGACCAAATTTTGAAATTGTCCGAGATTTTATCAAGATAATTATTCTGACTAGGCTGATAGGGCATAAAATGTGGCATCAAGAGTGCAAATAAGTTTTTTCTTAAATTTGACCTAGTGACCTAGTTTTTGACCCTAGCTGACCCAATTTCAAACTTTTTGTACATATCATCAAGACAATTATTATGAGCTAATTTCAGGTTGATTGGGCAAAAAATGGGCTTCTAGGAGTACAAACCAGGTTTGAACCTGTGACCTAGTTTATGACCCCAGATGACCCAATCTAAAACTTGTCCAAGATTTCACCAGGACAATCATTCTGAGCAAATTTCAAGTTCATTGGGCAAAGAATGTGGCCTCAAGAGTGCACACAAGGTTTTTCTAATATTTGACCTCATGACCTAGTATTTGACCCCAGATGACCCAATTTCAAACTTGTACGATATTTCATCAAGACAATCATTCTGAGCAAATTTCAGGTTGATTGGGCAAAAAATGTGGCCTCTAGAGGGCACACAAGGTTTTACTAAGATTTGACCCAGTGACTTAGTTTTTGACTCCAGATGACCCAATTTCAAACTTGTCCGAGATTTCATCAAGATAATCATTCTGATCAATTTTCAGGTTGATCGGGCAAAAAATGTGGCCTCTAGAGTGCACAAAAGGTTTTTTTCTAAGAGTTGACCCAGTGACCTAGTTTTTGACCCAAGATGACCCAATTTCAAACTTGTCCGATATTTCATCAAGACAATCATTCTGAGCAAATTTCAGGTTGATCGGGCAAAAAATGTGGCCTCTAGAGTGCACACAAGGTTTTTCTAAGATTTGACCCCGTGATCTAGTTTTTGACCCCAGATGACCCAATTTCAAACTTGTCCGAGATTTGATCAAGTCAATCATTTTGAGCATATTTCAGGTTGATTGGGCAAAAAATGTGGCCTCTACAGTGCACACAAGGTTTTTCTAACATTTGACCCCGTGACCTAGTTTTCGACCCCAGATGACCCAATTTCAACCTTGTCCGAGATTTCATCAAGACAATCATTCTGAGCAAATTTCAGGTTGATTGGGCAAAAAATGTGGCCTCTAGAGTGCACACAAGGTTTTTCTAAGATTTGACCCCGTGACCTAGTTTTTGACCCAAGATGACCCAATTTCAGTCTTGTCCGAGATTTCATCAAGTCAATCATTTTGAGCATATTTCAGGTTGATTGGGCAAAAAATGTGGCCTCTAGAGTGCACACAAGGTTTTCTAACATTTGACCCCTTGACCTAGTTTTCTACCCCAGATGACCCAATTTCAACCTTGTCCGAGATTTCATCAAGACAATCATTCTGAGCAAATTTCAGGTTGATTGGGCAAAAAATGTGGCCTCTAGAGTGCACACAAGGTTTTTCTAAGATTTGACCCCGTGACCTAGTTTTTTACCCCAGATGATCCAATTTAAAACTTGTCCAAGATTTCATCAAGACAATCATTCTGAGCAAATTTCAGGTTGATCGGGCAAAAAATGTGGCCTCTAGAGTGCACGCAAGGTTTTTCTAAGATTTGACCCTGTGACCTAGTTTTTGACCCCAGATGACCCAATTTCAAACTTGTCCGATATTTCATCAAGTCAATCATTTTGAGCAAATTTCAGGTTGATTGGGCAAAAAATGTGGCCTCTAGAGTGCAAATAAGGTTTTTCTAACATTTGACCCCGTGACCTAGTTTTTGACCCCAGATGACCCAATTTCAAACTTATCCGAGATTTCATCAAGACAATCATTCTGAGCAAATTTCAGGTTGATTGGGCTAAAAATGTGGCCTCTAGAGTGCACACAAGGTTTTCCTAAGATTTGACCCCGTGACCTAGTTTTTGACCCCAGATGACCCAATTTCAAACTTGTCCGAGATTTTATCAAGACAATCATTCTGATCAATTTTCAGGTTGATTGGGCAAAAAATGTGGCCTCTAGAGTGCACACAAGGTTTTTCTAAGATTTGACCCCATGACCTAGTTTTTGACCCAAGATGACCCAATTTCAAAGTTGTCCGAGAATTCATCAAGAAAATCATTCTGAGCAAATTTCAGGTTTATTGGGCAAAAAATGTGGCCTCTAGAGTGCACACAAGCCAAAGGTTGACGCACGACTGACGACGGACACAGCGGTATCACAATACCTCACCATGAGCACTATCGTGCTCAGGTGAGCTAAAAACTATTAGTACTTTTCCCAAAATGTTGTGTCAGCAAACCAGAAAGCAAAAGTATAACAATTAGCCCGGCTTCAGGCAAGAATTTTTTCAATAACTTTCCTAATTCTGCGTCAATTCTCAAGCGATATGTTGCATGTATCCCCCTTTACTGAGCTCTTTCCTCCTTCAGATGTACTGTTCCCCAAAATTGGTCCAAACCGACCACAAAAACTATCAGATTTTGTTGTTTTTGTTGAAAGTACAAGGATTCCACATACAGTATCAAGTCATATATTTAAGGAAAGATCTCAGTAGGGCATGGTGCATGCAACAAAGCACTCGAAAATTGACAGAGAAAATAAGAAAGTTATTGCACAATTTCTTACCTGAAGCGGGGCAAATTTGTCCGTAGTCGGTACCCATCCAAAGATGCACAATCTCAACCGTGTACAGGAAGGTCTTTTTTGTGTGACAGATCACATATTCTTTTATGCAGAGAAAGAATATTAAATGGAAACTCCAATAATTTAATATTAGTTGATTTCATTAAAATCCGAGCGTTTTGATTGGCTAAAAATTTTTTTTCATAACTCCATGAAAAAAAGTTTACTTTGCCGGAACTTCTTTCGGTGTCAACAATATGGATAAATGGATGTGTCCTGTACAAATCGGCATATTACGTTCATTTTGAGTAATAAATTGCAAGTTTTATCATTAAATCGTACTCTTAAATAGATTTTCTAGTTGAAACAAACTCAATTCCAAAGACTTATTGCTTAAAACACACTTGAGAGGATGGAAAATAACGTTACGACGTCTGAATTCGCTGAAAACAACGTCGCAGTAACGCGCGCTTTTTATGACATCATTTAAAGTTTTTGTAACGGAAAGGCACGTGCGTAACATCTAAATACCTTGGCAGCGGCCAGATATCGCACATCTGTCCGCTTCTTTGAACATAGTCCGGACAATATCTCATTTTGCTAGTCGCAAATATTACTATTTACGGTAATAAAATGTAATATTAAATTATAAGGAATGAATGCAATTTTATTTTTTTTTCATGCAGGTATGAAAAATAAAATCTAATCACACTTTTGTATGAACCGCTTCGCGGATTCATACAGTGTAATTAGATTTTATTTTTCATACCTGCATGAAAAAAATAAAATTGCATTCATTCCTTAAATAAATAGCAAATACCAACAATATTTTATAGTTTTTAATTAGAAAACAAAAATTGAAACTTTGAATCATGACTTGTAAAGAGGCCGATGATCCCAACATTTCATACTGATTACATAATATTGCACTGGTCGTTCCCTCACTGGGGAAGCGCACCTTTATATTGTCGCTTTTCAACACAAGGGCCGTCAGAGACGGACAATGCTCCCCGAATAAGGCATTGTCACAATAAATGTATGCCATGGAGAGCACTTTATTGTCAAGGGCATCTGATTTGCTACTCAAATATGAAATTTCATCAAATTCTGACCATTAGACTAGGAGAAATTAGAGAAAAACTATATTTCACCATAAGTCCCCTTTTCCCATGACAAGGCCTCAAATCCAAAAACGGGGAAAAGTACATCGGCATTTTGTCACAGGGAGTTCACATGGTAAGTTTCATTTGATTTGGCCCAAGGGTTATGGAGATATTGCTTCGGACGGACGGACGGACGGACGGACGGAATGACGGACGGACAGGACGGACGGACGGACGGACGGACAGACAAAGCGGCGACTATATGCTCTCCCTTCGGGGAGCATAAAAAACCTCGTAACTGCAGCTTTTTTAAGCTGCAGCTACGAGGTTTTTGTTGAAAAGCAGGAATATGGTAACAGCAACTATACAAACACACAGCAAACAGTATGTAATCCTTTACCAGACGACAAAATTTTAAACTTGTCCAAATTGAAAGGTGTTGCAGACGACAATTTCAATTGAATAGAATATTAATGTTTTGGTCGTTCTGGGTATAAACATTGAAGGAAATGAAGAAATTGCTGGACACAAGCAATTTCATCATTTTCCAGTGTTTTCCCTAGCCTTTATTTCCTAAACAACTAAAGGTTTGAATACTTCCAATTTAAAGGTACATGTATTGTGGATAACAAAATTAAATCTGATTAGGTAGGCCTACAGAAAACAATGGGTAAAATAGAGAAAATGTTGCTAATTATCTATTGTCCAGTTTGAAACTTTGTCGTCTGGTTAGGGAACGAAAACCTTGCTGTCTTTATGTATAATGCTGTTGAAATACAGAAGTAAGACAGCGGTGTCTTTTTACAAAGTGTGAGATCCCACTGTCTTACTTACAACTCTTCCACTAATAAAACATGGCACTATATCGTCAATTTTCTGCAAAAATCTCGTACCTGCAGCTTGTTGTAGGCTGCAGATACGAGGTTTTTGAAGAAAAGCAGTGATATGTTATGGTAAATATAAGAACTGGTTCTCATTCTCATTACCATATTGACATTTTGGGCAAAAGGAGAAAATGCTGTTTATATGCATTTTCTCCTAATGACTAAATGTTTTCCCAAGCTAATTCTATTTGATGTTCAAAGCAGATATTGTTTGGGAAGGTTACTGTGTACTTCTAATTGTTTCCTAAAAGCGATTGATTCTTTTTCACTCAAATATCAATGCTTTTCAATGAAAACCTTGTAACTGCAGCTTGTTTCAAGCAGAAGTTATGAAGTTTTTGTTGAAAAGTGACAATATACACCCTGTTTTATATAAGGAAAGAGTTGATCAACATTAAAAACTATGTAATAAAAATAAACTAGAACTCTAACTCCAAAATACATCAACCTACCTACACCCAAATTATACAAGAACAAAACACCCAATCAAACTCTCAAGCTACTGATTCATACCACACAAATTCTTCACAAATCATTATCATAATTTTTTTAGCCATTGCCAGACAGCGACAGGTCTGAATTCAATGATGTTGCAGACGAAAATTATTTTGTCTTTTTGCATAGAAAACATTGTAGGAAATGAAGAAATTGCTTGTGACAAGCAATTTCTTCATTTTCCACAATGTTTTCCAAAGCGTCTTTCTTGCGGGGGCATCAAAAGGAGCCAGTATGTGGGAATGGGTTAAGACATTCTCCAAGAAAGAATTTTTTTGACATCACATTTCATAAAGGTTTAAACAACCCTGCAGGACCAGAAGAAAATGCTCTACTGTTCATATTTAACCAATTACCACACAATGACTCTTTTTGACTCCCAACAAAATAATGGCCATATAAAACATCGTGGAAAATGAAGAAATTGCTTGTGACAAGCAATTTCTTCATTTCCCACAATGTTTTCCATCCAAAAAGACCAAAAAATTGAAAATTCCATTGACTTGAAATTGTCATCTGCAGTATATTTCAATTTTGACCACCTCAAAATTTTGTCGATTGGTAATGGGTTAAAAAGCCTTGTGGACGACAAAATAATTGATGTCAGAATAACCTGTGAATGTTATAGCATAGCAAATATTGAGAAAAATAGAGAAATTGCTGAACACTCTTCTCTCAATGTTTACCCAAATTAATTCTACTAGGGACATCAGAACAAGGTCTTGTTTGGTAGAAGGTTAATCAATGAACATGGCTTCATGAAAACAAAACAATTCACATAATAGTATGATGTCTTGTGGCATTACAAAATGCTTTTTACAAGTCAAAACAAAATTAGATTACAGAGAACAATGAAATAAAATGAGATTAATCAAACAAAAACTATGCATTACGTTGAGACTCATAAAATAAAAACATGACAGAGAAAAAAGCAAAACGCTATATCTATTACAGACAAAAGTTAGAATTTATGACATAATCATAACTAGATATCTGGCAAGTTTATATGAATTAGTAAAATACAAGAGGACCATGATGGTCCTTAATCCCTCATCTGAACATAGATAGGGTGGAAACTGTAATTTTGTCAAGTTCAAGGGTACAAAAAATATATTTCAAAATGAGAAATTATGATGAAACTCAATTTTGGCATTTGCATTCATAAAAGATCTTACAGTCAACAACATTTTGTATACGTAATGTCTTGATTGGTCAATATTTGTGGCTGTAACAGTGAAAACTCCAACATCGTGTCTAAGTTAAGCTTTGATTTATCAATATTTATAGCTGTTAGAGTGAAACAGACTGAAAAAACAAACTCATCCATTATCTTATAGTCCCCAACATTGTGGCAAGGTTTGTCTTGATTGGTCTGCATTTAATATTGTTTGAGTGAAATCAAATTTGAAACAGCAATTTGTTAAATTCAAGGGTACATAACTCTTGTTTTTCTACTCTGGTCTGACTGAAATTCTATTTCATCCAAGATCTTATGGTTAACAATATTGTGGCTAAGTTTTTTCTTAATTGGAAAATATTTATACATGTAGATGCTAGAGTGTAAACAAAGTCAATGCTAGCTATTTTATGACATTCAAGGGCACACAAGAAGTCCAGACTTCCTGGCTCTATCTGACCCAAAATCAAACTCATCTGAGAATTACATGTTTTGAGCAAGTTTGGTCAAGATCGGCTTATATTTGTGTATGCTACAGTATTAAAACCAAATTGTTAACAGACAGACTGAGGACGGACAAAAGTGACCACAATAGCTCACCTTGAGCATTTCGTGTTCAGGTGAGCTAACAGCGACTGAATTTTCTAACTTTCTTTCTTGGAGGGTAAAATAATGGTATACAATACTATATTCAGCGTTTTCTTTTCAAAGCAAGTTGTTGTTTTAGGAAATGTAAAAAAATCGGTATTAGCCAAACATTGAAAGTGAGCCAGGATCTGTAAAATGGCCTTTATGGCATCAGATATTAGATCTACTAGGTCAGTTTGTAAGTAAGTGCAGTCTGATCAATACCCAAGATGGTACCTCCCAGTTCCCACTGGTCATAAAAAAAGCTATGAAAGAACAACATGGATCCTGAATATCAGTATATACATACTAATATGGATCCATGTTGGTCTCCAATGTCTGATTTACCATACTTCATAGTGACCATTTTTCCAGGCCTATACTCAAATGCAAATTAGCTCTTCACCCATTACTAGATTTTTTTTTTAGATTTGTGCAAATTTTAAGATTTGCAGATGACAATTTCAAGTGAAAAGAATTTTACATTTTTTGGCGTTTGAAGTAAAAAACATTGTGGGAGATGAAGAAATTGCTTGTGACAAGCAATTTCTTCATTTTCCACAATGTTTTCCAACACAGATTTTGCAATTGCTGTCAAAAAGCATCAATGTGTGAGAATGGGTAAAAAGCATTTTGACACATTGTCAAGCATAAATTGACTATCAACAACTTAAGTACCGTATTTACTAAATGTGATCATACTGCCCCTACAGCACCTTGTAACAAGCAAAAAATCAACAAAGGCAAATTAACTGAAAAAATCCATTAAAATATGTCCAAATTTGATTATTCACATCATTAACTTCTTGATACAGTACAGCTTGTGTGTTTTTTGCCTATTCCCATGCATCAGCCCAATTTGATTTCAAGTGGTTTCTGCCCTTTCGGGTAGAAAAACCGCAATGACCCAGGTGATGCATGTTTTTCCACCTAAACCTGTGGAAAGACGGCGATTCTCCACTGTGATTTATCACTTGTCTTTATTACCCTCATTGTACCACCTCGAATCACAGTGTTTTTCATGGAAAATTGCAAGGGTGCAGTTGGCGATTACCACAATTTTCCACTAAGAGTTTATGTTTACCATTGTGGGCAAGTGTTTTGGGCAAAAGCATGCGAGCTGTACTCTATCTATTCATCTAAGAAATAGAGTACCAAAAATTTAAGACATACAAACAGTCAAAGTACAGACCATCTTGCAGACTACCATATACCCCCTAGACACAGTTTTAGGGGTACAATAATAACATTAAATATAATACAGAATCATGGATTACAAATACTAACAAACATATCACAGTCATTCTAAACCTTCTGGGTTTGAGCAATGAACAGTTTATGATATCTGACATTGTATATAAAATTTCACATAAGCATAAATTCAAAATTGACACAATAAAAGTTTGACATAAGCATTAACAAGTATCAACAAATCATTAGCAATCGACAAAAAATATTTACAGTTTAGCACTGTCATGCAATACCCAACTAGCATGAAATTAGTCCTTACCCATAAATTTTGCTTTGTCCATATTTAAACTTTCCCCAAGAGACGATAAATGGCATTTTATATCTAAAAGTCCTTGCATAGAAAACATTGGCAGAAAAGTTTAAATGCTAGCAATTAGCACTTTTTCTTTTCACCTTTTCTTAACAAGTTTCAAGTAGGGTTGTTACAATTAGGTAATATTTCCTTTAATCCTTTCAAAACAAGACCTGGTTTAGTCATCCCAAACAGAAAAGGCTTTGAAAGTCATTGAGACAAAAGAAGAAAATACTGATAACCAGCATTTTCCATATTCGCCTCAATATTTTCCGTGCTATATTATACACAATCCCATCTTTATCAACATGCATTTTGCCCTCTGCAGCAGCCTTTGAATTGAACCATCTTAAAATATTTCTGTTTAGGAAAGGGTTAAGAGTTAAACAACCCTGATTGACAATTATAGCAGGTAACCAGATTTCAATTCAAGAGATTAATGTTTTCCACAAACAACAAATTTTCAGGGTTTTCAAAATTCAAATGTGATGAAGAGGACAACATTAGTGTCTTGGGTATCAAGATATTTTATCATAGCATGGAATACATAGAAGAAAAAGGAGAAAAAGTTGGTTTCTATCATTTTACTCATTTCTCTCAAGGCTGTTAAGTAAAGAGTTACGGAATCAAATGCATATATTAAAATGTGGGATGCAGCATTATTATTATTTCATTTTATTTTATCATTACTTTTTTGCCACTTTTTTTTACTAATAATGGAAAATTGTTAATATGGCGTTGTACTTTAAAAGCAAGAACAGCAATTGGTTTACTTTCAAACAGTGAATGAAGATTTACTGTATTAACCCATCCCCACACATTGACGCTTTTTGACACCCCACCAGATAAAAGCTTTGGAAAACATTGTGGTAAATGAAGAAATTGCTTGTCACAAGCAATTTCTTCATTTCCCACTATGTTCTCTATCCAAGATATTTAGACCAAGAAATTTAGAAATTCATTTGCTTGAAATTGTCGTCTGCATCATCTTTGATTTGGACAAGCTTAAAATTTTGGGGAAAAGGGATATTTCTTTCACAAACACGAACACAAACAGTTTCAACCCTCACTTAGTATGTTGGGTAAGATACCCATGAGGGAAAAGAAGAAAGCTTCAAAGACTTTAACCCTTTCCCAAACAACATGATTTTGGACTATTCCTTTTTGAAAGGTGTTGCAGACGACAATTTCTAAGTCAATAAAGAAAGGATTGGTGTACAATGTAGCACAGAAAATATTGAGACAAAAGGAGAAACTGCTGGTCATCAGCAGTTTCTTCTTTTGTCTCAATATTTTCCCAAGCTTTTTCTAATAGGGACGTCAAAAGCCGGTTTTGTTTGGGAGAGGGTTAATGCTACAAATTGTCAACTTAATTTGGTATGTCATCTGCAACAGCATTCAATTTTTTCGCTACGATTTCAAAATATTTATGACAGAGAAATGCTGAGATGGTCTTGTACTTTAAGATTGGTTTATTTTTCTTTCAGTGAATTCCCATTTGTTGTTCAATGTAATAAAAATGTGCATCCGCATCATTTGTGAGCCAATGGTTTTAGCAATTTTGCTTGACTTTTGTCATCCGAGACGGCATTCATTTTTTGTCTGGGTTTTCAAACAAAAAATAGATCTATATGATTGAGAAATGCTGAGGTGTTATTGTACTTTAAATTTGGTTCATTTTCATTCAGTGAATTCCCATGTTGTTGTATAATGTAATATAAAACATGTACGTCCCCATCATTTTATAATTGTGAGCCAATGGTGTAGCAATTTTGTCATCCGAGACAGCATTCATTTTTTGTCTGGGTTTTCAAACAAAAAATAGATCTATATGATTGAGAAATGCTGAGGTGTTATTGTACTTTAAATTTGGTTCATTTTCATTCAGTGAATTCCCATGTTGTTGTATAATGTAATATAAAACATGTACGTCCCCATCATTTTATAATTGTGAGCCAATGGTGTAGCAATTTTGTCATCCGAGACAGCATTCATTTTTTGTCTGGGTTTTCAAACAAAAATTAGATCTATATGATTGAGAAATGCTGAGGTGGTATTGTACTTTAAAATTGGTTTATTTTCATTCAGTGAATTCCCATGTTGTTGAATAATGTAATATAGAACATGTGCATCCTCATCATTTTATAATTGTGAGTCAATGGTGCAGCAATTTTGTTCGACTTCTGGGTGATCAAATAAATTGCAATATCAAAATAATTTATTGTTAAGTTGGATATCATAAAAAGATTGTATAAGTCTATTAGTTATAAAAGGAGCATGGATCATTAATTGTCTGATATTAGAAGACACCAGGTCCTAAATAAATCAAGAGATGTCGGTGAATTTTTGCTCTACTTTATGTAGGAAAATGGTTGGGTTTACCAGAGTTCCAGATAAGAGGGAGTGATGACTTGTTAAACTGCGATGATTTTATTATTGTTCATCAAACCCTATATTGTGGGTACTAATTTGCATCGTCTCATCGAGACGATTCAAATGAGTACCCACAACATAGGGTTTGGAATTGAAAAAAGAAAGTTAGAATGTCTTCACCACCACTCATCTTTAGCTCTGGGTTTACCGCCATGCTGTAAAGTACATGCAATTAAAACGGATAGGATAGACCACACAATGCACTTTCTAGTTGATTTATTCTATTTTACAAACACAAGTGCCAAAGTCACCTGGCACTATTTTGAATCAAACCATTACCAGGAGACAAAATTTTAAGCTTGTTCAAATAGAAAGAAGTTGCAGACGACAATCGAAATGAGGTGAAATTTCATGATTCTTTGGGTAGAAAATAATTTGGGCAATGAAGAAATTGCCGGCAACAAGTAATTCTTTCTTCATTTTCAAGAGCCTTCATCTTGTTTGGCTTCAAAAGGCGTCACTGTGTGGGAATGGGTTATGTTATGAAAGCTGTTGCATACAACAAAGTAGATGTTGAGAAAAGAATGGATTTAAGTATTATATAGCACAGAAAATATTGAGGCAAAATGAGAAAATGCTGATCATCAGCAAAAGCCTCAATCTTTTTCCAAACCATTTCTATCAGGGTTTTCAAAGGTTTCACTGTTTGGATAGATTAAAGTATGTGCCAGGATCTAGAAAAAGAACACTTTTGGCATTTAAGACTACCATAATGCAATATAAGTCTGCACCTTATTGCAATTTGGTCAGGATCTACAATGCTGCCTTGCATTTGCCACACATCATGAAGAAACTATGGATTATGATCAGACTGAGAGTAGCCCATTACCAGATGACAAAATTTTGGGTTGGTCCAAATTCAAAGATTTTGCAGATGACAAATCATGTGAATGAAATTTAAATTTTGTTGTCTTTTGGGGTAGAAAACATTAAGGGAAATTGTCCTCATTTTCCACGATCTTTTCCACAGACATTTTCGTGTGGGGAGTCAAATGGAGTCACTGTGTGGTAATGGGGTAGGGGAAGGAAGATCTGAATCAATAATACCGGTAGTCTCATTTGCCACAAGAGCCCCTTTTTCCGATCCCAACTCATATCTACTTACAAAATTGTCTAGTATCCGAAAAAGAATTGCAGTTAATTTTCCTGTCGTCTGCAGCAGCTTTAAAATTTGGTCACACTAATATTTTGTTTTCTTGGAAGGGAATATATCATCGCTTTTCAACGAAAACCTTGTAACTGCGTCTTGATAAAGCTGCAGTTATGAGGTTTTCATTGAAAAGCAATGATATATGACTAAGAGTGCATAACAAACAGTTACCTTTCTGATATAGGTATTTTCAAAAGGACTGCAAATATCATTCTATTCATTTCTGATAAAAATGCTATGTTGAGGATACTCATTTGAAACTTCTTTTCACGTCGAATCTAGTGTACAATCAAATTTAAGTGTTTAACCATAGATACTTTTTTTTCTGGCGCTTCCTTCAACCTTTTTATAACCAGACATTGTTTTGTTTACCCCTAACAAGAAATGCTTTGGAAAAACAATGAGAGAAGCAAATGCTGAAAACCAGCAAGAATCAATATCCTTTTTGCAAGTAAAACACCTTTCAAATAGAAACTGTCTAATATTTTGCTGTTTGGGACAGGATTAACTCTTTCCAAAAGACAAAATTTTAGGGCGGTCCAATTTGAAATTTGCCTCAGACAACAAAACGGACATTGAATATTAAAGGATTTGTGTACAATATAGCTAGGAAAATACTGAGGCAAAAAGAGGAAATGCTGATTATCAGCATTTTCTTTTTTTGCCTCAATGTTTTTCCCAAGCATTATCTAGTAGGGACGTCAAAACCAGGTCTTGTTTGGGAAAGGGTTGAACTTATTGATTTGTGTTGTTTGATTGCTTTGGTCACATCACAGCGGCTGGAGCACCTGACCATGGATTTATGTCGCTTCTCATACCAGCACTACCGCAACATCTTAACAGAGCCTCCTTGTCACAAGCAATTTTTTCATTTTCCACAATGTTTTCCAGAGCCTTTATCTTGAGGGGGCATCAAAAAGCGCCATTGTGTGGGAATGGGTTAATTTATGCATATCTAAGATTTATTATCTAGATAAAGTCTGTACTTTAAATCCGGTGATAACATTTTAGCACTAGATCTAGACATGTTGACAGTGGTTGCAAATAAAGAATAAATCAAATAAGATGGGAGTTTGAAATTGCCTCAAAATACTTATTACATGCATTTGAAAATAATTCAAACATTAGTGTTATTTTGGGAGCACTTTATCTTCAATTTTAATGGTTACAGCTGGAATTATGTGTTTCAAACCTGATACATGTACAAGTCCTTTGCAACATGTCCTTTGTTCCGCATCAATTTGTTCTCAAAATAGACACTTAGATTATTTCGTGCACTTTGAAAAAGTCATTACCCCCTCTTATCTGTAACTCTGTGTTGCACTTGACAGCAAGTTTCTTGAAATTTCTTGGCCAGTCACACTATTACAATGGTGAATATGTTGTACAATCATTCATAATACAGGCCCCTGCATTTCTAAATCGATTGCCTCTATCTAAACTACAATGCAGTCAAGCTGATTGGAAGAGATTGTATTAACCCATTTCCACACATTGACTCTTTTTGACTCCCCATAAGATAAAGGCTTTGGAAAACATTGTGGAAAATGAAGAAATCGCTTGTGAAAAGCAATTTCTTCATTTCCCAAAATGTTTTCCATCCAAAAGACCTAAAAAAATAGAAAATCCATTTACTTGAAATTGTCGTCTGCAAAATCTTTCAATTTGGACAGCCCTAATTTTTTTCGTTTGGTAATGGGTTAACCCATTACCAATGGGTTAACCCATTACCAAATGACAAAATTTTGGGCTGTTCCAAATTCAAAGATGTTGCAGATGACAATTTCAAGAGACTGGAATTGCACATTTTTGGCCTTTCTTGGTAGAAAATGTGGGAAATGAAGAAATTGCTTGTCACAAGCAATTTCTTCATTTTCCACAATGTTTTTCAAAGTCTTTATCGTGAAGGGCGTCAACAAGCGTCATTGTATGGGAATGGGTTAATCGGATCAGGATTCTCTCCAGAATGATTGAAGCTGTAGTGGCAGTATTGTTGGAAGCTTACAATACAGTGTTTATGCAAATAATTGTGGTTAAAAACATAATGGGAAAAGAAGAAATTGCTCATTTGGACCACCATTAGTGGTCTCCCACCATTAGTGAATTTTCTGCAATCAACTTGCTCATAAGACCATAGATAATACAGGTCATTGGTGAATATAGCCCCTAGATTGTATAAGAATAGCAGTGATTGGGTAATCGTATATAGAATATAGGAATTATACTCTCAAGTTTGATAAAGAGTGTAAGACTTAACCCAATACCAAATGACACATTTTGGAATGATCCAAATTCAAAGATGTTGCAGACGAAAATTTTAAGTCAATGAAATTTAAAATCTTTTTGTCTTTTTTGATAGAAAACATTGTGGAAAATGAAGAAATTACGTGTCACAAGCAATTTCTTCATTTTCCACTCCGTTTTCCAAAGCTTTTATCTTTTGTGGAGTCAAAAAGAGTCAATGGTTGGTAATGGGTTAAACATTCAGGTTTCTTGACTACAAGTCCTGTTGACACGCCTTTTCTTCTCTTCTATAAAAGGTTTCTAACTTTTCAGAAAATAAGTAATTTTCAATCAATGTAATCAAAACTTGAAACTACCAGTATTGTAAAATTGATAAAATATTTGATCGACATGTAAATACAATTAATTATTAATACATATCTTTTTAACAATTGAACACAACTTCCTATAAAATATAGGTATAAACAATAAACTTACATAGAAAAACAAATAGAATTAATGCTAAAGTGATTGAAATCAAAACGTCAAATTACATACATGTAAATTTTAATCACCTAAAAATCCAACTTATCTAACCCTTTCTAAGATCTCTTTTAACATCCATAGAAGAGGAGTTTGAAAAGCATTGAACTAAAGAAGAAAATAGGTGGAATGCATCCCCCAGTCTAATTCTAAAATTACACAACGAGCCATCTAATTGGCTGAGACATACTTCCTGTCCAATCTGATGGCTTGTTATGTAATCTAGAATTAGAAAATTGATTTAGAATTTTTAGTGAATATGGTCCTTCAATATTTTCTTGGCTTTAACAAAGATTCTGCTGTTGGTAAAATTTCTCAAAGGAAAATGACAGTGTTTGGATTGTTACTGAAATGTCACATACATTTACAAGTAAAAATAAAATCAAATGTAAAATGTCAAATCAAAATAATTAAACAATAATTACTATCCTGACAAAATCAATAACATAGTTCTGAATATGAGACAATGTCCAAATTGTCATTTTTTTTTTAATTTCATAAATTCCTAAATGCATGTTGTGAGCAAGAGCATGCTATAATTTAACCCTTTCACTGCCATAGGCGACTTTTGTCGACAAGGGGTTCCCTGCCATAGGCGACTTTTGTCGACAAATTTATGGGGACGAGTACCAACAACATAAAAAAAAATAAAAATTATTTCATAATTACCTTTAAATTTTGGTCACATATAGGTGCTTCATTTGTCTGTATGTGCTGAAAATTTGAAAGGAATCCATCAAATGAGTCAAAAGTTATGCATGTTTTTGTGAACAGGGTATCGAAATTTCTTCGAATTAATTCAGCGGTAAGAAACACGTCCGAAAAAAATATTTGGCAGTGAAAGGGTTAAATGTATGTTTTACCAATTTTTGCCAATTTTGACATTAACAGCATAAAAATGTAGCACCTCACTCAGTATGAAAAATACAAAAATTGGCAAGTTTTCTACCTCTGACTAAATAAAGCAACAGAAAATCGAAATCATATAAAAAATTAAATATGGAAGTGAATCAGCATAATTTTGAATACTCCTTCCCCATGGCTATCACAGATGTGTTGAAGGTTTTCATTGGACACAGACCATTTTCAAGATCCTGACAGCCAATCACATGCCCTGTTACATCTTCCCCATTGTAGAGCACTCTCAGGAAGAGATCTCCCCCGCCTGGCTGATTCCAGTTTTTCTGGAAAAGCTCAAACACCAGTCTGTAAAGATTAATAAAAAAAATTGATCAAGAATCTGGAAAAATGTGATCTGACACCCTAAAAGGGACCTTATGGGAAGTCTACAAAACCAAATTTGGAGAAATGGATCAGACTTGGCAGGCATCAATCAGATGTTGTATTTGGAAAATAAACATACAGAAAGATTAGGGAAACATTCTACACTCAAAAAATTGTGACCCATCACGCTAAAAGGGACCTTATCCGAACTCCAAAAATCCAAATTTTGACAAATTTGTCACACTCACCACAGGTCAACCAGATCCCGTATGCGAAAAATGAACAGATAGTAAGATAGGGAAAACATTCCAGATTTAGAAAATTATATAAAAGTGAAAAGTGTCGGCCCTAGTCTGGCTGCGCGGACTGTGCAGACTGACTAGGGTCGATATTTTTCACACTTCCTATAAGGTCCCTTTTAGCGTGACAGGTCACAATTATATCACATTCTACACTCAAAAAATTATATTAGAGTGAAAAGTTTTGATCCTAGTTAGGCTGTGCTGACTGCGCAGACTGACTTGAATTGATACTTTTTACACTTCCCATAATGTCCCTTTTAGCCTGATGGGTCACAAATACTCTTATGGCATAGACAAACATGGATCCAGATCAGTCTGTGCATAGACAGTCTGATCAAGATCCATATTGATCTCTATGAGTATTTTCATTACCTGTTGCAACTGACAGATAGAAGTATGAATTCTTCTAAGACTACATTTGACCACATGTTGATCTTGCAGAAAATAAATGTCTTAGGTTTGCACAAGATTAAAAGTGTTGCAGACAAAATATATACAATATGAAATTAAATGATACTTAACCCTTTCCCAAACAACAAAATTTTACTGAGACCCACTTCAAAAAATGACAAAAATGACGAAATTGATGTTATTAAAGATAGGATTGGTGTAAAATATGGCACAGAAAATATAAAGACAAAAGGATAAACTTCTGGTTATCAGCAGTTTCTTCTTTTGTCTCAATGTTATCCCAAGCATTTTCTTTTAGGGACGTCAAAACCAGTTCTTGTTTCGGAAATGGTTAAAGCAGAAATTTCTATGTAACAGCATGGAAAACATTAAGGAATACAAGAGGGCCATTGGCCCTGAAGCGCTCACCTGATATAATAACTTTTTTTTGTAAACCAATTTTCAGGTTGATTGGACAAAGAATGTGACCTCTAGGGTGCACACAAGGTTTATCTAAGATTTGACCTCGTGACCTAGAATTGATCACGACAATCATTCTGATCAATTTTCAGGTTGATTGGGCAAAAAATGTGGCCTCTAGAGTGCACATAAGGTTTTACAAAGATTTTACCTCATGACCTAGTTTATGACCCAAGATGACCCAATTTCAATCTTGCCTGAAAATTGATCAAGACAATCATTCTGATCAATTTTCAGGGTGATTGGGTAAAAAATGTGGCCTCTAGAGTGCACACAAGGTTTTTCTAAGATTTGACCCCGTGACCTAGTTTTTGACTCCAGATGACCCAATTTCAAACTTGTCCGAGATTTCACCAAGACAATTATTCTGATCAATTTTCAGGTTGATTGGGCAACAAATGTGGCCTCTAGAGTGCACACAAGGTTTTTCTAAGATTTGACCCCATGACCTAGTTTTTGACCCCGTATGACCCAATTTCAAAATTGTGCGCAGTGTGTCCACTGAAAATTTTGACTGGGGGTTTTTGTACCTCTTGGTGGTTAAAGTTGGGGGTACAAAAAATAAATAGGGGGTACAAGAAAATTAACGCCAAATTTAGACAATTCTTCCATTTATTGACTCTGTGATGTAGAAGAATTAAACATATTAAACAGTGGAAACACTTTAGACTTCATCATTGTATTTATATGGGTTAACATTAATTTTGATAGCATAATCCATTCCCAAAATTACCACATACAACAAAGCAGGCTATATTTATTTGTTTTGAATAGCAAGCACCCTGAGTTTGTTTAATCAAATCCAAATCGCATGTTGTTTGTTGCTATTTATTGGATTCCAATCATTACCTCCTAAAAAATAAATATATACATTTACTGATTGTCAGAAGTTTCTCCTGTTTTTCCTCAATGTCAACTTAATCCAAACTAGTTCTTGTTTGGGAAAGGGTTGAGGCGTTTTGTTCAGCATTTTTTTCTTTCAATTACCTGCAAATCAATCAAATCTTGGAATGTTTTCAGAAGCCTAATGCAGTTTTCAACTTAGTTACAATACTGTAACTGAAACCTTTTGGAATTTTGATCACAAACATCCATCATCAAGTTTGTGTCTACGATCTCGAAGCTATTTTCAACCGAGCTCCTATCGGCATTGTTCCCTTTTCTCCGTCCGAACTGACTGAGCAATGAACTTTGATTTTAGATTCAACAGTGGATGATAGTTCAGACTGAGTGATTCATTTATTGTTTCACCCTATTTATTTTGATTTTCCGATTGCGTGCATTTGAAATTAAAAAAAAATCCAGTATCGTCTGTTGTTTAGATGCCATGATCATGCAGAATTGCAGACGCTTTATGTTTCGAGCGTTTTGGTTGAATAAAATCGCAAAAACACAGCATCTTGGTCAAGTACAATTATGGGAAAAAACAGAGGGATCCGAATGACCGAATTTGGCAGTTTCGATTGTATTACTCGGCTAGCAAACTCGTTTTTCTTTCGTTAACAACAGCGAGGATTATCATCTTATTTTTATACATGATAAGGGACTCATTTTGCGTACGTTCTTGGACGTTTTGGGTGAAAACGTAGTGCGTGATTTTTGTTGATCTTACGTGATTCACGTACATTTGTACGTGATCGGACACCCTGTTGTGCGAGATTTTATCAAGCCAATCATTCTGAGCAATTTTCAGGTTGATTGGGCAAAAAATGTGGCCTCTAGAGTGCACACAAGATTTTTTCTAAGATTTGACCCTGTGACCTAGTTTTAGACCCCAGATGACCCTATATCAAACTTGTGCGAGATTTTATCAAGTCAATCATTCTGAGCAATTTTCAGGTTGATTGGGCAAAAAATGTGGCCTCTAGAGTGCACACAAGGTTTTTCTAAGATTTGACCCCGTGACCTAGTTTTTGACCCCAGATGACCCAATTTCAAACTTGTCCGAGATTTCATCAAGAAAATCATTCTGAGCAAATTTCAGGTTGATTGGGCAAAAGATGGGGCCTCTAGAGTGCACACAAGGTTTTTCTAAGATTTGACCCCGTGACCTAGTTTTTGACCCCAGATGACCCAATTTCAAACTTGTCCGAGATTTTATCCAGACAATAATTCTGATCAATTTTCAGGTTGATTGTGCAAAAAATGTGGCCTCTAGAGTGCACACAAGGTTTTTCTAAGATTTGACCCCGTGACCTAGTTTTTGACCCCAGATGACCCAATTTCAAACTTGTACAAGATTTTACCAAAACAATCATTCTGAGCAATTTTCAGGTTGATTGGGCAAAAAATGTGGCCTCTAGAGTGCACACAAGATTTTTTCTAAGATTTGACCCTGTGACCTAGTTTTAGACCCCAGATAACCCTATATCAAACTTGTGCGAGATTTTATCAAGTCAATCATTCTGAGCAATTTTCAGGTTGATTGGGCAAAAAATGTGGCCTCTAGAGTGCACACAAGGTTTTTCTAAGATTTGACCCCGTGACCTAGTTTTTGACCCCAGATGACCCAATTTCAAACTTGTCCGAGCTTTCATCAAGAAAATCATTCTGAGCAAATTTCAGGTTGATTGGGCAAAAGATGGGGCCTCTAGAGTGCACACAAGGTTTTTCTAAGATTTGACCCCGTGACCTAGTTTATGACCCCAGATGACCCAATTTCAAACTTGTCCGAGATTTTATCCAGACAATAATTCTGATCAATTTTCAGGTTGATTGGGCAAAAAATGTGGCCTCTAGAGTGCACACAAGGTTTTTCTAAGATTTGACCCCGTGACCTAGTTTTTGACCCCAGATGACCCAATTTCAAACTTGTACAAGATTTTACCAAAACAATCATTCTGAGCAAATTTCAGGTTGATTGGGCAAAAAATGTGACCTCTATAGTGCACACAAGGTTTTTCTAAGATTTGACCCAGTGACCTAGTTTTTGACCCAAGATGACCCAATTTCGAACTTGTCCCAGATTTTATCAAGACAATTATTCTGAGCAAATTTTAAGTTGATTGGGCAAAAAATGTGGCCTCTAGAGTGCACACAAGGTTTTTCTAAGATTTGACCCCGTGACCTAGTTTTTGACCCCAGATGACCCAATTTCAAACTTGTCCGAGATTTCATCAAGACAATCATTCTGAGCAAATTTCAGGTTGATTGGGCAAAAAATGTGACCTCTATAGTGCACACAAGGTTTTTCTAAGATTTGACCCCGTGACCTAGTTTTTGACCCCAGATGACCCAATTTCAAACTTGTCCGAGATTTTATCAAGACAATTATTCTTAGCAAATTTCAGGTTGATTGGGCAAAAAATGTGGCCTCTAGAGTGCACACAAGGTTTTTCTAAGATTTGACCCCGTGACCTAGTTTTTGACCCCAGATGACCCAATTTCGAACTTGTCCGAGATTTCATCAAGACAATCATTCTGAGCAAATTTCAGGTTGATTGGGCAAAAAATGTGGCCTCTAGAGTGCACACAAGGCAAAGTTTGACGGACGACGGACGACGGACGACGGACGACGGACACCGGACGCCGGACGACGGACGCCGGACACAGCGGTATCACAATAGCTCACCATGAGCACATTCGTGCTCAGGTGAGCTAAAAATGTGTTAGTGTAACGGAAATGCAGTCATTTAGTTTACACATCAAGTTTTCAAGAGACAGACAGACAATGGGAAAACTTCATGCCCCATACCTCTTTTGATACAGGGGCATAAAAAGGAGATATTGGTAGTCAGAAAAAGTCTTCTTTCATCTGCGCATTTTTCTCTGAAGAGGCAACACATATATAAAGGCCTGGTCACAAAAACGGTTTCACGTCCACATCACATCTGGAGTTTTCCAGCATTTTTAGACACGATGTGGACATGATATGAACAGGGAATTGTATGTGACCAGAGGCGCGTTCTTTAGAGCGAGATTTTTAAAGATTTCTTAAGATGTTTTTGATACAGCGTCTTTGAGACCGAGATTATAAGCAATGTGTTCCAAATGTTCCATACTTCATACAAATGACGTCATCATGACGTCATTTGTATGAAGTATTGAGCATTCGGAACTTAATGAATCATGGAGCATTTGGAACAACTCGGTCAATTTTCTCTCCTATAGATTCTACAGAATTTACCGAGGCCTTCCGAAAGAAGTATAGAGCAATGGCGGCTCCCAGTGATCGTCTTAAAATCTTGCTCAAAAGAACACTTTATCCTAAAATATCTTAAGAAATCTCAAGATATGTCAAGAAATCTCGCTCTAAAGAACGCCCCTCAGGCCTTTACATTTTCATTTACACCCATTTTGTCGCCTGCAACTTTTTTTTCAAATTGAAACAGTCCAAATGTTTTCTGTTTGGAAAAGAGTTAATACAAACTTCAAAGTGTCAAAAATACTTTACCTAGATCCTAATGGCATCACATTTTGCTGTATCACACCTAGACTGGTTATCAGATAGTGTAGAAATAGTCTGGATCCCATGTAAACACCCAGTCTATCATCCTTGTTTGTGATAGATCTGTGGACCAGTCTAGACAGGAATGGATACACCTTCAGCTGTGAGAATGTTGTGAATGTTGGTTCCCTGTTGAGATGTTGTAGGTACTCGGCGGCGCTGTGCTGTAGCTGACTGAGCTGCTGTACTGTAGGACAGGAACATGGTGTACCATGATGACACAGTGACAACGACATGTTGTTACATGTGTACAGCATGAGATGCTCAAACAGCTCTATACCACCTAGCTGATCACTCATACAGTCTCCAACAATAGTATTGACTAGTTCAGACTCGTGTATACCATCTTTAAACATATAATGGCCCCGCTGTAATGCCCGCGTTATATATGGGTGAAGCCTGTCAGTGTGGCGACACGCACAGCTGCCAGATGACATGGTGGGAATGGAACAAAAATTGTCCAAGGACTTCAGCACCTTGGTTTTTGTGAATTGTTTTTCTGGTAAGAGTCCATGAAGGAATGGGAGAATGCTTTGATATGTGGAATGCATAGGAACAGATTCAACATGTATATGAGAGGCCTGTTGGACTAGCTTATTGTCAGATCTGGCAGTAAAATAGACCTTACTAAAGTGTTCACCAAGTGAGATCATCTGTTTCACGCCGTACGAGGTAACATGGCCTTTGGCACAATGTGGGTTCAATGAGGGATGAAAGTCTTTAAAACCATGCCGCTCTCTGTTCACAACTCTGAATGCATCAGCAGCCTGTGTGTAGGTGTTAACTTTGGTGTTGGATCTTGCATCATATTCAAGGTCACAGGAAGGGGTTGTATGACCTTGACCTTTGACATCTAGAGGTATACTGGTTTGTCCTGGAGTCAGTACCACATCTATGTGTTTCAAAGTGTACCCTGGGACAGTCTGACCTGTCAATATATTCATCCATCCATATTTTAGAACCATATCTTAGCCAAAAAAATATATGATAATATTCAACATAATTATGTCAACCAGACCCAGTTTGCCATTTTTAATCTTATGTAAACAAAGCATGCCTGAGTAGCGGAAGTTATAGGTTCTTGTCAGATGAAAGCCTTTGGAATATTAATGTAGTCAAGAAAAAGTCAGGGCTTAACAAACATATTAATAGGTAAATCATTGTAAGTGGATATGAGGTCATTTGCACTTAGTCTTAAATTTACCAATGGACATGAAAATAAACCTACATTGGTCATGTTAACACAAAGATGGTCATTAAACATACTCAGTAACATGATAATGTACATTCTTGCCCGCTAATCTAACGATATACTTTACAAAGAATGCTTCAACAGTTTATAACCCATAATTACAGAACAACAAAATGTTAGACTGGTCCAAATTCAATGTGAATGATTTTTTTCGTTTTAATGTCTTTCAGGGTAGAAAACATTTTCTGATATGAAGAAATTGCTTGTCACAAGCATTTTTCCAAGATGTTTTCAGAATCTTAGTTATCTTAGGCATTAGGCGTCATCAACTCTTCCTAAAAACACCAACATTTTTTAGCGTTCCAATTTGAAAGCTGCGTAGGACGGAATAATTGCTCTTGACAGAGAGGTTGGTGTACAATATTGCACAAAAAATATTAAGGCAAAATGTGAAAATGCTGGTTATCAGCATCTTCTTTTTTTACCTCAATGTTTTGCTATACCTATTATATTGGGAAAGAGTTAAGTTGGAATGGGTCATACAAATGAGCTAGGATCTGGAAAAACGTGCCTTAAGGCTTTTGAGCCCAACATAGATCCAGATCAGCCTGTGCATACGCACAGTCTGATCAGGATCCATGTTGTTCTCTAGTAGCTTCTTCGTGACCTGTAGTAGCTTAAAGAGAGCAGCATGGATGCATATTAGACTGCATTTGACAACAGGCTGATCTTCAAACTCAATTTTTGAAAATGGTATAAGGGACATTTTTCCAGATCCTGGCTCAAATATATTATTACCTTCCTGTCCATTCACAGAGTGTGGAATATTACAATAGTCGCGGAAAGAGCCATGGTCAAAAGGAGTAATAAAAGTTGATTGAGGAGGGTCACCTCCTAAAACTTGCTGTACGATCACACAACCTAGGATAATGCCTGGAAAAAAATATCCAAAACATGACTATTCTGATCCCAAACAACAAAATTTTAGGGTGTTTGAATTTGAAATCTGCTGCAGATGATACAAGAGCTGTCCGAAGACAGCGCGCTCGACTTTCTAAGTTGCTTAGTATAAAGGGGGCATAACTCCAAATATAGTGGAGCCAGGGTCATTGGCCCTAGTAGTAAAGTAGAGGGTGTGATGGTAAATAGGTATTCCAAGTTTGGGTTGAATCCCTTTGATAGTATGGAAGTTATTGATGTTTGAAAAAACTTTGTTGCAACGCCAATGCCGACGCCAACACCAACACCGACGCCCGGGTGACAGTATAAGCTCTCATTTTCTTCAAAAAGTCGGGCTAAAAATGTGTATAAATTAAAGATTTAATATGTGTACAATATAGCAAAGAAAATGATTGAGCCAAATTACAAGGAATTTTGATTTAGTCAATTCCCAACAAAAGTGCTATCACTTTCAGTGGCAAATAAAAAGTTGTAGCTAACAATATAACACCCCAGTTACACATACGATGAGACTTAAATCGGTCCTTAATCGGTGAATTATTTCTCTCATGTGATCGGTTCTCATCGGTGTCAGAATTTCAGACTTTATGTGTAACAGGGTATCGGCGATAAATGGCTTATTGATCGGTAAAATACAAAGTAGATCGGTTGTCCGTAGGCGACAAATAGCTGGCCAGTAGGAGCTTGGTCGGTGATGATCGCTTATTTGCTTAATTTACCATCGGCTGTCGTCGCTTTTACAACGGTTGTCAATCGGGCAGTCGGTGATTGATCGGTGATTGATCGGTGTTTGACCAGAGGTCTATCGCTTTCCATCGGATACAACCGGTGATCCGTATGTGTTCACCGGTCAAAGATCGGTGATGTCGGCGATGAATAGCTGGCAAATCTTTGTTCAGCAGACTGCCGTCGGGTTTTCCATTAAAATGATACATTAGCGATGAAAACCGATAAATTTTAGTTCAGTGTATGATATAATGAATGTTGGAAGGGCAATCCAGCAGTTTGGCCTATTGCTGCAACAGCAAGCTCTCTTAAACCTCGGACATGGCATTCACTTGGGCCCCCGAGGCGGGAATGGTCTCCGCCACAGGAGACAAAGAAGATGTTGGACGAAGCAATGGCTAACGAAAAAAAAAAGACTTTAGTTTGGGTAATACAGCATTATCCTAGCCGAACTCAGAGAGTGTGACATCAGTGCGTTCCAAAACTATCTGAGGTAGAATCCCCATAATGCGCCATTTTGAAATCTAAGACACCAAAAGGACATGTAATAATTTTTCAGTTAAAATTTTTATATTCGTTATGTTTGACAGCATGGTAGCTCCTATTCTAACTTTCGGGACTGAAATTTGGGGTATAACCTATAGCGAAGCTACGGAAAAGGCGCAATTAGAATTTTGCAGATATTTTATGGGTATTAATTCTACAAGTAATGATACATTGTAGTATGATTCTTGGCGATTGTGGGCGTCTTCCGATGTATGTTATATATTATATTACATGAAATGTATTTAACTTTGGTGTCATTTACTGCGTATGCCGAACAATAGAAATGCTTTAAATTGTTATAAAATGAGTTAGTCATTTGATGAAACAAATGGATATACATGGGCAACCAAAGTAAAAAAATATTTCGTTTAGGTATGGCTTTGGATACGTTTGGATCGCACAAGATTTAGGGGACGAATATCAATTTTTACGTATGTTTAAACAACGAGTGACGGACTGCGCGAGACAAGACTGGCACAACGACATTAACAATTCTACACGATGTGACACCTGCAAGCATTTTAAATCTGTTTTAGAGCCTGAAAAATATTTAATGTTTGACATACCGTTTAAGCACAGAAAAGCATTAGCGCGTTTCCGTTGTTCAATCATAAATTAAACATTGAACTGGGCAGACATTTTGGGTTAAATAGAGAGGATTGAATTAGCATGCATTGTTCCGTATCAAGCGACATTGTTAAAACAGAAGATGAATATCATGCATTCTTTGAGTGTGAACAATTTAAAGACACAAGGCTTTATTATTTATATAGTTGGTATAATGGTCGTAGGGATCGAGCAGCTTTCAACAGCTTATTCATTGGGAAGTACTAATCCTACAACTGTTAAAATTACAGCAATTTATATAATGAAACTGATAGAGAAGATTGATTGTCGTTAAGGGACAGTTGATTATAATATATCTGTTTGTTGTACTGTTGTACAAAATGTTGTATTTTGGGCCGGTGGCCTTTTTCTACAATAAAATGTAATTGTACTCATAAAGAATGGATACTCGGCTGGAAAATACCTCATCTTTTCCCATCGCTAATAGATATTTGTTAATCGGTTGCTTATCACTGACCGATCGGTGATATCGGTTATAAATAGCTTGTCAATCGCTTATTCGTTTGAAATTTTCACCGATCGAGAATTTTAAACAGTTTAAAAATCTCGATCGGTTAGTTTTCACCGACGAAACGCATCTTTTCCAAATAGTTTGTGGTGAGTGACAAATCGTCTGCCAATCGGAGACGTCGGTTGTATATCGGTTTTGGTCGGTTCCGTCCTTACCTGGATAAAACAAACAACCGATCTATCACCGATTGTCATGTGTAACTGCCCCATAAAATTGTGTCATAAGGGACGTTTTGTATGTTCAAATATAGAAAATGTTGTTTTAAAACAAAAGAAGAAAATGTTGGTTATCAGTATTTATTACTTCCTTTGTCTCCTTTTTTTGCATTGATCTATTTGTACAAAAAAAATCATATCCAGGGAATTTATCGGACAGGGTAAATATGCAATAAAAAGGACCAACTGTGCATTGCACTTTATAACAGTTATGAGTTATATAAATATCTAGTTCTATTGCACCTTATACTGGAAGTGTGTCAATTAATATAAAATCTTTTTATGTGATTCAGATGCAATATCAAGTTTAACAAACAGCTGTCAAAATTAAAGTACAATTTGAAAAACTAGAATCTGCATTTATTTATTTTATTGGTGTGGTTTAATTATTACCCTTATGTAAAGATTAGCCCATTACCAAACAACAAAATTTTAGGCTAGTCCAAATCGGTAAAGCTTGCAGAAGAAATTTTCAATGTGATGAAATGATTAATATTTTTACTTTTTGGGTAGAAAACATTGTGGAAAATGATAGTCTACCTAAATCTCACCAAAAATGTGACTTGTGTAGGAACTTTTTGTTAATGCTCGACCTCCATGCCTAAATGAAACTTCGATATGTATGGAAGATCACTAGGGTGGAGGTCACATGATAGAGGTCCTTTTAAGGTCACCACGGGGTCAAAGGTCAACTAAGTGCAAAAATAAATGGTATAGCAAGAAAATCCACCATAACTCACTTACTTCAGTGTCTAGACTAACAAATTTGGTATCAAAATGAAGCTGGGATATTCATCTTTATTTTGCAGTATAGATATGCAAATTAGCTAATTTGCATATATAAGATTTTGAAGATTTAATTAGAAATTTCGAAGATTTTTTGGTCATTTTTTATAGCATAAAGTTGGAACATAAGCTATAACTCACTAAGTTTGTGATGTAGATTCACGAATTGGGTACCAAAATAAAGCCTAGACATCTGTCATCAAGTATAGTTAAGCAAAATAAGTAAATTACATATGTGTGTTTTTTAATTATTTTTTTAATTAATTGATGAAAATATCGCCAATATGTGAATATTTGATTCACACAGTAATCAGACTTAAAGGTATCGCAAGAAAAATCTTTAAAAATCAATCATTGGGCCAATTCCGACCAAACTTGGTATGAATGTTCTTTGAGTGACCCTATTGAAGATGTGTTATCAAAATTTTGACTTGACTAAAAAGTGGGCGTGGCAGGGCGGGGCTTATCTGCCTTAGAGAAATCACAAGAAAATTCTTTAAAAATCAACCATTGGGCCAATTCCGACCAAACTTGGTATGAATGTTCTTTGAGCGACCTTATTCAAGATGTGTCGTCAAAATTTTGATTTGACAAAAAAGTGGGCGTGGCAGGGCGGGGCTTATCTGCCTTAGAGAAATCACAAGAAAATTCTTTAAAAATCAACCGCTGGACCAATCCAACCAAACTTGGTATGAATGTTCTTTGAGTGACCATATTGAAGATTTGCAATCAGAATTGTAATTTGACTAAAATGTGGGTGTGGCAGCGCGGGGCTTATCAGACTTAGAGAAATCACAAGAAAATTCTTAAAAAATCAACTATTAGACCAATTTGAACAAAACTTGGTATGAATGTTCTTTGTGTGACCCTTTTGAACATTTTGATTCTTCAAAAAATGTTGGCATGGCATTGCGTGGCGATGTTCATCAGACAAATTATAAGAAAAATCATTAAGAATCAACCTTTGGGCTAATTTTAACCAAACTTGACTTGAATGTTCTTTGAGTGACTCTGATGAACATTTGTAAACAAACTGTTTGATTCATTAACGTGGCAGGATGGGAACATTTTCAACACGGGGAAATCGTGATTTATAAAAAGAACATTGTGCTAATTTATACACAGCTTTGCTGAATCTATTTGAACAAAATTGTAACTAAATTGATCATACAAGAATAGTTTTACGTTAAGCCTAATCAAAACAGAAAGTCCCTAGTTATAAGCATTTGCATTTGACAAAATTGTCATTTTCGCTCATGCCATCTTGGTAAAGATTCATGGAGGGTATTGTACATGCTGCACAATGCACAACTTCCCGTCACAAACAGAATAAAGCATGTTGCTGTCTTTTTACAGAATCAGATTGAAATACAGTATACCAGAGAGTGTTTTTTCCATGGAAGCGTATCTTTTAAAAAGTTTGTTGATGGGTATAGCTGGAGAAACAGCAATATTTCACTGTATTCTGAGTGTAGACTACCTATTACTATGTCAAAATTAAGTTTTGCATCCGTCTTTTATTTCATGGGAATATTTATGCAAAGTACCTAACTTGCAATAGCTCAACCGCATTTGGGTTTGAATAGTTAATATGAAATTTTGATAAAATTGTCTTCCGTTTGTGAATACCTGTATATGCCCACAGTGCATTTTGAAGTTTATTGTAGGACTCAATCACAATATTATCATATTACATATATTATACATATATTTTTGATATTATGCTGCCAAAAATTTAGAATCTTGTGGTTTATAATCTTTCAATACTGAATGTCTTAACATTTGTCTGTATAACTTATTGCGAGCACTTAACCCTTTCCCAAACGACAAAGATTTGGAGCGTTACAATTTGAAACCCGCTGCAGACAACAAAATGGGTGTTGATTGATATAGGATTTGTGTCAAAATAGGATGGAAAATATTGAGACAAAAGGAGAAACTGCTGGCTATCAGCAGTTTCTTCTTTTGCCTCAATGTTTTCCCAAGCATTTTCTATTACGGACGTCAAAACCAGGTCTTGTTTGGGAAAGGGTTAAGCCTACTTAAAAAGTCTTATCGTTTACATTTCAATAGCTTAAATTTGGTATGTAAGTAAATATCTTTTTGTACCAGAATTGGTGTCATTCATAAAATTAAGGTCAAATATCAGGGTCAGATAAATATCCCTAAAGGGGAATCAGTTATGCCAAGAGTAGACGCTGCTCCGCTATTACACTGTTGATTTAAGGCTTCCTTTAACAGTAGTCAAAGTTGCAAACTGTGCTCATTTTCTTATCAAAGGAAATATGCCTACATCCATTTTATCACAATTTCGTGACATTTAGCTGTCAAAGTGACGAATTAGGTGATCATGAATTTGGTAATCATGGATTTCCCTGGGATGTTTGGCATGCATTAACTGCTTGTCTCTCTTAAACTCACTAGTCATTGAACATACTTATCTTGGCGAAAAAAATGTCGTTTTTTCTTTTCTTGGTAGAATCTAAAGCCTACACATTTTTGCATACAAGTGCTTTGGCACTAAATATTATTTTAGAATATCTGCTCTACCTCATCTTATTGAACCTTTGATTGTCACAGGGGCTGGCCCCTTGTCATTTATAGGGCTGGTCTCTTGCCATTTAAAGGAAATGCATTAAGTATTTTGATTGGATCATATTTGTATGGACAGTCTTTAATTAAAATACCTCCTGGTGACGAACAAACATTCTCTTATCAATGAGCTTTGTTTCTATAGTCAGAAGTTAACCATTAAAGTCGTTATATGCCCCTCAGAAGCTTCTCCAGATACCAACTATCACTAAATTATTGTCATTCGAGTACTGAGAAGTTGATAATCTTCAGTACGTTAATGGTGGCGGTAAGGGAGGTAATCAGGTAAATACTAATTTCTGGATTCGTCTATACGTTTAAGTCGATACACAAAACTTTAAATAATCTGTGTCTAATTTTCCAATTGCACTCCCAAATAATGACAATAATTTTATCAACCATACCAGTTATTTATTTTGCATAAAGCTATGCTGGAACATTTAGATGGGTGCCTAACCTTCATTTTGATATCAAAACTGTTAATCTACACCCAGAACACAGTGAGTTATATCTGCTTCTCCACCTATATCCCCTTAAACGACCTTTCAAAGATATGTTTTTTATGGAAAACGCACTCTCTAGCATATCGAAGTTCAAACTGATTGCCAAAAAAAGTCTTCAAAATGCTTAATTTTTATGTTGGGCGGGAACTTGTACATAAACCATGTGATTTACTAGTATTTCCAAGATGCTTGAAAGCACTGTATATATCTAATATTCACAAATTCGTGATGTGTTCATCATAATTCTAACAAGAGGCCCAGAGGGCCTTATCGGTCACCTGAATCAAATGAGCAGAAACATTTAAGGAAAATGTTAAAAGTTAACTAAAAGCACCCCCCCCCCCAGCACCACCATTTCTTGACAGTCTATTTTTTTCTTGTATAAACTTATTTAAAGACTCAAATACCAAATGTGAATTCAATCCAACAATAGAACATTTCTTAATATGTACCCTATTTACCCCCTTTTGGCCCCTTTTGGGGCCCCAAAGGGAGATAACTCCATGATTTGTAAAAATCTGAAGCGGCTTCCCATTGGGATGCTTCCTGCCAAGTCTGGTAGAAATCTGTCCAATGGTTCTCAAAAAGAAGTAGAAAATGTTCAGTTAAGAAATAACGCGAACCACTCCCATCCCCCATCCGCAGCACAACCATTTATTGACAGATTTTTTTCTCTTGTACAAAACTTTGTAGTCCTTGCCCTAAAGACTTTAACTTCCAAATATGTATCCAATGCAACAGCCGGTTCATGAGTAGAATATTTTTTAAGATGTACCCAATTTACCCCCTTTTTGGCCCTTTATGGGACCCCAAAAAGGAGATAACTCCATGATTTGTACAAAATCTGAAGAGGCTTCCTATTAGGATGCTTCCTGCCAAGTTTGGTTGAAATCTGTCCAATGGTTCTTAATAAGAAGTCGAAAATGTTAAGTTAACTAATAACGCGACCCCCCTTCCCATCCCCCCATCCCCAGCACGGCCATTTCTGGACGGATTTTTTTCTCTTGTACAAACTTTGTTGTCCTTGCCCTAAAGACTCTAAATATCAAATGTGAATCAAATCCAACAACCGGTTCATGAGAAGAAGATTTTTTAAGATGTACCCTATTTAACCCCTTTTTGGCCCCTTATGGGGCCCCAAAGGGAGATAACTCCATGATTCGTACAAATCTGAAGCGGCTTCCCATGGGGATGCTCCCTGCCAAGTTTGGTTGCAATCCGTCCAATGGTTCTCAAGAAGAAGTCGAAAATGTTAAAAGTTAACGCACGGCGCACGACGGACGACGCACGACGACGGACGAAACACGGTCGCAATAGGTCACCATGACCTTCGGTCAGGTGACCTAAAAATCTATTAAAAAATCATTTAAATCGTGGACATGCATATATGCTTATTCGCAAATTTTAAGTTAAGAATGGATCTCTAGGCTTTATTTCAATACCAAAATTGTTTGTGCACACCGCAAAGTTCGTGAACATAAGCTTTTTTCTTGCTATAAAGGAAACAAAAACAATGGAAATTTCATGAAATTTCCCATTAACTCTTCAAAATTATACATTTGCAAATTAGTTGATTTGCGTGACTACTAGGTTGCATAACTGTACCAAAAAATAATGATGAAAGCCCATGCTTTTATTTGATACCAAAAATTGTTTATCTATACCAAGAACTGAGCTATATCTGATGTTCCCAATGTACTCTATAAAATTGATGATAACTTCATCAGTTATTCCAATAAATTCTACAAAGTCATGATTATGCAAACCTTTGAAAAATAAGGACGGATGTGTTAGCTTCATTTTATAACACATCAACTGTAAGTCTAAACCCGGTATTTGTGAACTATAGCTGTTCATCCTGCTATACCCCACAGTCACAAGACATGTTACCATGGAAACCACACCCTCTACGATACTGTAATTCAATCAGACATATCTAAAATGCATAATCATGTTTTTGATTGGATGTTTGCATAAACAATATGATTAAATCAACCCACAAAGCTCCGTGTGTATCAAATATTCATAAATTGACGATAAAAATCTTGCTTATGCAATTTAGCTAATTTGCACAATCGAACTTGAGGACAGATATCTAGGCTTTATTTTGGTACCCAAATCGTGAATGTACACCACAGATTATAGCTTATGTTTCAACTACATTATAAAGAAAATGACAAAACAATCATCAAAATTTCTAATGACATGAGTGAAAATGGCAATTTTTTCAAATACAAAGGCTTATAACTAAGAACTTTCTGTTCCGATCAGGCTAGAAGTAAAACAGTTCTTGCATAATCAATTTAGTTACAATTTCGTTCAAATCGATCCAACAAAAATGGGTATAAATTAGCACAATGGTTGTTTTTAAAGTATTTTTTTCATGATTTCTCCAAGTTGAAAATGACCCCACCCTGCCACGTCCTTATTTGTTGTTGATTTCAAACAATTTGTTAGCAAATGTTCAAAAGGATCACTCAAAGAACAATCACGTAAAGTTTGGTTCAAATTGACCCGATGGTTGATTTTTAAAGAATTTTCTTTTGATTTGTTTAAGTTTGATAAGCCCCGCCCTGCCACGTCCACGTTTTTTGACGAATCAACATTTTGTTTACAAAATGTTCAAAAGGGTCACACAAAGAACATTCATGCCAAGTTTGGTTCAAATTGGCCCATTGGTTGATTTTTAAAGAATTTTCTTGTGATTTCTCTTTAGGCAGATAAGCCCCGCCCTGCCACGCCCACTTTTTTGTCAAATCAAAATTTTGATAACACATCTTCAATAGGGTCACTCAAAGAACATTCATACCAAGTTTGGTTGGAATTGGCCCAATGATTGATTTTTAAAGATTTTTCTTGTGATACTTTTAAGTCTGATTACTGTGTGAATCAAATATTCACAAATTGGCGATATTTTCATCAATTAATTAAAAAAATAATTAAAAAACATACATATGTAATTTACTTATTTTGCTTAACTATACTTGAGGACAGATGTCTAGGCTTTATTTTGGCATCCAATTCGTGAATCTACATCACAAACTTAGTGAGTTATAGCTTATGTTCCAATTTAATGCTATAAAAAATGACCAAAAAATCTTCGAAATTTCTAATTAAATCTTCAAAATCTTATATATGCAAATTATCTGATTTGCATATCTATACTGCAAAATAAAGATGAATATCCCAGCTTCATTTTGATACCAAATTTGTTAGTCTAGACACAAAAGTAAGTGAGTTATGGCGGATTTTCTTGCTATACCATTCATTTTTGCACTTAGTTGACCTTTGACCCCGTGGTGACCTTAAAAGGACCTCTATCATGTGACCTCCACCCTAGTGATCTTCCATACATATCGAAGTTTCATTTAGGCATGGAGGTCGAGCATTAACAAAAAGTTCCTACGCATGTGTTTTCTAGGGCCTTATTTCTATAATTTAGGTAGACTATGAAGAAATTGCTTGTCACAAGCAATTTCTTCATTTTCCACAATGTTTTCCAAAGCCTTTATCTTATGAGGTGTCAAACAACATCATTATGTGGGAATGGGTTGATTTCAGTATATCCATGCCATGAAAATATTCATCAATGTACTGAAAGCACAGTCAAATGCCTCATTCAACATATTTTTTTAAGTTATAATATTGTTGTAGCTGGTGCACCTTAACATCTCATTCAGGCATTTCATGCACCAATACAAATACAACATTCAATCCAATCCACCAGGTGCTGATCCTGAATAGGTAACAAGAGCTTCAAGGGCAAATAATTCAAGAACGAAAAGAGTTGTCTGAATTCCGTATGCTGTGTGTAAAACAAGACACTGTGGAGATTCATTGTGGCAAGTTTGATTAAATTCAGGTCGAAACTGTAGGAAAAGTTCAGCACACAAGAAAATGGGCATTTTTTTAATTCAAGGGCAGATAATTCAAGAATGAAAAGTTACCTGATTTCCATGAGTGATGTGCACAACTAGACACCATGGAGATTCATTGTGGCAATTTTAATTAAATTCGGATGAAAACTGTAGGAGGAGTTGTGCACACAAGAAAATGCGAACGGATGGACAGACAGCCAGACGGACGGACAACCAGGACCATAACAAAATACGACCCATTGGGTGTATAATAACAATAGGTATGATGTATCAATTCAAAGCATCATAATACAAAAGCTTCGAGGTGCTGCGCATATAAGCCCGAGAGGGGCTTGTCAGTAAAATTGACAATTTTGTTTCATTCAAGGGCAGATAATTCAAGAACGAAGAGTTATCTGAATTTTGTAAGCTGTGTGCACAACCAGTTACCATAGAGATTCATTGTGGCAATTTTGGTAAAATTTCAGTTGAAACTGTATGAGGAGATGGCCACACAAGAAAATGGGCATTTTTTTTTGTTCAAGGGCAGATAATTCAAGAACGAACAGTTATCTGAATTCCATAAGTAGCATGCACAACTAGATACCACAGAGATTCATCGATTCAAATGAAACTGTAGGAGACGGGCAAATAAGAAACTTGTAACGGAAGGAGAGGCGGATAAATATTTGGGCTTATAAAGAAGCTTATCTTAGTGATTCTTTTAGGAATTTTTCATTTGCCAATGCATAGGCACCGCCCCCCCCCCCCCCCCCCCCCCCACCCAGGAAAAATTATGGATCTACAGCATGATAAACATATTGGCATATGCACACAACTTTGACATTTTAAAACTATTTTGACATTTAACTTTGATAAAAATGTCTCAAACAACTTCCATCAATTAAACATTTTCCGACACATGAACAGTCCTGGGGTCCGTATTGTCAACGGTCATACAACTATTTTTTCGTAAGTACTTGTAACAGAAACACTGATTGGCCCAATCTGATTTTTTGTGCAAGCAGATGTCTTCTTACACAGTTTACACTAAAACGTTATCATAAGATCGTTGATAAAATGGGCCCCTGGTTTTGATGTCATTTGAAGTGTCAAGATGACGGAAGAACTTCTCCTTATCTTTTTAATTCTTAAAGTATTCTATCTGAAAAGCTACAAATGAGTCACTCTTGTCTTCAACCCTTTCCCAAAACGACAAAATATTTTTACAGCTGCTGCAGACGACAGAATGGATGTTGTCAAAGAAAGAATTTTAGTATATGATAGTACAGAAAATATTGAGACAGAAGGAGAAACTGCTGATCATCAACAGTTTCTTCTTTTGTCTCAATGTTTCCCAAGCCTTTTCTATTATGGACGTTGAAACCTGCTCTTGTTTGAGTAACGGTTGAAAACTTAACCGACCATCCTTGCTTTACCCAGAAGGCAATTGATATTGTTGCTTTTCTTTAAAAACTTCCTAACTATAGTTGGATTAAAGCTGTAGTTACAAGGTTATACATGAAAAGAAATGATTTACATGTATTTACCTAGAGGAAAATTTTTGATATTGATAACTAATTTAGAAACATTGGTATCATTCAGGTTTTAGATTTACTTTATTTACAGTACTTTCTTATAAAGATTAGAATGTCTGCCTCTTTTACAGTTCAAAACCAGCAAGTTCTCCTTTTATCTCATTTTTTTCAATTTTTGTGCTCTACAATATGAACTTTCTCCAATTTTTTTCTTTGCAGCATCTTTCAAATTAAAGCAGACAAAAGTTTTGTATATTAGGAAAAGTTATAAAGGTATCACTGTCTCTTTTCGATAGCCCTATTTTTCTTTGAACCCTTTCCCAAACACGGCCTAAATTTTTAAATTCCGAATAAAAAAGACCTAGGGAAACATTGAGGCGAAAGAAGAAATTACTGCCAACAAGCATTTTTCCCTTGAATCATTATCTTTTATGCCATAATGTACACAACTGAAATCCACTTTAATCAACACCAATTTGTTGTCTGCAGTACCATTGCTGTCAAATTGAAAAAGACAAATATTTTGCCATTTCAGAAAGGATTAAATATTAGGTTTCTAACTTTTGGGTAGCCAAAACAGGAGCTGTTTGGAACAGGCAATATTTACAACATACCTATAAGCCTATGATGAAAATTCTGACAATGGTAAAAGCCAGATATATCTGTCAAGCTGAATATCATCTCTTAAAGGCACCAACACAAATACATTCATCAACATTATATTCCACGAAAAAGACACAATAATATTGTAGTACAAAAATGTTTTAAAATTCCACTTTTTTATTCCAGTAATACAATCTGTGAAAGTCAGAATGAGACTTTTGCCCCAGTATGCTTTATTTGTGGTAAAAACAACAACCGATTTTCAAAAAAATAATATAACATTTAGATAACTAATAAGATTTTAACCCTTTCCCAAACAAGACCTGGTTTAGACGTCCCTGTTAGAAAAGGCTTGGGAAAACATTGAAACAAAAGAAGAAACTGCTGATTACCAGCAGTTTCTCCTTTTGTCTCAATATTTTCTATGTCATATTTCACACAAATTCTATCTTTAATAACTTCAATTTTGTCATTTTTGGCAGTTTTTGAAGTGGATCACCCTAAAATTTTGCCGTTTGGGAAAGGGTTAATCCAAAACGACTCTGAGTATAGCAAGATGGTTGAATTAGTGATGAATAATGAAAATACTGAACTTTACACTTTTTGAAAAAATCCTGATAAAAAGATTTAACCCTTTCACAAAGAACCAAATTTTGAATCTACCTATATTCAAAGGTGTTGCAGATGATCAGATCAATGCTAATATTATGCAGAATATTTGACCATAACAGCATGGAGAGCATTGAGGGAAAGGGAGAAAATTATCAGCATTTTCTTTCTTTTCCCTGGATGCTTTCCAAAGTCTAATATTCCCATTTGGAGACATCAAAACCAGGTGTGGATTGGAAAAGAGTTAACTCATTACCACACAATGACTCTTTTTGACTCCCTATAGGATAATGGCTTTGGAAAACACTGTGGAAAATGAAGAAATTGCTTGTGACAAGCAATTTCTTCATTTCCCACAATGTTTTCTACACAAAATGACCAAACATTTTTAAAATTCATTGACTTGAAATTGTCGTCTGCAACATCTTTCAAATTGGAACAGTACAAAATTTTGTAGTTTGGTAATGGGTTAACCAAGCAGTAAGGACACACAGAACAATTTCCCTTATATGATAAGACAAAATGAAATAATGGTTCTTGAAAAATTTCCTTATCATTGAAAGTTATAGGTCAGAAATCCTCCATGACCTGACCAAAAGAGTCTCCATCTTGTTACATTATATTTAAGGAATGAATGCAATTTTATTTTTTTCATGCAGGTATGAAAAATAAAATCTAATCACACTGTATGAATCCGCGAAGCGGTTCATACAAAAGCGTGATTAGATTTTATTTTTCATACTTGCATGAAAAAAATAAAATTGCATTCATTCCTTATAATTTAATATTACATTTTATTACCGTAAATAGTAATATTTGCGACTAGAAAAATGAGATATCGTCCGGACTATGTTCAAAGAAGCGGACAGATGTGCGATATCTGGCCGCTGCCAAGGTATTTAGATGTTACGCACGTGCCTTTCCGTTACGAAAATTTTAAATGACGTCATAAAAAGCGCGCGTTACTGCAACGTTGTTTACAGCGAATTCAGACGTCGTAACGTTATTTTCCATCCTCTCAAGTGCGTTTTAAGCATTGAGTCTTTGAAATTGAGTTTGTTTCAACTAGAAAATCGATTTAAGAGTACAATTTAATGATAAAACTTGCAATTTATTACTCAAAATGAACGTAATATGCCGATTTGTACAGGACACATCCATTTATCCATATTGATGACACCGAAAGAAGTTCCGGCAAAGTCAAATTTTTTTCATGGAGTTATGAAAAAAATTTTTTAGCCAATCAAAACGCTCGGATTTTAATGAAATCAACTAATATTAAATTATTTGTTGACCAACATGTAGCGAGCCCAAAATAAGAGACAGAGAAGGCTTTTCATAATGAAATATTTCTTCTATTGTTCATTAACGCCTTCCCACACGGCAAAATTTCAGAAGCTCCATTTAAAAAGCTGCTGCAGACAACATATGGACCTTGTGTAAGATAGAATTTGTGTACCATATAGCACAGAAAACATTGAGACATAAGGAGAAACTAGCTATACCAAAAAACATCATTAGAACATCAATTTGTGAAATGTTTAATTATCATTGTAACTTTTACCTGTACTGTAAATAAATTTCTGCTAAAAAAGGAAAAATAATAATTAAACCAGGTGCCCCATTTATTAAATATCCAATTAACACCCCAAAACTTACGGAAGAAGTTGACAAACATTGCGGGTTGTGACATCATTTTGCTGATAGCGCTCATCAAGTGTTCCAGCCCAGTGACACCTCATTTCTTTTATCTTGGGTACAGAAAATTGTCCCATCACCTGAAAATAACATTTTGTTTGAGCTGGGATCTGGAAAAAGGTCCCTTAAAGATAGCTTTTAAGCCCAACATGGTTCCAGATCACCCTGCATATGCATGCAGTCTGATCAAGAACCATGTTGTTCTCCAATATTTAGCTTCTTTGTAGCATGTAGTATTTACATAGTAATATAGCAGCATCATGACCCTGGTTAGACTCCACTTAGGCACATGCTTGAGACATCGCTGTCTAAGAGCCATTTTTGCAGATTTTTGCTCAACTATCCTACAGTTTTGTATAAACCAAAACCTACATGTATCCTTTACAAAACAACACAAGCTTGACATGTCTGTAAAAAGAAGTTAGGAAAACATCAAGAAGAGAAGACATAGCACATAACCAGCAATTTCTCCTTCTTCATCAATATTTCTATACTAATTCTGCATACAATTTTCTATTTTTGACAAAATTTATTTCCTTGGCTGCAATTCCTTTCAGATCACATCAGTCTATAATTCATTATCCTTGGGGAAAAGGTTAAATTATTATAATGTTCAGTGTTCAACCAATAGAAATACTATTTTACAAAGTCAACACCCCAAAGGTGTTGCTATTCTAAAGGCCCAGTCACACTACAGCGTATGGAGCCAGCGTATGAGTAACGCATGGAATTTTAGGGCATACGCTGGTATACGCTGAAATACGCTGGAGATACGCTAGGCGTACGTTGGTATATGTTACTCATACGCTGGAGTATGTCGGTATACGCTGATGTACGCTGAGGGCCAAAATAATTTTTAAACATGCACAAAAATTTTCAGCGTATGCCAGCGTATGAATTTTACGCTCGTCATTTGTTTCTCATACGCTGAATACGCTAGAGGTACGCTAAACATACGTTACTCATACGTAGAGTACGCTGAATGTACGCTTCTTATACGTTGAATACCGGCAACGCTAATGTGGAGGTTTCAGTGCTGCAACACCACAAAATTCATTAGAATTAGCAGTTTAAATGCTACACATAAAAATGATAATGATAATAATAACAGAAGAAGCTGTAGAAGATAACAGAGGACGAAGAAGAAAAAGAAAAAGAAGAAGTAGAAGAAGAAGAAGAAGGGAAAGAAAACGGAGAAAAGAAGAAATAGATGAAGGAGAAAAAGAAGGAGAAGAAGAAGAAGAAGGAGGAGGAGAAGAAGAAGAAGAAAAAGGAGAAGAATGAGGGGTAGAAGTAGAAGGAGGAGGGGAAGAAGTAGAAGGAGGAGGAGAAGACGTAGAAAAAGAAGACTTTATCCACCTCCTTCTCCTCTTCCACCTCCTTCTTCTTCTTCTTCTTCTTCTTCTTCTTCTTCTTCTTCTTACTATTGGGTGTCAATTTACTTTCAATGAGTATGGCCAGTTTCATGGTGCAATGAGAAATGAAGATCGGGTACTTCAGGAACTGTCTGCACATGTCTCCAGAAACACTTTTATACTCCCTTTAGTGTATGCTCATCATACGTTAGGTTGACGTTCTGCACTCGTTTCTCATACGCGAAAGGTACGCTGATGTACGCTACTCATAAGTCGGAATACGCAGTGAGTTCGCTATTCATACGTTGTCAGTACGCTAGGAATTTTGTTTTCATAACCGTTGTTTGATCTTAAGAAAACATAATACGCTGAAAAGTTGTGCGTACGGATAATTTTCCGAAATATACGATACGTTACTCATACGCTGGCTCTATACGCTGTAGTGTGACTGGGCCTTAACAGACAGAGTTGATTTACCTATTTCCAAATTGATGACTAGAACATGAAAAACTGCAATATAAAGTGCATATGAAATTCATTTTGCACTTGACTTACAATAGTTTTGTATTGAGCCCTAAAAATATCTTGATCAATCATTGTTGGAAAAAGACCGGACCAAAAACTTGAATTCAATTTTCATAATGGCTAGAAGAGAGGCTGAAACTTTTTTTGAGTCAGTCCTAACTTCCCAAGCCCTGAATGAATTAAGAATTTTATATAGGAACTTCAATGTTTTTATCAAAATGTAAATTTGTATTTCTATAAACTAGTTTTGCTTAAAATTAAACCAGAATTTGGTTTTGGCATTTTGGTCTGTTCTCAGTACATAACCCAACCAAACAGCAGAATTTTAGACCTTTCCTTAAAGATGTTACAAACAACATTTTTAAGAGAATGTAATTTTACACTTTGTTGTCTTTTTGGGTAAAAAAAATAGTAGAAAATGGAGAAATTGCTTGTCACAAGATTTTTTAAAAATTGTATTCACTTGAAATTGTTGTCTGTAACATCTTTAAATTGGAACAACCCAAAATATTGTCGTTTGGTGATGGGTTAAGGTGTCATTACATGGGAACAGGTTAAAGTAACATTGCAGAAGTTCTTGAAAATGAGTGTCAAAATCAGATTTTTTCGGAACAAGCCCAAACTCAGCCTGATTGTGATGTAAGAGTGCAAACTTGAAAAGCAAAAAGATAATCAGAGCAATATATACGAGTTGTCATTGTTGTGTGAACTCAGACAACTCCAATGAGTACCTACAACATAGGGTTTGATGAACAATAAATGAAATGTTGCATTTCAAAAAACTAGACAGCCCTGGCGGTCTGGAAGCGCTCCACAGGCCTGATTGTTTGTCTTGTTGAATGCAATTTCAAAGGTTCAGGCTGCACAACAAGCAAATGCGTGACTGAGCTGAAATTTACACGCATGTAAGATCGTATAGTCAGTAAAATTCTGTGCAAGTTCTGTATTGATTAGTTAATACTAATGGTTGTAAAAGTGAAAATAAAGCCAAAAATGGCAATTTTGTCAATTTCAAGGGCATATAACTCATGATGTAAAATTCGGATCAAGCTGAAAATTATACCAAGGCAAGATCTTATAGTCATCAACATTCTGATATATATAGTTTTGTCTTGATTTGTCAATATTTGTAGTTGCTAGAGTGAAAACAAAGTCAAAATAGAGCCGAAAATGACAATTTTGTCAATTTCAAGGGCACATAACTCATGATATAAAATTAAGATCAAGCTGAAAATTATTCCAAGGCGAGATCTTATGGTCACCAACATTCTGTCCTAGTTTTGTCTTGATTAATCAATATTTATAGTTGCTAGAGTGAAAATAAAGTCAAAATAGGGCTGAAAATGGTAATTTTGTCAATTTCAAGGGCATATAACTGTAACAGAATAGGTACCCCACCCACTAGTTTTCCATGGCCAGGAATTGTGTCAATTCCTGACCTTGGTCATTCTGCCTTGCAATAGCTATTGAGTGATATTTCCTTACTATTAGGTTTTTATGCATTTTCTGCACAGTCCTAATACCAGTCTTACCTGCCTAACTCTTATAGTCATCCTATTCAGCCCCATTTGATTATTGTTGTGTTTTTAGCCATTTTGGATTATCTCCCTTTATGCCAAACTAAAAACTACAATATTTCCTATATAAAGTGTCTACAGAGTGCATTATATCGTTATAAAGATGCTATTTTGTCTAGAGTTTGTCTTTACAGAAATGGATTTTCTTGGAATTTGGTAGTAAATGAGTAATTCCATTCCTGGCTTTGACCTTGGAAGTTTGGAAGGAGGGAAAGTTTGAATCCTTTCCACCTTCCTACTTCAGAGGTCCTATCCTCCTTTATCAGAGCAATTTACCTATGTTGTAGGGTATCAAAAGTTAGCTTTTTATATGTATTTTGTAATTATTTATATGGTTATTCCATATCTTTTTCAAGTTTAGAGTAAATGCAGGTGACAGGATTTGCTCCTGGAAACATGGCCGAAATGGCCTGGAATATTCTTTTTGCAGCCAGGATTCCTGGATTGCCAGGAACATGTTGATTGGCTCTGTGACACCTTCCATTACCTGTGATTGGTTAATGAGGGTGTAACCTAGGTGATCAAAAGTCTATATAAAGGGTAAAATCCTGGCACTAGTTTAGTTTTCACTATCAGAGTCAAAGATGTTACTTCCATGTAGAAATTCTCAACAACTGGATTAAATGATACATTTCTAAAACTAACCTGTGACTCTCATTATTTACTTATCCATCTGAACAATTAACCAGGCTGAAGACAGGATTTGGAGAGAATATTGAGCAAAAGTTCCACTTTGTTTACATAACTCATGATGTAAAAAAACATTCAGATCAAGCTGAAAATTACAACATGGCAAGATCTTATGGTCACCAACATTCTGTCAAAGTTTAATCTTGACTAAGCCATGTTTGTAGTTGCTAGAGTGAAATAAATGTTAAAATAGAGCCGAAAATGGCAATTTTGTCAATTTCAAGGGCACACAACTCATGATAGAAAATTCAGATCAAGCTAAAAATTATACCGAGGTAATAACTTATAGTCACCAACATTCTGTCCAAGTTTTGTCTTAATTGGTCAATATTTGTAGTTGCTTGAGTGAAAAGAAAGTCAAAATAGAGCCGAAAATGTCAATTTTGTTAATTTCAAGGGCACATACTGTAAAATCAGATATTTTCGCTGGGCCAAAAGTTTACGAATTTTTAAATTTGGAGTGGTTCGCGAGGGTAAAAGTTTGCGAAAAACAAAACCTGTGAACCATGTGGTTTAATTTTCACGAAAATAAAATCATCAACTATCATCAACTATCGGTTTTGTGTTTTATTTTTACAGCCGGTATTCATATTAATAACAAGATACGTAAAAAATACAAGATGCCCCTACTTGTTTAAAAAGGTCTCACGTAATCCGTAATCATTTAATCATGTACGTGAATACATTTTCATACCAAACACTATCATCACTATCATATCACGATAATTTAGATCGAATACATTCAGCAGTCCGTATTTGTTCAATAGATCTTGTTTAAAGTATGGAAAACTGCATAACATAACTGTTGATTGCTGACAAACAATGCCTGTCAAAATCGTATGTCGCTCTATTGACCACATTTCACACCTTTTGTTACAGGTGCAGGGTTCTCCTCAGAATAATTTGAAGCCGTAGTGGCAGATTATAAGTATTGGTAAACCTTGAAAATCATTGTGTTCATGAATAAAAACATAATGGGAAAAGAAGAAATTGCTCAATTTGAGCAATTTCTTCTTTTCTCATAATGTTTTTTATGCCCCCGATAGGGAGGCATCATAAATTTGACTTGTCCGTCCGTCCGTCCGTCTGTCTGTCTGTCCGTCCGTCATTCCGTCCAAAAACTTTAACATTGGCCATAACTTCCTTATTACTTAACATATTCGCTTCATACTTTACCACAACATTCCTTGGTACATTACCTTTCTGTAGGCACATACTTTGGTGACCTTGACCCCTGGATGACCTTGACCTTGAACATAGATTGGCCATAATTTAAAATCAAAGCGGTGTCGGGGGCATTGTCATCTTACAGTGACAGCTCTTGTTATAAAGAATTATTACATTTTGATTGATTATAATGCATTATTTATAAGTTTTTGACATGAAGTACCTCTTAATGTCTCTATTTGGTGACCATTTGAAGAAATTAAGCTGTAGGGGTAATTGTGAAGCTGTAGGGGCAATACTTTGATTTACATGAAGCTGTAGTGGGGCCGATACAGCTTATTAGGCTGGGGAGAACACTGAGGTGTAACCAAACAGCCCTGGTGATATTTGATGTATTCAATGCCCATCGCAGCGAAGGTTTATTGGAAATTTTAAAGAATGCGAACATTAAAGTCGTTTGTCTAGTTTGATTGCATTATTTACTCGATTTACATTGTACGATAAAACCAAAACAATTCCGAAAATCAAAGTAATGGCGGACGGACGGTGCGTTCTTGTAGGATCATTGCATTTGCTCCCAGGCAATATGTTCACGTGGCTAAATGTTTACAAATTAATCATTGCATTTGCTCACAGGCAATATGTTCACGTGGCTAAATGTTTACGAATTTATTGGATTCGCGAACATGGCGAAAATTAATCCCTAGCGAACATTTCTGATTTTACAGTATTAACTCATGATAGAAAATTCAGATCAAGCTGAAAATTATACCGAGGCAAGATCTTATAGTCACCATCATTCTGTCAAAGTTTTGCCTTGATTGTTCTATATTTGTAGATTTCGGAATAAAACTAAAGTCAAAACCAGCTATTTTTGACATTCAAGGGCAGATAACTCAGGCTATTCTAATTCAATCCAAATGCTTTGAAGGAATCTGAGAGAGGGTCGCCCAAGGATCATTCCTGTGAAGTTTGATTGAATTCCATCGGGTAGTTTCTGAGAAGATTTTTAAAGAAAAAGTTTACGGACAGACTCACGCACGCACGACCGGACGCACGCACGATGGACACACTGCCATGACAATAGCTCGCTGGCCTGACGGCCAGTGGAGCTAACAATCACCCAACCTTAACAATTCTGTATAGTTCTTGAAATTATTGTCACTGATCAAGCTTGGAATTTAACAAAAAGACTATACTTTCACTGCTCGATCCCTAATCAAGCTTGGAAAACAAAAAGAAAATACTATCAGTATCATTGATCAATCAAAATGTTCTGGACCATTCTTTACAGATTTTCTGTTTCAAATACCATTTATCTAGTCATCATCTCACTAATCAACACTTCAATGGCTTTGAATTACTTTTGAGAACAGGTTTTAGAATCAAAATTTAATTCTATAATCATTTTTTAACCCTTGTCCTGCTGAATTAAATTTGCTTCAAACAAACTACCAATTTAACAGGCATTAATAAAATTAGCTCAAATTTTGCCCCTATTTTGTAGTAGAAATCAGGCAGCGTAGGCTAGGCTACGATCAGACTGCACATTTGTGCAGGCTGATCTTAGTCTATACTGCCTGCCCAAAATTTGATTACAATGTACATAGTAAATTGATGTGGACAGCATGACAAGGGTTAAAAGGACCACTAGAAGAGCAAGAAGAATTGTAGATAGCTAGTCATACAGATAGCCCTTTCCCAAACAAGACCTGGTTTTGACATCCCTAATAGAATGGGCTCTTGCAAACATTGAGACAAAAGAAGAAACTGCTGATAACCAGCAGTTTCTCCTTTTGCCTCAATATTTTCTTAGCTATATCACACACAATTCCAATCTTTATTGAGATCCATTTTGTCGTCTGTAGCAGCTTTTGAATTTGACAACCCTAAAATTTTGTCGTTTGGGAAAGGGATAGACACACAGACAGATGGAGAGAAGCATATAAAATAACATTTCATTGAATTGAATTTTACCAGTCACAGTTTCCTAAAACCCTCAAATATATTTATCCTCAAATTGAAGTACTCATACTTCTGGCAAGAATCCTTCAATGTCTTTTATAGTTCTTGAAAGGGTATAGACATGGTGTATTAACTGTTTTACTCCCATTTATATTACTTTGTTTCCCAAACAGCAAATTTTTAGCCCAGTCCAATATGCAAGGTATTGCTGCTTGAAGACAAGAACAAGATGTGTTTGTGAAACATGAATGCCCCTGAAATGGCCATTTTCTTCAATTAAATGTTAATTTTTGTGTAAAGGGTTGATAAGGGTTAACAGATGACCTTCAGGAAGGTCATATTGCATGGAGCAGGCAGATATCATTGAATGGATGTTACATACCAAATTTGAGCTTTGTATGTCATATACTTATGGAGAAAAGGCAAATGTTAAGTTTGTTAAATTTAATGAAAAATAAAAATGTGCCTTTATAAATAAGAAAATATTTAAGAAAAGGGAATAGTATCAGCAACTGATTTTCTCTCAATGCTGTCCCAAACCGTTTCTTCTAGGTACTTTAAAGGGCGACGGTAACAGATGGTCTAATTGCAAAAAATGAAATTTTTTGAAAAAATATGCAAAACTTTTGTGTTGACAACCTCGGGATGGTTAATAATATGCGATTCAGACAGAGAATGAGCCGAAATTACAAGACAGATAGCTGAATTTAGGGAGAATCCAAACCTAAATTCAACCCCATCACTGATGGGGTTAGAATTATTTCGAAATTGTTGCACATGCGCATACAGCGCGGACCATGATTCAAACGAGATTCATACTTGAATTTCAATATGACGTCATCATGTATGTTGTGACGTCATTTAAGAAAGTCGCATGTCCTACTGTTTTGACCTACTTTCGATATCGCTTCATGAATTTGGTATCAAATTGCGAAAAAATGAGTCGTTGCTTCAATAGTTTTTCGTAATCATTTAATCAGGTCATATAAAGCTTAAAAAGTGTACATTTCGTTTGTATTTGACAATTTTTGGGTCCAAATCTGGGAAATAGTAGCTTTAAAAGCATCTTTTTTTTTTTGGAAGAAGGGGGGGGGGGGGGGGGGGGGGGGTAGACAAGCAGCATCAGACACACTTCCTTTACGTTCTACTCTAAAATTAAGGTGCAGTGTTCTCTCCAGCCAAATAAGCTGTATAGGCCCCACTGCAGCTTCATGGAAATCAGTGTAATGCCACTACAGCATCAAAACTACCCAACAGCTTAATTTCTTCAAAATCGTCACCAAAGAGAGACATTTAGAGGTATCTATATGTCAGAAACTGATAAATGGGGCATTCCTTTAAACTAACAAGAGCTGTCTGAAGACAGTGCGCTCGACTTTCTAAGTTGCTTAGTATAAAGGGGGCATAACTCCAAATATAGTGGAGCCAGGGTCATGGGCCCTGGTAGTAAGGTAGAGGGTGTGATGGTGAATAAGTATTCCAATTTTAGGTTGAATCCCTTTGATAGTATGGAAGTTATTGATGTTTGAAAAAACTTTAACCTTTGTTGCAATGTCGACACCAACGCCAACGCCCGGGTGACAGTACAAGCTCTCATTTTCTTCGAAAAGTAGAGCTAAAAAGTACTAATTCTGTATAAAAACTGTATAAAAACATTATGGGAAAAGAAGAAATTGCTCAATTTGAGCAATTTCTTCTTTTCCCATTATGTTTTTATTCACAAATGTTTGCATGAACACAATGTGTTGCAAGGTTTACCAATGCCACTACGGCTTCAACATATTCTGCGAAGAACCCTGCGGTGGTAAATGGAGACAAGCTGTCCATGCTGTCTCATATGTAAGACTTGTAAAACAGTATGCTCCTGACCGGACCTTCCAATAAAGGGGCATGAATATAATACATTGCTCTGTTTCACAAAATATGTCTTAACCCTTTCCCAAACAAGACCAGACCCCGGTTTCTCGAAAACTAGAAAGACCTGAAGGTCTTGAGTCGCTCCACAGGCCTGAATTTCTTGTGGTTTACTATAAACAAGAGGGCCAAGATGGCCCTGTATCGCTCCACTGGCTTTTAGACAATTAGACTACAAAATTCTTCAAGGAATACAATAGAGGTCTATCCAAAGAAGATTCATGCTACGCCAGAATGAAATCCAATAAATGATTAAGGAGCAGAAATATTTTTGAAATTTTCTTAAAATTACACTATGTTTCATATAGCGAAAAATAAGCCTAGCCCACAGCAGCCAAGCTTTTCATCCAATCGTGAAGGAATTTGGAAGAGATTCATGCGAAGTTTGGTAGAAATTTGTCCTGCAGTTTTGGAGGAGATTGTTTAACAATTTTTCCAAAATTCAATTTAATTAGACTAAATAGATCTATTAAAATTTAAGTTCTACATGGATTTTTTTTCACGAATTTAGAGGAGATTCATGAAAGGAAGACTCGTGTGAAGTTTAGTTAAAATTGGTCCAGTAGTTTTGGAAAAGAAGATTTTTCGAAAATTTAGTTTAATTTAATTAATCAAAATTAAAGTTCTACACAGAATTTATTTTTTTGAAGGAATTAAGAAGAGATTAATGCAAGGATCATTTCTGAAAAGTTTGGTTGAAATAGGTCCAATAGTTTTGGAGAAGAAAAATCTTAAAAGATTTTTCGAAAATTTAATTAAATTAATTAAAATTCAAGTTATACACAGAATTTATCTTTTTGAAGGAATTAGGAAGAGATTTATTCAAGGAAGATTTCTGTGAAGTTTGGTTGAAATAGGTCCAGTAGTTTTGGAGAAGAAGAATTATAAAGATTTTTCGAAAATTTAAATCAATTAAATTAATTAAAATTCAAGTTCTGCGCAGATTTTATTCTTTTGAAGGAATTTGGTAAAGATTCATGCAAGGAAGATTTCTGTGAAGTTTGATTGAAATTGGTCCAGTAGTTTTGGAGAAGAAGAATTTTTCAAGATTTTTCGAAAATTTAATTCAATTAAATTAATTAAAATTTAAGTTATACACAAAATTTATCTTTTTGGAGAAATTATGAAGAGATTCATACAAGGAAGATTTCTGTGAAGTTTGGTTGAAATTGGTCCAATAGTTTTGGAGAAGAAGAATTTTTAAAGATTTTTCCAAAATTTAAATCAATTAAATTAATTAAAATTCAAGTTTTGCGCAGATTTTAGTCTTTTGAAGGAATTTGGTAGAGATTCATGCAAGGAAGATTTCTGTGAAGTTTGGTTGAAATTGGTCCAATAGTTCTGGAGAAGAAGAATTTTTCAAGATTTTTCGAAAATTTAATTCAATTAAATTAATTAAAATTCAAGTTCTGCACAGATGTTATTCTTTTGAAGGAATTTGGTAGAGATTTATGCAAGGATGATTCGTGTGAAGTTTGGTTGAAATTGGTCCAGTAGTTTTGGAGAAGAAAATGTTTAAAGAAAAAGTTTACGCACGGACGGACGCACGGACGCACGGACGGACGGACGACGGACACAGGGCCATGACATAAGCCCCGCTGGCCTTCGGCCAGTGGAGCTAAAAAATTGACAAATTTATCTAAATGCTTCAACTGTTATATTTTTAAATTCTTGTGATTCTTAGAGCAGAAACAAATTAAAGAGAAGCAATTATGTGGTCAAAGTGAAAAGAAGGTAAATGATTGATTAATATTTTGGGGATTTTTAGAGTGATGATAAAGATGAAAACTGTCATTATGCCAAATTCAAGGGCACATAATTCAATATGTGAGTTAACAATTGTGGTAGACTAAGGGAAGTAACTTTTGAGATGAGCAATTTAATGTTCAGTAAGAGTTGTTTTTCTTTATGATAATTAGTTCAAGAAGTTGTGATTTTGCATGTAATATAGTGGTCATGAAAATAAAGACATTCTGATCTAAAAATATGATTTTGACTTGATAATTTATGTCTTGAATACCACAATAATCAAGCTGAATATTAAACTCGAGCAAGATCTTATGGTCTGTCCAAATTTTGTCTGTATTAATCTATATATGTGGCCACAAAAGTGAAAAAAGTGTTGAAAACTGAAATTTTGTCAATTTCTAGGGCACATAACTCAGATTGTAGCAATGCAATCATCCTGAAAATTACACAAAAGCAAGATCTTGTTGTCAACAAGATTCTGTCCAAATATCATCTTGATCGGTTAACAATTATGGTTGTTAGAGTGAAAATGAGTCAAAAATTGAAATTTTGTCAAATTCAAGGGCACATAACTCATGATGTAAACTTCCGATCAAGCTGAAAATTAAACCCAGGCAGGATAACATGCTTATATATATTCTGTCCAAGTTTTGTCTTGATTGGTTGATATTTGTAGATTTTAGAGTAAAAATAAAGTCAAAACCTGCTTTTTTTGACGTTCAAGGGCAGATAACTCAAGTTATTCTGGTTCAATCCAAACCCTTTGTAGGAATCTGAGAGAGGGTCACCCAAGGATCATTCCTGTGAAGTTTGGTTGAAATCCATCCAGTAGTTTCTGAGGAGAAGATTTTTAAAGAAAAAGTTTACGGACGCACGGACGGACGGACGGACGCACGCACGCACGCACGACGGACACACCGCCATGACAATAGCCCGCTGGCCTGAAAGGCCAGTGGAGCTAAAAATTAAGCACATTCTTATGAGAACATGCTCAACTTCAAAGGGATACTCTCCAACGTTGAAGAGTATTCGATTGAAGTTCACGTGGATTTCGTGCGATTTGAGCACGGTGCTCAGATTTGAGCATGAGAATGTACTTAAGTTTTTTCGAGAAACCGGGGCCTGGTTTTGACGTCCCTAATAGAAAAGGATTGGGAAAACATTGAAACAAAAGAAGAAACTGGTGATAGCCAGCAGTTTCTTCTTTTGACTCAATATTTTCTGAGCCATATTTTGCACAAATTCTATCTTTAATAACATCCATTTTGTCATTTGTGGCAGTGTTTGAAGTGGATCACCCTTGTCGTTTGGGAAAGGGTTAATAATGTCCCGATTAATGTCCTTAGTAAGAAAATTACCAAGGTTGTTTATACATGTGTTATACAGGAAAACTTATATTTATCCCTAAGGGGGACATGTAACATGTATTAACCCTTTCCCAAAAGGTAAAAAATTTGACTGTTTGAATTTAAAAGTTCCTACAGATGACAAATTGAATGACAATAATGAAATATTGTGGCAAACAGAGAAAATTATCAGCAATTTCTTTTGTCTCAATGTTTTCCCAAGTCTTTTATGGTAGGGAGGTCAAATCCAGATCTTATTTAGGAAAAGGCTCACTTAGCTGTGAAAAAGTCATGTTATTAAATACTTTAACCCATTCCCGCACAAAGACCTCCTTTGATGCCACACAAGATAAAAGCTTCTGAAAACATTCAGGAAAATGAAGAAATTGCTTTTGCAACAAATTTCTTCCTTTCCCAAAATGTTTTCTACCCAGAAAAAAACAAAAATTGCAAATCTCCATTCACTTGAAATTGACATAGATCTTAAACATCTTTCAATTTGGACCAGTCTAAATGTCATTGTCTGGTAATGGGTCAAGGAAGAGAGCATTTTATCTGTTTCCTTCATGATGTTACAGCTTTGTGGTTATGATATCAAAAACTATATCTATACATATTCAACCAGATTCTTTTATAACATTCAAAATAAAGGGACCCAGAATAATTATTTACATATTTATGTAACCTGGTCAAAATTATGCAATATCTGGTATGAACAGGTCAGTCTGCAAGGGCTGTAGACTAGATTGGTTCTGTCCAGCACAAATTAGGTTATTTCATCTAAGACCCCCCGTACACAACAGCCTCCGAAAGTCGTCCTTGGAGTCTTAAAACGCCGCTCAAACGTTTAGTATTTGTTATTTTTCGTAGCATACTCAAAGCGTTTTGGTAACAATACTCTCGAACCTAAAGCGTTTTAATGTTGAATGCACATGCTCTTTATCGCTGTATATTGAATGCACATGCGTCGTCATTGTTTTCTCCGCATATTTAGGGAGCTTCGTTTTGATAATGTCGATTTGTGACTATTTTTAGTAATAATTTTCATGTATACAAGTTGATTTCCCATCAACCCATCATCTTTGCCTCCGGAAGTGTGTTCTGTGGGTACAGACTAAAACATAAGGAAAGGACCTTATTGGCACCAGGTTCATTTAAAACCCATTACCACACAATAACTCTTTTTGACTCCCCTCAAAATAATGGCCATGGAAAACATCATGGAAAATGAAGAAATTGCTTGTGACAAGCAATTTCTTCACTTCCCACAATGTTTTCCATCCAAAAAGACATAAAGATTAAAAATTCCATTCACTTGAAATTGTCGTCTGCATGATCTTTCAATTTGGACCACCCTAAAATTTTGTCGTTTGGGAAAGGGTTAAGACTTCAAATTGATCCCTTTCCAAAACTGCACACTTTTACAGTGGTTGAAATGGAAAGGTGCTACAAGTGAAAAAATGAATCTAAAAAAAGATAGAATTTATATAAAATGTAGCATTTAAAATTTTGAGGCAAATGGAGAAAATGCTGATAATCAGCAATTTCTTCTTTTGCCTCAATATTTTCCCAATCAGAGTCTAGATCTAATAGATCTAGATCTAGATCTAAAGACATCAAAACCAGGCCGGGGAAGGAAGGGTCCAAATCAGTATCATTTACCCTACCTTTTCATTTCTAGTATCTAACAAGATCCCTTTCCCAAAGAAGGCTAGGATTATTAGAAAAGTCTTGGGAAAACATTGAGGCAAAAGAAATAAATTTATGCTGATATTAAATCAGCATTTTCCTCTTTTGTCTCGATGTTTTTGATGATAAATTTATCACAATTTTTTAATTACCTATAGTAGATCATAACATCCAAGGGCGGATCTAGGGGTGGGGTCAGGGGGTCATGAGCTCCCTGGAATTGGCCGAAAATTGAATTTTGACTAGATCTATATAGGTAAGTTCTTAAAGCTGTCATTTGGGCTTCAACCCCCCCCCCCCTGGAAAAAATCCTGGATCCGCCCTTGACACCCATTTTGTCGTCTGCAGCAGCTGTCAAGTTTGACCACTCTGCAATTTTGTTGCTAGATCTAGTGACAGGGTTCAAGGGCGGATCCAGGATTTTTTTTCCAGGGTGGGTCCAAGCCCAAGATTTTTTCCAGGGTGGTTGTCCAAGTCCAAATTATTGCTTAAAATGTACTTGAATATGTAACGTTACACTAAATTTATATAGTCAAAATCCCCCCCCCCCTCTAGATCCGCCGATGGGGCTTAATTGTTTTAACCCTTTCCCAAACAAGACCTGGTTTTGACGGCCCTAATAGAAATGGCTAGATAGATAACCAGCAGTTTCTCCTTTTGTCTCAATATTTTCTATACCATATTTTGCTCAAATTCTATCTTTATTAACATCCATTTTGTCATTTTTGCCAAATTTTGGCAGTTTTTGAAGTGGATCACCCTAAATTTTTGACGTTTGGGAAAGGGTTAAAGGGAAAACTCGTGCTCACTAGCAAGCGAGGGGGTGGGTGGGGTTTCAAAGGTAGGTCTACAGTAGATCGAAAGTTTGCCAGGACATTATTTATTCAGAATTTAGCATGGGAAATGGCATTTCTAATCATCTGGCAGCTTGAAATTGGCCTACGTGACAAACCTTAGTTTTCATTTGAAAAGGTCGGGGGATCTTTACAGAACTATTGAGCGATCTCATCGGCTTAAAATGATCTATTATAAACAGCTTACCTATTTTGGTCACATAGTCCCGATCATAACTGCCTAGAGCGGCCGAAATCGCAATAAACTGTCACTTACATGTCCCACACGTGCGTCTCCGGTAGGTTGAATTCAAGGCCGAACAACATTACGGAAACAATCGATGACCTTACGGAAATAGTCGATCGATGGTTCGTAGTGATACGGAAATATACCGATGATTACCGAAACTGACCGAAATGAAATCCGGATAAACGTGACCGACCAGCCACCGATTAATTCCGGTTTCACAGGCTAATTTAACTTGCAAAAACAATATTTTTCACCAAATTGTTAAGTTGTTTACCGTAGAAAAAATCGATGTTATCAACTACGGTATCCCTTAGCTCTTTCACGATCTCGACGCAGAAATCTACGGAAAACATTAAGAAGAAAGGAAAAATATCTTGCATGAATTAACCCATTTATGCCTGAATTTTTATTTTAGGTAAAAAAATCAGAGAAAACATTGAAAACCATGTGAAAACAACAAGTTAGGCTTTAATTTTGTGAAATTTCAATGGAAAAGTATGATTTTGTACAAAAACCTTTTTGTCATTTAAAGTGGACGCTAGGCACGAATGGGTACATGTAAGTTAACTTATATTTTCCCCTAAAACTATAGTTTCCGTCTTGAAATTTGCAAATATAACAGCACAATCTGTTGATTATATCCCCTCCTACGAAGTAGAGGGTGTATATTGCTTTCACCAAGTCTGTTTGTCTGTCCGTCTATCCGTCCATCCATCCATCCGTATTTTGTTTTGTTTCCGTGCTCTAACTCGATAACCATTTGACCTAGGGCCATTCAACTTTACTCAGTTGTTGTCCATGACCCAAGGAGGTGCCTAATGTTTTTGGGTCACGCAGGTCAAAGGTCAAGGTCACAATAGGGGTTTGTCAAGCAAATAACGCGCATGCGCACAAGCCGTAATTCATTTACCTGTTTCCCTCGAGGGGGCAAGTCGATAACAATTCTATAATGGGATAATGAGCGTGACGGATTAATCTGCAATTGTGATTCGTTAAATCGAAAAAATGGGCGGGCACGATCATTGTTGCGTGTATGGGTGTGATCATAGACGGAATAAACTCTCAAATAATTGTAGATTCTTCACTTTTCCAAAAAAATCGGCATTAAAATGCGATGGATTCATGCGTCGGGTAGACATAACTTGAGTTTAAAAACACTTACAAATAACGTGAAAGTTTGTGGATGCCACTTTATTTTGGTAAAGCCAGATAGAACTGATAAAAACAATCCTGACTATGTACCAAATAGAAATATACCAAGTATTTTGACGAAGAAACCCACCAGACAATCTAAAACGAGCAAAAAATCGTCGGAATAGACCAAGACTCTAGAAGCGGCCGAACATAGCTCAACCATAGTTTCTAGAGTTACAAAGAGAAATCGACGACAATTATCACTCTGCGAAATCCCCAGTCCCTCCAATGTGATTGAGATATCTTCCGAAGTAAGTATTATTCATTTATAACTACATGTATTATGTCCGTCATTCAAAGGCCGAAGAAGATTTTGAGGTACGGAAATAACGAGAAAACTCCACAAAAAATTCTAGATTGACTCCGTTATGGATTAAATTTTTGGAAAAGAAGATATATAATGGTCTGTTGAAATATTTATATACAAATCAGTTCACCATAAGGATCCTGTTCAAAACTGAATTATCATTCAAAAGTGCAAATATCGTATGGAAAATACTGCATTCCGCATGATTTCGAAATCTTAAAATACCTACTCTTCGCATTTTCTCGAGCCAAATCCCACTATTCATCCGTGAGCTATGAAATTTCATAATTAGGCTATATAGGCCTAATATATCATATCATCAAAACGGTATCGAAACTTAAGTTGATTTCTGTTCTGGGGTAAAAAAACTGACTTTTATTAACCCAATACCACACAGTGACTCCTTTTGACTCCCCACAAAATAATGGCTTTGGAAAACATCGTGGGAAATGAAGAAATTGCTTGTGACAAGCAATTTCTTCAATTACCACAATGTTTTATGCATAAATATACCAAAAAAATCAAAATTTCATTCACTTCAAATAGTCGTCTGCATCATTTTTGATTTTGGAAAAGTCTAAGAATTGCCGTTTGATTATGGGTTAAGACACTATTAAATTCAAAATAAAGGCCAAATGAATACGTTCGTTTCCCTTCTTATTCGAAAAATACGGAATCTGATCAGTAAAATTAATGCTTAAATTGCGCTCCGACTGGGATGTTTAGCATTATTGATCATTATTTGGTTTTGAAATAATGATACCGATGATCTGTCTCACTACCAATGGGGAGAATCACGTGATTGACAATGGTATTGAACACGAAAAAATGGCGACGAAATGACCGCTTCGGCGTGAAAATCCAAACTTTGCAAAGGTATGTATTCAATCTGCTTAGCTTCTCAGACAAACCACCTATCCTAAAGTACCCGCTATTGTCTAAGGTTTTCACAGATACCTAACTTTCCCCTATCCGTTCGCTATTTTTAGAGAACACTCAAAGAATGTTTTCGAAATTGCAAAAAATTTGGTTGTATGTTAAGCACGTCGCATCATATTTACAGATTTATTTCTTACCAAAAGAACTGTCTGATCACACCATATATTTCCGGACCATTTTTTATCGATGACAGTTCATTCTTGTACATTTACAAGATCCGTGTTGTCTTTTTTAAGCGTATTTACGAAAAGGATGTTAAACACATGTACAGTGCTGTAGTGTTTGGCACGCCGAATTCTTTTGAGTGTAATGTTAAGCACGCAACCATTTGCTTGTGTACTAGGGAAGCCAAGGATACTGGACAAATTGGTTGTTTATTCATGACCGAACCCTATTGGAATCCGGAAATTTCAAATATATGACATACATCGTAACGGGTTATCTTTAATTAACTTGGGAAAAACAAAATTGGCTATAATATTATTGCTCTAACTAATCAAATATCTTGTTATATATAATTTTCCATGACAAATACGTGCAAACAAAATGATTCTGAACTGAAATGTGATGTCCTCGTGGCCTAGTATACGATGTGTTACATAATACATACCTGTTACATAGTATTTCATATTGTATGTGTAAAAAATTTTAAAATCAGAAATAATGGTTGACAAAGTGGGTGGGGTAAAATGAAATGTGAAGCAAATTGCTTACTTTGAAATTAAATCACTTTTTCTGTATCGATCATATCAAAATGAAATTTTACACGTACTTTCAATAGACAAGGACAGAATATTTTTACTAGCCATTTATCATATATCAGTTTTTTTAATTTCTGTATTCGTTCTTCTGCCAATCTCAGATTTTGCTTTTTTGAAGTACTGAATTTACGAAACCATCTCTACAGCCTTTATTATTGTATTAATTGTTATTATTTCTTGGGAACAACTCCAAAAATAAGCCCAAATCAGATTTTTACACAAGTAAATTAAATATAGTATGTAACAATTGTAACCCAATAAATCCACAGAATTTAACGAAAATCTAATTCTTGGTCCATTCTTGCAACCCATCCTTTTGAGAAAGTCGTCTTATCTCTTTTACCAGTAGATCTCTTGAAATTCTTCTTGTGGCAATGGAGATATGACCTGTAAAGTAGACTTTTGCCACAGTCGCACACATACATCTACCTTCATCGAAATTAAGGGTCTTTCCTGATGTGTCTGTAATTTGTCGTAAAAGAACACATGTGGCATGTCATGTCTGAACTCCCTCTGTGATCCCTCTGATGTAACCACAGGACACAGGCTAGGAGGAACGAATTTTCACAAATTTATACTGCATTTGTATTTCCTTTCAGCATCATGTTTCCTGCACCTGAAATTATATTGTTGACTTTAGAATATAAATGTAAATTCAAATGATTGGGATAATTCGAATTGATTTCGCCTGGTTCTGAATAGTATATTAACTAGGTTCTTGCCTGGACCTTTTTAAACGTTTTTTCAATGGTGAAGCACTATATAACGGTGATTTACAAGGTGAAGCTCGGTACAATTATGGAGATTCATAATGATTTTTTATCTGAGTTTCTGATTTTGAAGGCGTTACGTGCTTCCTTTTTATTCCAGACTGTTGGCTTGTGTAATGAAAGCCGATACTTCTTTCGAGTCATTTAAAAAAAAAGAGTAAATTGTAAAAGTATATGTTAACATCAGTTAAAAAGGTAACCGTTTTATCAAAATATGACATAATTTATATAGGTTGTGAACAATCCACCTGTTTTGGCATGAAAGTAACATATAGTATCATTGTAAAACCTTGTTTATGATGTAATTATCTGAAAAATAGTGTTGAAAAAATGACAGTAACATCTGACAGGGACAAATAAAGGGTCATCTTCTACAATGTTTTCTTCTTGCCAATTGAATGAACACTTTCAATATTCTGATATATATTCTGATATATTCTGATTTTAACCGTAAACTAAGCAACGAGGACATCACTATTCAGTTCAGTTTGGGATTAGTTAGAGCAATTACAGCCGATTTCCTTTTTTCCCGAGTTCATAAAAGATTACCCCTTACGATGTCTGCCACATGTTACTGTAAGTTAACACCAGTTTTCAATCGGGTTGGGTCGTGAATAAACAATCGATTTGTCCAATATCCGTGGCTTCCCTAGGACACGAGCAACTATGTGCGTGTTTAACATTACACTCACAAGAATTCGGCGTGCCAAACACTACAGCACTGTACGTGTGTTTAACATCTTTTTTTTTAAATACGCTTAAAAAAGACAGCACGGACCTTGTAAATGAACTAGAATGAAATGTCATCGATAAAAAATGGTCCGGAAATATATGGTGTGATCAGACAGTTCTTTTGGTAAGAAATAAATCTGTAAATATGATGCGACGTGCTTAACATACAACCAATATTTTTGCAATTTCGAAAACATTCTTTGAGTGTTCTCCAAATACAGCGAACGGATAGGGTAAAGTTGGGTATCTGTGAAAACCTTAGACAATAGCGGGTACTTTAGGATAGGTGGTTTGTCTGAGAAGCTAAGTAGATTGAATACATACCTTTGCAAAGTTTGGATTTTCACGCCGAAGCGGTCATTTCGTCGCCATTTTTTCGTGTTCAATACCATTGTCAATCACGTGATTCTCCCCATTGACTACCGTATTGCTATTAATTTCGGTTGTTCGATTTTTTTCCTTCGAATTCCGTTCAATGACAATTTCGTCTGATTTGTCACATATCTTTGATTGGTGTCCAAAATTATCATTTTTACAGCTTGATTAAAGGTAAAAGTACATTTCGATTGCCAATGTTGATGGGATCAGTATTGTCTATGCAAAGGATTTTGCAGATAGGCCTACTGGTATATCACGCGTTTGACAGTCTCGTCGGTACATTACTTTAATATCGCCTTATCAGTATATCACAATCAACGTTATCGGCTTTTCAACAGCAACAAAAAAAACCTGTCATTCCAAAACCCTTTCCTCGCCGATATGTTCCAAAGAAACTAGCCAATGCGAATATTAAATCTCGAGGAAAAAAAAAGAAAGAAAAAAGAAGGCTCGTAAGAACAGGGGCCGATCGGTCATCAATCAAACACCATCTTTTATAACGCTGAAGCAAATTAAGGGGAAATGCTTACCATCACCGTTTTATTCTTTTGTCAGAATGTTTTCACGAGTCAGGGACAGGCTTAGCAAATATTATGCATAATACCAAGTGGGGTTTATTCATAGTGGCGGATCCAGAGTCGTTTCGGGGGGGATCAAATGCCCCACATCCTGTAGTGTAATTTATTCATTTTTTAAAACTTGTTTAACTATTTCCAAGACAGCAAATATTGAGACTGTTCTGATCGAATGCAGTTGAACACGACATTACTATTACTGACAACAGAAACGGTGTAATAAATAGCCCACGATATATATTTGGGGAGAAAGACAACACTGGTCAGCAACTTTTTCCCCTTTGACATTTAAGTTTTCGTAGGCTATTACTTTCGAGGACGTGATAGCCTTGTCTTTGGGAAAGGTAAATGAACCCCTCGGTGGTGCTATAACATTTCATGTTTTACTTTAGAAATCAACAATTTTATAGCCCGTAACACTTTTTGAAAATTGTGCCAGCCTTCAGTCGTTGGAGAAAGGGTAAAATTTCTCTGCAAAAATCGCCTTTAATGGCAAAAACATCGTAAAAGTTGATTTGATGATTCGTTGTTACAATGTTCTTAATAACGAAATGTCGTTGACTGAATAGTTAAGACTATTATGTTGGAATATGCCAATCGCCGGTGTTATTGCAAAACCTCGTAACTGCAGTTTGATTTAAGCTGTAATAACAAGATTTTAAAATTTATATTTGATATAGGAGTCGACATATACCGACTATTCATCCCATCAAAATGTATGCGCAGACAAGTGAACGGGCTTCGTGGTCATTATGGGAATATGACAATAGGGATAAAAAAGAAACCGATAGAAATGATGAAGTACATCTATTTATTTTCAATTTTGACCAATTTTGACATCTTGGAGTATAAGTGATTCATCTCGCACACAATTCGATGTATAATCATGCTTAAATGTGTAAATAAACTTAGTTTTAAAACGTGAATTCCACAAACAAAATAGAGCGATAATTTACCGGGAGTAAATAGTGCCCCCTCAAGAACACTGGAAGTACATTTTTAATTTTCTTTGTGAAGAGTTTCGCAAGGGGAATAACTCTTTGACAAACCTCTATTGGACCTTGTTTAAAATCATTGTCCGTGCTCTAAGTCAAGAACCGAATGACCTTGTACCATGACACTTAAAATAGTCGTTGCCCGTGACCCGAGGCCTATTGTTTTGGGGCCACAAAGGTCAAAGGTTAAGGTCACAACTTGACTTTATTTGAAATTCATTTCCGCGCTCTAAGTCGAGAACCGGTTGACCTAGGATCATGAAAATTTACTCAGTTGCTGTCCTTGACCTAATCCGAGTCTTCTCTGATGTAAATACGCTCTTTGATATTTTGATTTTTCGCTATTTACATCAGAGAGCGTTGCTCTTTGAAAAAATCAAGAAGTTCGCAACAAATTGTTGCGCATCGTTCACCATACGATCTTAAACGCTATCGTTAAAACCCCTGATGATATCGATAAATGAACCATTTATTGTTATGGCTGCTGAAAAAATTACGACCAAAAAGTATTTCTAAAAGGTTAATAGGCAATTTTTTGCAACAACCCTCACCAGAGCAGCCTTTGTTTACCTTGACCTTCCATTTAAAACCAAAGGTTATATACTCATCCAGCAGGCCGATTTGAAATGAAATTTTTGGTCAGGTATGACAAAAAATGATATATTGATCTATACCCTACAGTGTTTTACCGAGTGATTCGATATGATACACAAAAACAAAGCTTCAAGTTACTTGTAACGTTACCGAACTTTCCGCTGTTTTCAAAGAGCAACGCTCTCTGATGTAAATAGCGAAAAATCAAAATATCAAAGAGCGTATTTACATCAGAGAAGACTCGGATTATCCTTGACCCAAGGAGGTGACCTATTGTTTTGGGTCACAAAGGTCAAGGTCACAATTGGACTAATATATCTTCCTTCATCTTCCAGCATAGATACAACCACGTTTACTGTATATTTTCTGCATAAAATTAAAAATATGTTGTTACTATACAAAGAATTTACAGGCACCCTCTCAATCCTAGCGTCCACTTTAGTGGACAAAATTATATTGTTCTATAAAACTATGAAAACATATTAGGGTAAGGAGGGGCAAAACGCCCCCTTAAGGAAAGAGCGCTGTAGCACAAAACAAACAAAGTATAATGTAAATGTTTCAACGTGAAATCAAACTTTGCCCTTTGTCCCAAATGTCTATACACAAAACAGCTTTGTCATTTGATTTAAAAAATGACTGTCGTTAAAACAATTTTTCTCGAAATTTGGCCTTTTTTCCCCACCCTCGGGGCAAAACGCCTTTGGGGTGGGGCATGAAGCTCACCACTGGGCTTTATGCCCCATATGAAAAATAAAAAAATATTTTGAAAATATCTGGGGGAAAATAGGAATTTAATTAGTTTGTAATTAATATACTAGGAAAAATATATTTTGGATGGTTTTTATCATATTTTCAACATTTTTTATCAAGCGTAAAGGCTAGATTTGGGCATAATTTACTTGTCTATAAAAGTGGTTACGTGTTACTGTCCTTTGTCTGCAGCATCTTCATATCAGTCAAATTAAAACATACTGATGTTATGTTCCTTATAAGGCCCATTTAAAGTAGATTAAATGGTTTTATTGTCTCATTTTAACACAAAATCGACGTTTCATGGGCGTTTTGCCCCACATGGATCCATCAGGTGACATAAAAGTTTGATATATTCGCGAAAAGTCGGTCTTTTTTGCCAGTTTTTCTTTTGTAGACAACGAATTGTAAATGGATTTCGTCATATGTACCAACCTTAGTCATTCTTCGAGTTTAAAGGAAAATTTTAGGACTTCTGAATACCTACTTATCCATACATGCAAGGGGCAAGACGCCCACTATTTAGCCATTGAAAGGGGCAAAACGCCCAGTCTGGGCGTTTTGCCCCAAAGCAGCATAGGCGTTTTGCCCCAAAGGGGGTGGGTGATTTAATTTGGCCAGAGAAAAAAATGTGTTGATATTTTTTTTCTTTTTATCTGTTTGTGTAGGCGACCAATTGGACATATAAATATATTTTTAATGCATTTTGGTTGATTGAATACTCGGACTGAAATAAGATACACAAGAAAACCCATTACCCAAATATTAGATCAAACATAGGCCTATGCAAAATAAACAATTATTCGCATACTGATAATTGAATGACGTTTAGATGTAAAAAATTCATGGGCATCTTTCTAAAAGAATACTTCAAGTGTAAAATCAAGACAAATATCAATTGACATAATGAGTGACGAAATAATAGGGGTGGGCGTTTGACACCACCTGGGCGTTTTGCCCCTCCTTACCCTATTTTTCTCCGGAAATTGTATCTGCAGTTACCTACAGATTAGGAACATTGCGGAATAATAATGAAACAAGACATATAACAAAGATAAAGGAAATAAACATACCTTTTCCCCTACCCATTTTCAAGTCTTTTTTTTTTTCTCAGTAAAATCACTTCCTTCTCTTAAAATATTCACTTTTAATGATACTTTTATTGCTGATTAGCACTTGGATCAACATTCAGCTGCTTATCAACGGATTATCAATGCAAACAAATGATGAGTACCAGATATAAACATATAGGTAAGCACCTACTTACAGATAAAGTCCAGTGTCGTCTTTAGTGGACGCTAGGCACAAATGGGTTAATAGTGTAACATTTGGTGAGTAGATTTAGCCTACATCTAGTTTCGTTTTACATGGAACGGCATCTCGTGTGATGATAGGCTAGATCTCTTTTAAGTAGCACTTAAAAGGCCTATTAAAACAAAAACAACAAGAGGAGCATGGTGGTCCTGTATCGCTCACCTGAACCAAAATGATATTAGCAACACTTGTTCAATTCAATTAATAGTTATGACTTTAAGACTGAAAACTAACTAATGTTCAATAACTTTGTGAAAAGCAAACTCATCCGAGATCTTATGGTGCCCAACATTGTGTCCAAGTTTTGTCCTGATTGATAAATAATTACAGATTATAGAGTATAAACAAGGTCGAAAACAGCCAAAGACGGTTATTTTATCAAATTCAAGGGCACATAACTCTCGACTTTCTACTCAGATCAGACTGAAAATCAAACTCATCTGAGATCTTATGGTCTCTAACATAGTGTCCAAAATTTGTCTTGATTGGTAAAAAATTGAAGATTCTAGAGTGTAAACAAGATCCAAAAACAGCCGGAAATGGCAATTTTGTCAAATTCAAATGCACATAACTCTCGACTTTCTACTCAGATCAGACTGAAAATCAAACTCATCTGAGATCTTATGGTCTCCAACATTGTGTCCAAGATTTGTCTTGGTCAATAATTGTAGATTCTAGAGTGTAAACAAGATCAAGGGCACATAACTATCAACTTTCTGGTTTACAAGTTCACTTTCTTGGTCCAAAACACACCAAATGCTTTCATTTCAAGCTACTAAAGCTATGAATTATATTCTAAAATTACGCAAAGAGTTTGGATTAATTGATAGTAAGGATCTGTTCAAAATATTTGATGCTATACAGTTAAACCGATTTTATGCTATGGGTCTCAAATTTGGGGGTACCAGTATGTTAGTCAGATAGAAAAAGTTCAAATTAAATTTTGCAAAAGAATATGCTATCTTTCCAATACAACAAGTGATTTCTTAGCATTAGGAGAATGTGGAAGATTGCCTCTATGTATTAGTTATATCCCCTTCTGTATTAAGTATTGGATACATTTGATTCGAATGAACAATACACGTTATCCCAAACAATGTTATTATATGCTTTATCAGTTAGATGAATCTGGAAGGAAAACTTGGGCTAGTAACATAAAGCACCTACTATTTACCTATGGTTTCGGATATGTTTGGATAACACAGGATGTTGGAAACGATCAAAATTTTCTCAAACTTTTCACTCAACGTATTAAGGATTGTTATTCCCAGAAATGGTATTCTTCTATTAGTGAATCCCCAAAAGCTATTCACTATCGGCATTTTAAATCTCTACTTACTCCTGAACTCTATATAAATACTGACTTGAATTACTTACTTAAGAAAACGTTATCAAATTTTAGATGCTCATCCCACGATTTGATGATTGAGAAGGGAAGACATTTATCAATTGATAGAGAACGAGATTTTGTAGACTTTGCGAAAATCCAAACATATACGTAATCGAAGACGAATTCCATTTCTTTTTTGAATGTAAAAACTACGAGTATTTAAGAGAAATGTATTTTGAAGAAAACTGGTTAAATGTCAGAAACCATGAAAATTTCTATTTGATATTAGAATGTAATAACAAAAGTTCAATTATCAATATTGCAAAATATCTCTTAAAAGCATTTCAACTCCGAAAAGAATTATTACAAGAATTATCCTAAGATTTATTAATGGGTTTGTTCAGAGCTGCTGTAAGTGCATATATACGCTATATATGCACTTGTGGCAGTTTTGCACTAACCCACGATATGTTATAAACTAAAATATCTATCCAGATTATTATTTCAATTGCATATTCTGCTATTGTATATCTTCAGGCTTTTTGTAAATCACTCTATATTGAATGTTGTATATATATGTTGTAAATTGTATTTTGGGCCGGTGGCCTGTATACTCGAATAAACTTATGTTATGTTATGTTATGTTCTGATCAGATCAGACTGAAAATCAAACTCATTCCAAATCTTATGGTACCAAACATTGTGTCCAAGTTTTGTCTTGATTGATTAATAATTGTAGATTCTAGAGTGTAAACAAGGTCGAAAACAGCCGAAAATGGCAATTTCGTCAAATTCAAGGGCACATAACTCTAGTATTTCTGGTCAGATAAGACTGAAAATCAAACTCATCCGAGATCTTATGGTCTCCAACATTGTATCGAAGTTTTGTCTTGATTGATTAATAACTGTCGATTCTAAAGTATAAACAAGGTCGAAAATGGCCAGAAACAGCAATTTTATCAATTTCAAGGGCACATAACTCTTGTCTTTCTGGTCAGATCAGAAAATCGAACTCATGCAAGATCTTATAGTCTCCAACATTATATCCAAGTTTTGTATTGATTAGGCAATAATTGTAGATGTTATAGTGTAAAGAAAGTTAAAAAGTTAAAAACAGCATTTTTGGTCATTCAGGGGCAGATAACTCCGCACTTTCTGGTCCGATCTGACCCACAATCGAACTCATCCGAGAACTTATAACCATACTTGTTTTGACAAAGTTTGGTCAAGATTGACTCACATTTGTGTATGCTAGAGTGTAATTACCGAATTGTGGACAGACGGACAGACGGACGGACGACGGACAAAAAGCGATCACAATAGCTCACCTTGAGCACTTTGTGCTCAGGTGAGCTAGATATAGAATTCAAGTGTCCAAATTGACTGGTGTTTCATACGACAAAATCAATGGGTCAACAGTACAGAAAATATTGGACATCAACAAAGTCTTCTTTTCTTTCGATGTTTTCCTAAACTATAGTAGATAATTATATTTCTACCAGGGACGTCAAAACTATGTCGTGTTTGGGAAAAGATTATAGGCATAATGATTCAATCTTCTAACGTTTTTGATTCATCAACATCAGTAAAACCCATTCCCGCACATTGACTCTTTGACAATCCAAAAGATAAAGGCTTTGGAAAACATTGTGGAAACTGAAGAAATTGCTTGTGACAATTTTGTATTCTGGTAATGGGTTCAGAAAAGAACATGAAGTGGACATATCTAATGTAATGGAATCGTCATGGGTTTTATCCCATTACCAAACGACAAAGAAATAAGGGTCCTAGTAGGCCTAACATTTGAAATACAGCGTGCATGTTGCGGCAACATCATGGGTGTTGAAAGAGGAATTTCTATACAACGAAGCGAAGAAAATATTGAGGGAAAAGCTTGGAATCTATCTCTTGTATTTTATATCAACATTTTCTTCTCTTGTATCTATAGGCTAATTGGGAAGAAAATTTGCACGTCGCGGAATAGAAATGGTTAATGGAAAAGCAAAATATGATGGTTATCAGTATTTTCTTGTTTTCTCCCAATACAAAGTATTCCCAATCCTTTATTCATTCTTGTAGCATGGACGTCAAAACCAATCTTTTCTTGGTGATACTATACACAGATCCATTCTTTATCAACACCCAATTTGTCTTCAGAAGCAGCTTTTCAATCTAACCATCCTAATTTTTTGCCGTTTGGGAGATGTTTGAGTACTTCAGTACGGTATAGTTCGACATGTAACCCAAAGGTTTAGGCCTATCTTAGCCTGCACGTGTGACCCCGGAGTACCTAGTGTCTACATAGTTACGTATCATGAACTAAACCATGTCCATACTTAGGAAACTAAGACAAACGTAATCCGAGTCTTCTCTGATTATAATTCGCTCTTTGATATATGAATGTCACTATTTAGCGTAAATAGCGACATTCAAATATCAAAGAGCGAATTTTCACCAGAGAAGACTCGGAATAAGACAAACGTTGATCTTAGGCAATCTACCATAACTACGCTCAGCACCTCAGTCATTTTTTCATCAACCTAAGCGAACTGATGTGGAACTTTAACATTAATTTGTCTATGACAATAGTCTACCTTGTTTTACAACTGAAAGACAAACCGCCTTGGACAAGATTGTGAGAAAAGAAAATGTTTGTCAGCGTTTTTCACCTTCACTTCAATCCTGCTGAATCACACAGTCAATATAAAAGTTCTCTTCACTTTTGATATTTTCGTTCGTAGCTCTTTTCGAAGTAGACTATTCTGCAGGTATGCCATCTGGCACAGGGCTAGATTTTCGACACTGACGATTCTTTTTGCTTCAGCAATTACCTAACAAGCCCTGGTTTTGAGGTTTATAACAGGAGATGCTTCGGAAAAGATTTAGTGCTTTGTATTCCGATGAGCTAAAAGAGGGCATGTATCATTTACCGGCATTCTTTAACCCATTACCAAACAGCAAAATTTTAGACTGATTCAAATTCAAAGATGTTACAGACAACAAGTTCAAGTGAATGAAACTTAAAAATTGTTGGTCTCTTTTGGTAGAAAACATTTTGGTAAATGAAGAAATTGCTCGTCACAAGCAATATCTTCATTTCCACCAATATTCTTCCAAAGCTTTCATCTTTTGGGACTTAGTCTTTGGCAATGGGTTAACTTTACTGTTTTACCTTAGGATATCGCTGGTTATTTTGAAGCAATATGAATGTGAAATGTTATAATATATACATTAGTCCATTCGACGCTGCTATATGGCCTATATGACAACCTTGCAATGTCGAGTACAATGAAGTTTTATTTTTTCTTTGCATTGTATAGGTGCTCTAGAGCAGATCTAGCTTTGTTGCCAGAATGGCAACCTTGGGGAACTCCCACAATCCAAGATGGCCGCCAAACGTAACTAGAAAAATCAACTTTTTGTCAAATTGTCCTAAATTGACGCGAAAAATGTGTAACTAGGGGTTCTTTGGAACGCTGAATCCAAATATGATGATAAATATCGTATTTTGATATCAGAAATGTACTAAATTAGAGATGGCCACTGGAAGCCATCCTGAAAATTGCAATTTTATGATGGTCTTTTTAGATGGTCCATATAAGACATTTTTATGGCATACTTCGTGAGTCAATTTAAAAATAACTTTTCATCTCACATTGGATTATGCTGATGAATATCAAATTCCGACATGGCCACCAGAAGCCACTTTGATAATTTTACTGGTTGAAATACTGGTACAAATACAGCCAAAATCATATAATGTATGCATATTCTATGTTCTGTGTTTACTTCTAACACAGTCTTCATGTGGATGTTATAATATAGATCTCGTTGATACATTCTAAAATGGCCACCAGATGCCATTTTGAACGTGATTCGTTCTTATATGTAAAATATTGGTGCAAACAATGACTGTAGAACTTTTGCTATACATTTTCAATTGCAATGATCGACGTTTGTCGTATTCGATGATTTTAGAAGCCTTTGTAGCAGACAATCGTCATCGAAAGAACATGGGGACATATGTCATCCTTATTTCGTGGCTGAAAAGTTGGTCACGAAATAATCCAACTAATGTTTTAATCGCCTTTAAAAAGAGGCCCTTCGTGAGTATTCTGTAAGACACTGTTATACGCAGAACCAGTTTAAGAAATATGTTAATGGAATTAAACAATTAACCCCCAAGCTACCAGCAATTCTTACACGCAAAACCTACCAGGTAGGGTCATTTTGACCCCAGACACTTCAGGCAATGACCTTTTTCAACATTATTGTGTAGGAAAACATACTAGAAGAAAGAATAAGCATAAATTCTGTTGGGCATTGTATAATCACTGGATTAGATTTTAAAAACACAAGTGTAATGACGTCGTGCACAATATTTTGGTATTTTTTTTTAAACCGCTACTCTTCGAGATTGATAACTGAGCTTACCAAGAACCCTTTTGCTTTTTATAGCTATGTTTTATATCAAGATCTATGTCTTTTTACATGTGGATTTTTGTCATGCTTTGGGTTGATAAAAAATCGCTAAACAATTTTTATTCGTAAATCTGGTGAAAAAAAACGCATATATAACATTTGACAGAAAATCGCCAATTCAGGGGATATTTTATTAAGTTTTACTTGATAGAGTATGTCAAAAGTGTTGGAAAATTTAATTTATGATAGTGTAAACGCTGTAAAATGAATTGTTAACCGCCAAATAATTTTAAATTGCATTTGCAATAAAATTAGGAATACCATTTCGATTTCCTTTACTTTCCAATGCGTTTATATTGGGGTCATTATTTACCCCAACACAAAATAGATTATAAATCCTACATACGTTCGATGTTTAAGAAAATATGACATATCATCGACGAATAGAAGATAGACAAAGTCAAGAAAGTAAACGTGTATCGGAGAACAACTCTGAAAATGGCAAACAAAAATATATGTCTAAGTTATGAGAGACACCACCTTGTAGCTTGGGTTACGGCAAAGAGCTGCAAAAAGACAGGATTGGTCAGTCTGTTATTACCGGTTCAAGGTAGACATTGACGATGATGACGTTTACATGAACTTTCGGCCAAACAGATTAAAACAATGCAGATAATAACTAGGTAGCTCAAAATTTACAGTTATTAAACAGCTTCCATAAGGTACCATAATTACATTGATAATTGTGAAGATATATGCCAATGTTTCCCTACATTCAAGTACCAACATCAATTATTTGTTAAATTGTTCATTTAGATTAATTTTATCTGTACCTGAATACCTTATACTTGTGACAGTCTCAAATTTGGCATTTATAAAGGAAAATAAAGGAATGGCAAACTGGATGATTTCATGAAATGTTACAATCGAACGATCATCCGTTTTTTGAACAACCACTGACACCTGATAACTTGATATAGATCGAGCCTTATCAAATGGGCTCGTCCTATTTACTAGAATTTTTCTGAATTATAACCGTTCAACACTTCCTCAAATGCATTGTGCAAAATGTCCCAACATTTATTACACATAGTGCGTAACTAGTGACAAGATAGAACGATACTGTTGAGATTTATTATGCAATTTGAAATGAGACTACATGTTGATATCACTCAACCACAAAAGCACAAATATATTTATTATGTTTCTTGTATTTATTCCATGCTGCTGGCCAATCCAACGATATCTACATATAGAAACAATTGAGTTTTGTCATAATACCCTTTTAGCGTTTAATACATCAATCTTAGTCAGAAAGCCCTGGGGTCCGGGCTCCCTCTCGAATTTGTAAACAAGGGCTTATCAAAGTGATTTTTAGGGAATCTCTAATTCGCCAATGCAGTCAGGTTCCCTCTAGAAATCCCCTCCCATTGGGAAAAATGTCTGGATCTTGCAAGTGGTACATTGAATAATGTATCAGAATCATTCATTTATACAAGTATGACAAGAATAACCGTTACATAAATCAGTCCAATTTAAGGGATTTTAAGATCACCCCCCCCCCCACCCCCTCTTTAACTACTTAAGTACAGACATAGTTGTTGAAACGATCAGCTTCAAAAGATAAATGGTGTGTTAATCATAATTATCAGATTCAAACTCACAGGGAAGTTCAAATGTGAAAATGATTGATGAAACAGATATAGACAGAAGAATATGTTAGCCATTTATTTGTGCTTTTCTTTTTTTTACCGGATAGTATCGTCGGATTTTAGTTGAATCCGATATCCTTGGATGAACATATTGAAATATATTGGAATGCTAAGAATAATACTGACAAAGAAATATGATGCAACACCATACTTATTATGTCTACAGAATCAACTTCATGTCATATTTCAACATGGCAACTGGTGGCCATAAATGATATAAACACACAGACATATTTTGAAGACTACAGCGCAGATTTAGTTTTCATTTCACAGTATGGCAACTGGTGGCGTGTTTACTATAGTTAAGATATGCATTTAGTGCTAGCAAAAATAAACAAGAGCCGTCACAGACGGATTATGCTCCCCGAATAAGTGTTTGTCACAAAATAAAAACTATCATACATTAAGCCCCCTTTTCCCATGACAGCTTTTTTGTACACACTTTATTTATAGAATATGGTCTAGAACATCCTATTTATTACATAAGCACAAAATTTCATTAAATTCTGCCTATTAGATGAAGAGAAATAAGAGAAAAACTAATTTTTACACTAAGGCCCCTTTTTCCATGACGCAGCCTTAAATTTACAAACGGAGAAAAGGGTCTCTAGGTATTGACCCAGGGAGTGCTCATGTGAAGTTACATTGAATTTGGTCCAAGGGTTGCTGAGATATGGCTGTGGACGGACGGACGGACAGACGGACACACGGACAGACGGACAGCATGGCGACTATATGCTCCCCCGAAATTTTTTCGGGGAGCATAAAAAAGTACCGTTACTCACAATAAACTAATTATCCTGCATACAAAGGTTTGATATTTCGAGCACAAAAGCTTCAAATTAATCTTACATGCACAATAATAACAAACGATATATCACTGGAAATGTTTCAGTTAGTGCTATTCGAAACGAAATGTCAAGAGTATTTTGATAGAATACGTTGAAATAAACATAAACTTATTAAGATATCAAGTTAACGTCGGTAAAAGGAGCAAACTTGCAACCTCGGTATGATCTGCTTAAAACGATCTCATACTTTCCCTCTTTTTCAAGATGGCAACTAGCTTACATATCCATTATTTTTATGTCTACATTCGGGAAATGTGTAGCATCTACCTAATATAAAATTTTGCGTTCGAAATAGATATATAAGCAACAAAATACAGAAAAAAATATCAAAATCTAGCCACATTTTATACCAGTATTCAGTTAGTTATCATCTTAAAAATGGCACGTGCCGGCCATGTCGGAATTTGATATACATCAGGTTGATTCAAATGCCAGATGAAGAATCAAAATGAACTGAATTCTTAAGTATGTCATAAAAGATGTCTTTTTAGGCCATCTAAAACGATTATCATAAAATTGTTAATTTCAGGATGGCTTCCGGCGGCCATCTCTATTTTAGTATATGTTTCTGACATCAAAATATGATATTTATCATCATATTTGGATTCAGCGTACCAAAGAACCCCTAGTTACACATTTTTCGCGTCAATTTAGGACAATTTGACAAAAAGATGATTTTTCAAGTTGCGTTTGGCGGCCATCTTGGATTTTTGCGGATTATGGGAGTTCCCCAAGGTTGCCATTCTGGCAACAAAGCTAGATCTGCTCTAGAGCACCTATACAATGCAAAGAAAAAATAAAACTTCATTGTACTCGACATTGCAAGGTTCCGAAAAATTCGAATGGACTACATCAGAACAAACAATACGCAAATTTTAAAATACCTTTACTTTCTTATTCTCATAAACAAAAATTCCCACAAAATGTGCACAGTGAAACATTAATAAAAGAAAATAATTTTAACAAAATGAAAAGAATTAAGATAGATTTAATCCGGTAGTTGATCTATCTAATCTACAGTTTTGCAATCAAGTAATATTGCTTTAACCCTTTGCCAAAAGGTGTTCCAATTTGAAAGGTTTTGCAGACAAAATTACTATGACTGTCAGACAGAACAATATTGAGGAAAAGGCAGAAAATGCTGATAATCAGTTTTTTCTTCCTTTGCTACAATAAAATACATAGCTTTAATAGTTACACATATATATGAGTCAAAAGATGTCCCTTATTTGGAAGGGGTTTAGCAAAATATATTTGAATTTTTCAGCTAAAGTTGTGAAAATTAGTGTTCTTTTGTGTGAGCCCCTTTGACACTTCCCATTCCAAAAACAGCAAAAAATTAAACTGTTACGCCTTAAAAGCTGCTGAAGACAACAAAATGGGTGTTGATAAAGATAGGAAAAATGTTGTACATGGTAAACCTAAGAAAATATTGAGACAAAGGAAGAAAATGTTGGTTATCAGCCTTTTCTACCTTTGCCTCAATTTTCCCAGTCTTTTCTATTGGGGACATCAAAAACAGGTCTTGTTTTGGAAAGAGTTAAAAGGACATGTAAGGTGTTTTGTCAATTGCAGTCACTGATACAGGTATTGACAACCCTTGTGGTAAGTTGTTATGTTGACTGCACTATCTTTGTATCAAGCATGGAACTCAGATGTAATTGGACCTGAAACAAAATAAAAGCATTTTATAATTTATTATTACATAAAATGTGTGTTGTTGGGACGTTATCCACATTGAATAACACGAAAACAGGGCGGATATCCTGAGAACTTGTGCGTTATTCAGTAGATTCACATGGGATATCCATCCCGCTTTGCACTCAAATAATCCTCGGTCGTGGATTTGTTGCCAGTGATTCAGAAAATTGAAAACAAGAAGTGTTGATGAAACACAAATGCCCCCAGAATGGCCATTTTTGTAAAATGCTAAGCTTTCATAGAGTAAAGGGTTGATAAGGGTTAAAGGACGACCTTGAGGAAGGTCAAATTGCATAACAGATAGATATCATTGAAAGGAAGTTACATACCAAATTTGAGTCAAATACTTTTGGAGAAAAGGCAAATGTTAATTTTATGGATGGACAGACGGACAGACATATGGACACAAGTAAAACAATATGCCCCCGATCTTTCGATACAGGGGCATAATAAAGCCGCAATTTTGTCATATCCCTTTTCCACAATGAGATTTCTTGGAAGATCCCCTATACACCCTCATAAATAGTAAACCAGTCATCTCCCAGTCTAATCATATCTGATGATGTAATATCCTCACATAGGTTTCTTGAATAAAAGAAGTAAACAGAAGGAAAGCTGACAAAAAGAAATGTTTGTAAAACATGCATGCCCCTTTATCTCAGGGCCTTTGACATAGCCATCTTACAAATGAAGTATTTATCCCATATGATTCCACCTTCTACACTTCTTGACTTATATTCCTGACAAAAATTAAGTATGAAAATAAACAAGTGGCAATAACATAGCCAATAATGATAGCCAACAATGGTACATTCCAACCTACCCTCTCCTGTTTTGATGACATGCCCGTCAATACTTCATTTTCATCCTCTATTTCTACATGGAATCTGTTCTTTTTGTTCTCTGAAATATAAATTTTCCCAATTTAGACTGTTCCAATCTGAAAGGAGTTGCAGATGACAATTTCAAGTCGATAAGACTTTTAAAACCTTTCCATTTTGTATTAGAAAACGATTATGGAAAATGAAGAAATTGCTTGTTACAAGCAATTTCTGCATTTACCACAATGTTTTCCCAAGCATTTTTCTTGGGGCCGTCCAAAAGTATCACTGTGAGGAAAAAGGTTGTAACCTTTGTCATGAATATACAACAAGCAAGCAGTGAAAAATAGGTTGACTATATTTGAAGTCAACTTTTTCAGATTTCATAATCTTTAAATATTGTCGACCTAACCCATTCCCTAATGGCAAAATTCAAAGATGTTGCAAACGAGAATGTAGGTAAAAATGCCAGAGGTAAAATTGCCATATGCAAAATTGCCATAGGTAAATTAGCCATAGGTAAATTAGCCATACCCAAAATGGTAAATTAGCCATAGGTAAAATTGCCATAGGTAAAATAGCCAGACTCCCATTAAAAAGTGTGTTTTCTTCTGGTTTTTTTTTACACAGAATTTTGTTGATTATGATTATGATGCAATAATTTGAAAATTTTGATTTAATAATTTGATAGAGTTGATTTTATAATTTAATAATTTGAAAATTTCGATTTTTTTAACAGGAGGGTTACCCCCAAATAATGGATCTCGTTGAAATAAAGTTAATATTATTTTTGTGTATAATTAAGTAGTTACCATTTATTTTGAAGTAGAATGATGTTATAACATTATTTTTGGTTCATTTATCCACTTTTCATTATAATTATCGTTCGAGATCTATGAGTTTGTAATTCAATTTTGCATGAAATTTGACTCACATTTTAAAGAGTTTTTTTCATCCTAAATTCAACCATTTAAATTTGGTACTATTTTAAGTTTGTGTATTTTCTAAATTTTTAGTTATATTTATGCAAAAAGTTTTGTTATATGTATTATTTCAGAAACATATTATGACAGTTCAGTAATTTAATTGAAGATACTATCACTTGGGACTTATTGGTGTGAATGCCATGTCACATTTACTGTTTATTGTCAGTCATGCTATCATCCCTTATCCCTTTTTCAAAACAACAGATTTTAACATTTTAACAAAGCTTTTGAAACCTTGTTATAGTTAAGAAAAATACACAGAAATCCTGGATACGAAAAAGACCCTTATAGAAATACTTTTGGTAAACTTTGAGAGAACAGAAGAAATTGCTATTATCAGCAATTTCCCATTTTCGCTCAATATTTCATTTGATATAACACACAATTCCTTCTTTTGACACCAACCTTGTCATCTATATGAAAAGAATAAAATGAAATGTTAATAACCAGGATTTTCGTCTACATTTTCTCAATAAGCTAGTAAAAGCCTTGAATACGTCTCGACCGAATGTAGGACGTTTTGGCCACGGAAGTTTTGGCCAGGACGTTTTGGCCACGGACTTTTTGGCCACAATATATTTCAAGGTAGGACCTTTTGGCCAAATATAAATTAAAATGAAATATCAATAATTGAGACCATTTATTCTTATTTTTTTCTTCATAATGAACTTCTAAATCAATTTTATTATCTAAATGTCTAAAATACAACTTTGAAATAAATTTAATTGATTCAATTCCTTTTTTCCTTAGAATTTTTTTGGCCAAAAAGATCCTACCTTGTAAAATATTGTGGCCAAAACGTCCGTGGCCAAAACGTCCGTGGCCAAAACGTCCATCCACCGTCTCGACCAAGGGGGGGGGGGGGGGGGGGGGGGGGGGGGGGGCGGCATTATTAAGGGGGGGGGAAGCATTATTAAGGGTCTGGGCCACTTATGTTAACGCTTTGCGAAACAACAAGATATTAACCCACACAATGACTCCCTTTGACTCCTTTACAAACAAAAGGCTTGGGAAAACATTGTGGTATATGGAGAAATTGCTTGTGCAAGCAATTTCCTCATTTCTTTGTACTGCAAAGCAAATATAAGCACATTTTCTCTTACTTTCATGTCAAATATATACACAATCTAGCCGTTTTATGCTACATTGAGGGAACGGAAGAAAATACTGAATTCAGCCTTTTCTCCTTTATCTGAAATAATACATATAACTAAACACTACTCTTTGCATAAATATAACTAAAATTTTGATAATACATAACTTATAATTGAATTTAGGATGAAGAAACTCTTTAAAATGTGTGTCAAATTTAATTCAATATTGAAATACAAAACCAAAGTTCTCGATAATTATAATGAAAAGTGAATAAATGGTCCAAAAATAATGTTATAACACCATTCTACTTTATAATATATAGTAACTACTTAATTTATACACAAAAAATATATTTGTAACTTTATTTCAACAAAATCCATTATTTAGGGGTAACCCTCCTGTTACAAAAATCAAAATTTTCAAATTATTAAATCAACATATTCAAATTATTAAATTATTAAATCCAAATGTTCAAGTTATAGCATCATAATCAGTTATCAACAAAATTCTGCGTAAAAAAACCAGAAGAAAACACACTTTTTAATGGGGGTCTGGCAATTTTACCTATGGCAATTTTACCTATGGCTAATTTACCATTTTGGGTATGGCTAATTTACCTATGGCTAATTTACCTATGGCAATTTTGCATATGGCAATTTTACCTCTGGCATTTTTACCGCATACCTGCAAACGACAATATGAAGTTTATGAAATTTTACATGATATGGTATTTTAGATAGGAAAACACTATGGGGAATGAAGAAGTTGCTTGTCACAAGCATTTTTTTTTGATTTTCCACAATGTTTTCCAAAGCATTTTTCTTATGGGGCATCGAAAAGCATCATTGTGTGGTAATGGAATTTCAAAACTAGACATTTTCTTACTAGATTGGGAAGCTTTACATACCTGTGAGATTAATATTTTGTAGTTCCACCATTTGATTTTTGTCTACACCCAATACAATGGCTTCTCTATAGTCTGATATCTCCGGTGTACAGGTGGCTGATAGCTCTAGTACCTACAACAAGTAGTGCAAATATCAGCAAACTAATATCATACACATACAAATTCAAAGATGTTGCAGACAACAATTTCAAATGACTGGACTTTTACGATGGAATTGGACTATTAACCCCTTGTTCTGCTGACTCTAAATATTTTTTCAAACATACTACCAATTTAACCCATTACTGCACAATGAAATCTTTTGACTCCCTCACAAGAAAATGCTTGGGAAAACATTTTGACAAATGAAGAAATTGCTTGTGACAAGCAATTTCTTCCTTTTCCACAATGATTTCTCAACTAAAATGGTAAGATTTTTAAATTCTCATCAACTTGAAATTGTCGTCTGCAACATCATTGAATTTGGATCAGTCCGATTTTGCCGTCTGGTAACGAGTAAGGAGACATTTCAATGAGATTAGCTCAGGATTTTGCTAGAATAATGGATTTGAAGGCAGGCAGTGTAGGGTAAGATCAGACTGTACGTCTGTGCAGGCTGATCTTAGTCTATATTGCCTGCCAAAGTTTTGGTCACAACAGTAAATTGATGTGAACAGCATGAGAAGGGATAACTAAAATACCCTTTAGACAATTTTGTCTCCTTTCTTTTGTTCTCCCTTCAAGGGAGGTAACTTTGTAAAATCAACAGCTGACAATACTGGGTCATCTTCTCCATTTATCTTCTCTATCTCTATTTTCTTCATTAGTAGGACTGATTGGTTCTTTTTCTGCCTGTTTTAAATAGTTCAATCCTAAAAAAATATCACTCCTTTATTCATCTGACAATGAATACAATACCTTGTAGACTATTTTGTCTCCTTTCTTTGGTTCGCCCTTCAAGGGAGGTAACTTTCTAAAATCAACAGCTGACAATACTGGGTTATCTTCTCCATTCATGTTCTCTATCTGTTCCTTTTCTTCATCATTATGGCTGTTTGGTTCTTTTTCTGGCTGTTTGTCTGTGTCTATGTGATGATCAGATATGATTTCTTGTTCCTTTTCTGGATTCTATTGGATAAAATAAACCAACATTTGTTTCTAACATCATTCATGAGTTTTGTACAATGCCATTTATAAATACTAATTACAAATATATCATACAATGGATATTTCTAAAGGGTTGTTTCCACAGGAGACATGTGCTTGGGAACATCAATACAAATTTCATTGCAAAATTAAGTTTGCAGATTGAAGTTGATTAAAATCAGGGGTTTTCCCCCTTAAGAAAGTGACACTGGTTTCCAGTGTCTTCCCCTCCAGAAATAATTAAATTTTTTCCCCAAACAAAAGCTGTCCATAAGACAGAGCGCTTGACTTTTCTAAGTTGCTTAACCCAGAATTTCTAAGTCAAACAAGATGTGTTTGTGAAACACAAATGCCCCCGAAATGGCCATTCTTCTAAAAAGTTAAGTTTTCGTGGAGTAAAGGGTTATTAAGGGTAAAGGGATGACCTTGAGGACGATCAAATTGCATGGAACAGATAGATATCATTGAAAGAAAGTTGTATACCAAATTTGAGCTTTGTATGTCAAATACTTTTGGAGAAAAGGCAAAGGTTAAGTTTTCGGAATAGAAGGTTAAGTTTTCGTAGAGTAAAGGGTTGATAAGGGTTAAGGGATGACCTTGAGGAAGGTCAAATTGCATGGAACAGATAGATATCATTGAAAGGAAGTTGCATACCAAATTTGAGCTTTGTATGTCAAATACTTTTGGAGAAAAGGCAAAGGTTAAGTTTTCGGAATAGAAGGTTAAGTTTTCGTAGAGTAAAGGGTTGATAAGGGTTAAGGGATGACCTTGAGGAAGGTCAAATTGATTGGACAGATAGATATCATTGAAAGGAAGTTGCATACCAAATTTGAGCTTTGTATGTCAAATACTTTTGGAGAAAAGGCCAAGGTTAAGTTTTCGGACAGACGGACGGACAGACGGACAGACAGACAGACGGACACGAGTAAAACAATATGCCCCCGATCTCTCGATACAAAGGCATAAAAAAAGTTAAAATTCCAGTAAATTAAATGTGAGAGTAATGAATCTTTGCCTAGAGGCTTATATTAAGGTCACAAAAGCATGTGCAAAGTTTCAGAGCAATAGCATAAGCAGAAACAGATGTTTGAAAAAACTTTAACCTTTGTTGCGACGCCAACGCCGAGGCCCGGGTGACAGTATAAGCTCTCATTTTCTTCGAAAAGTCGAGCTAAAAATGAATTTTCCCCTCTAAAACCCAAAACAAATTTTAAGAAAATCACACTTTGAACCCAAATAAAATGAAAAATAAACTTTTTTCCACTATTGCTGTAGCTTTACAAACTAGCCCTGCTGGTTCTAAAGTCTTCAGTTGTGGGTATAAGAGAGTTTTAGCTTAACAAGAGTACTATTTCTATATTTTACAATTTTCCCCAAAACTAGGATGTCCCATGTGATTTTTCCCCATTTTACCAGTGTCAGGTGTCTTCCCCCAACCCTAAAAAAAGCCCTGAAAATGGCAGACAAAATTGCATCAAGTGATCTCTCCTGCACATAAAGAATAACAAAAGTTTTAATTCCAATACTTTTAATAAAGGTAAAGTGTCCGTGGCCAAAACGTCCTGGCCAAAACGTCTGTGGCCAAAACGTCCTTCCACCGAGAACAATATGTAATGTATTTGTTATGTATTTTATCTTATCATACGACATGAATACTTATGTTAATTTTCTAATCTACTCTTGATATTGACTCTAATGATGATTCCAAAAGAGTTAAAACTTTTTTTTCAGGCAGTACTAGAATCCTCCTATACAGTTCAGACCTTATACTTACCTCCCTGCTTGTTGAAATTTCAGATGTTGCTTGAAGACAACAATTTCAAGATGATGGAATTTTTTATATCTTTCCATTTTGGGTTAGAAAACATTGTGGACAATGAAGAAATTGCTTGTCATAAGCAATTTCTTCATTTTCTACAATGTTTTCCCAAACCTTGTCTTTTGAAGGAGCCCAAAGGCCTTATACTTACCCCCATGCTTGTTTAACCCTTTCCAAAATGACAAAATTTTAGGGTGGTCTGATTTGAAAGGTGCTTCAAACCACAAAATAGATGTTGAAAACAATAAGATTTGCTAAAGATATTGTTCTGAAAGTATTGAGGCAAAAGGAGAAACTGCTGGTTATCAGCAGTTTCTTCTTTTGTCTCAATGTTTCTTGAAGTCAAAACCAGGTCTTGTTTAGGAAAGGGTTCAGCGCAGCCTGTGAAAAGCAATTGTTTTATAGAGATCATGTTGACAGAAAAGAAGCTCAGTGTTCTGTAGTTGGATGGACATTGCACAGTAACTTTAAAATGGCAGTCAAACTATTTTTCCAATGCAAAGTTCTACTTACAAAAAATATTGTGGAATAATTAGTGGCCACTGTATTCAGTTGATCCTCTTTAGACATTTCAAAATGGCTACTTGTCTGTTGTTGTAGTCTGCCAGGCCTCTGTCTTGTATACACAGATGCTCCATTAGCTAAAGTTTTCCTCGTCAGTTGACTAGGTACAGGGATACAAGCCTTCCTTACAGGTCTGGGTTCTGAGTTAGGACACTTAAACTGAAAATCTGAACCACTTTGATCTCTTGTCACTGTGTCTGACTGGTATCCATTTACTCTTTCTGAACTTGTGTTTACAGATCTGTCTAATACATTTGACACCGGGCTTGATGTACTGCTGATAGTATGTGATGGTCCATTAATTGTATCACCGTATTTCTGGTCACTAGTAAAAGATTTATTATCAGTTGTTGCTTTACTGTTTGTATCATTTCTTGTAGCCTTTATTTCATTGTCAGTCTCTTGAAAGAAATCACCATTAAATTCTTCTTGCTGAGCCTTTCTGTATTCTTCTTTCTCTGCTAGAACTTTAGTGCTGGACATGAAATTATATTGCTCTGTGTTTTCTGACACACTTTTCTCATCATCTGAGTCTCCAAACTTAGTGTGTTTGTTAGGTTCAGGTTGATAAACATTCATATTTCTGTATCCATGTCTGTAGTGTTTAGGAGCCACAAGTTTGTCCGGGAATGAACCAAAAAATGATTCATCCTTGCTAATTTCTCTCCCTTTATAAGTGTTTGTTTGTACCGTGACTTGTGTTTCATTTTCAGCAACATTCTCACCACCTTCATTATGCTGTTTACTCTTTCTCTTACGATGTTTCCTTATTCTTTTTCTCTTTTTTACACTACCATTTATATCACTTGTACTCTCATCCACATCCTTTACACTAGTGTCATCATTTATTACACTATTGTCATCATTGATTACATCACTTTTATCTGAAATTGACTTTTTTGTAGGAGCTTTATCCCCATCAGAAGAAACATTTAATCTGTTGTTGTTATTTAATGAATCAATTTTATTAGAAACAATTTGATTTGTAGTAGTTTTTGCTCCATTATCCCCAGCAGAAGAGACATTTAGTTTTATAGGTTTAGGGAAAAAATCCCTTATTTTTATGTTGTCCGATGTTGTGGGTGTTGGTTGTGTGCTGCCAGTTGATTCTGTTTGCCTCTTTTTCTTTACAGAAGGCTCATCTGTATCTGTCAAAATACAAAATATTTGACCCATTATCAAACGGCAAAACTTTTGAATGGTCCAAATTCAAAGATGCTGCAGATAACAACTTCAGATGAATGAAAGTCAACATTTTTTGTCTTTTGGCGTAGAAAACATTGTGGGAAATGAAGAAATTGCTTGTCACAAGCAATTTCTTCATTTTCCACAATGTTTTTGAAAATTTTTATCTTGTGGGGCGTAAAAAAGTGTCAATATGTGGAAATGGTTTAACCCTTTCCAAAACAAGACCTGCTTTTGATGTCCCTATTAGAAAAGGCTTTGGAAAACATTGAAACAAAAGAAGAAACTGCTGATAACCAGCAGTTTCTCCTTCTGTCTCAATATTTTCTGTGCCATATTTTACACAAATCCTATCTTTACTACTTACATCCAATTTGTCTTTTGTGGCAGTTTTTGGAGTGGATCACCCTTAAAGTTTGTCGTTTGGGAAATGGTTTAAATGATGCCCCTCAATACATGCTCAATTACAGAAAAGAGGCAGTAACAACTTTTCAAAATGCAATAGAAGTAGCCAAAAGAACACTGAAATTTTAAAATATGATCTGATAATAACTTACATCTCAATTCATTGTAATTAAAGACATTTTGTCATATCTCTGGAAAAACTGAAATATCAGTCAGAATAAGTAGAAAAATAATGATAAAATGAGTAAATACTAATCATCAGCATAATCTTTTACTACCAATTCTTTTTGGGGGGAAACAATAATGATCAATATTATCAAGTTAGTGGTTACAATCTCATAATCTATACAGGTAAAAAACAATCTAATTTTAACATGTTATACTTCAAATATAAATGGCTATCCAGTATCCACAAATGTGTTGAAATGCACACATCAGCAAATACGTTGAAAAAGAGTCTTTAAGGACAGATCCTCCATTTATTTCCTACGGTAAGATTTTTTTTATTTTTTCTGTACTGATATTTAAATATATGAGAAGTAAAAAAATGACTTAAAAACTATAGGTCACCAAGCGAATTAAAAAGTTATTGGATTTCAAGGGAGACTACTCTTGTCTAAAATTGCAAAAATAAGGTGTCACTTAAATACCCACAAAAAGCTGTTCGAAATGACTAGCATTACATAAATAAGTCTTTATTGTGTTCACTATGTTTTATTCTGTCGAAATGAGTATCAATTTGGGAAAATTTAGTGATGATTTTGAAATTTTTAGTAAAACATTCTTTCAAAAGTAGCTGAAATTGCTCTTTTTCCGCAACGTTTCTGATAATAAAAAATATTCCAGCGGTAAGAATTTTTTCTTTTTTGGTATAGACATAGTGCTTGGTCATACCTACAAAAACAAAAAAAGAAAAATATATCAAACCAAGCGTTTTTCTTAGTTATTAGTAAAATTTGGTTTACTTTTAGCAGCTCTGTCCGAAATTGTTTCACTATTTTTATCCATTTCCTTCCTTATTACCAGCTTTAGATAATAAAAAGTGTCATCTTTTGTGTCCATCCGAATCGGACTAGCTCATAAAGACATCACTTTGCTTTTGTTGCTCCGTTTCCTATCGCTAACGCCACATGTTGAACGCGTAACAAAAAGCGAAATGTACCATCCGAGTACTATTACACTTTAATTGGCCAAACAGAGAAAATTGAAATAGCCGAAAAGGATCTTGTCATTTATCAACCAAACATTAACTAAATGTAAAAAAATACATTTGCAGAAAATGCCAATTACTGAAACAGCTTAATTTCGTTATTTAGTACATGCGCAGTAAGTTGCGCAGTAACAACTGGAGGATCTGTCCTTAAGTCATTTGAGAACAACAAGAATACAGATCCAGTGCTTCTGAAATATTTTGAAAATCTACTTGTCCACAGACAAGTCTTGATCCAAATTGACTTGCCCCAGTTGCCCGTATCAAAAATCAACTTGTCCGTACAAAACCCATATACTTTTCCATAACTTCATTTGTTTATTGCATTTCTACTATGACAGTCTAACTATTGCCTACAACAAAATTTATATATTTTTCAGTAATTACATTGTATGAAAAAATTGTGAGAAAAAGAAAAAAAAACATTTTTCATTATAAACAGATTTTTCACTTGTCCATGGACAACCTAGCTTTCAAAATCTGCTTGTCAGTACAGGTAAACGCCACTAAACTGACAAATCGGACAACTCGGGCAACTTAATTCAGATGCACTGAGATCAGCCTGTAGCAACTCTGGATATTTTCAAGGATCGGACTCAAACTGCAATCAGGTAAAAGCTAATCTGGATCAATGGATGTCTAAAATATATCAATACCGTTTGACGACTTACAATATAAAGGCTTTGAAAAACATCATGGAAAATGAAGAAATTGCTTGTGCCAAGCAAATTCTACAATTCCCATAATGTTTTCTGCACCAAAAGACCAAAAATGTAAAATTCGCCTTTGAATTTAGACCAGTCTTAACCCTTTCCCAAACAAGACCTAGTTTTGACGTCCCTAGTAGATATGGCTTGGGAAAACATTGAGACAAAAGAAGAAACTGCTGATAACCAGCAGTTTCTCCTTTTGCCTCAATATTTTCTGTACTATACAGTATACAAATCTTATCTTTATCAACATTCATTCTGTCGTCTGCAGCAGCCTTCAAATCAGACAACCCTAAACTTTTGTAGTTTGGGAAAGGGTTAAATTGATTTGTCTGGTAATAGGTTAAGGGCTTTTTCTCTAGATGCGCATTAAAATGTGTCGAAATATACGTAATTAGTAACCTGGATTCTCTGACACAGACTCCTGTCTTCTCCTTTTCTTTTTATTGTCATCTTCTAAACTTGTTGGAATTCTTTCAACACTACAATTAAACAAAAGAATTCAATAAAATTTCCAATGGAAATTCTTGTTTGCAATTTAAAATTTCAAAGTAGTAAAATTCTAAATGAGATTCAATGTCTGTGTGACCATTATGGCATATTAACCCTTTCCAAACAGCTAGATTTTGGGGTACTGGTATTATTTTCCGCTTGGAGGTAGTGGCTGAGCCAAGAAGTCATTTGACGAATTTACTTCTCAATACTTTGGTTGATGTAAGAGATAAACAAATTTTTGTTGTGTCAAGAAGGGTTTAACCCTTTCCCAAACGACAAAAGTTTAGGGTGATCCACTTCAAAAACTGTAAAATATGACAAAATGGGTGTAATTAAAGATAGGATTTGTGTAAAATATGGCACAGAAAATATTGAGACAAAAGGAGAAACTGCTGGTTATCAGCAGTTTCTTCTTTTGTTTCAATGTTTTCCCAAGACTTTTCTATTAGGGACGTCAAAACCAGGTCTTGTTTGGGAAAGGGTTAACTGCTTTTTTAACAAGAGGCTCTTATTCTGATGAGCAGCTTCTTCCTTCCTCTCAATCTTTACCCAAGTATATTTTCCTTAGAGACCTCAAAACCTTGTCTTGTTCAAAAAAAGTTAAACGAGCTTCGAGAGCAAAGGAATTGTATCATGACCATCTCCATGTCATGTTGTTTATTCCTGTAAGTTTTCATCGAGCAGCCATTCAAGAGGAGTTGCGCTCACCAGAAATGCAGGCGACAAAAGTCACAAAACCAAAGTCAAATTATCTCCCTTAGATGAGCCCAGAGAGTAAAGAAATTGCTGTATGCACATCTCCATTGTCATATTGATTGAATGATTGTTCATGTAAACTTTCATCGAAATCTGCCTCGCCGTTTTAGAGGAGGGCGCACCTCTGGTATACCTGGCGCAATAAATGTTGTGCTTTACTTTGGGCTAATTCAAAGCGTGGGGACTGCTATCCTACAAATCCCCTGCTCTTTTATCAGAAATTCCTGATACTTTTTCGATTCTTTTTACATGAATTTTGATTTATATCTCAAACCCCTAACCCAAATCATATAAATAGGAAACAGGTGCCTGGTAACCCAGGGACTACCAAAGATGAGTTGTCAAACTAATGAAAATGTGGCAAAACAAAATCAAAGTTGAATTATCGGAACACATCTAGTATACCGGTCCCTTTCACTAGGAAGTATTTATCGGGGGCTGCCGCCCCCACACCCCCGCTTTATTTTATTTTGAAATCATTTATGGGGGCTGCTGCCCCCACACCCCCGCTCATTTTACCCTCTATTGGTGAAAAGTTACTCTATTTTGTCACTTTACCGGCGACCATTTAGTTTGGGGTCCGGCTAACTAGAAACTTCCTGAATTATATCCCTTAACCCTTTCCCAAACAACAAATTTTTGGGGTGGTCCTATTCAAAAGCTGCCGTAGACGACAAATATTGAGGGTTTTGTTGTTTGAGATAGAATTTGTGTAGAATATAGCTTAAAAAATAATGAGAAAAAAGGAGAAACTGCTGGTAATGTACAGTTAAATCAGCATTTTCTTCTTTTGTCTCAATGCTTTCTCAAGCCAATACTATTAGGGACGTCTAAACCAGGTCTTGTTTGGAATAGATCACATAGAAATTGCTTCATTCAAATCTGTCATGATTATGGTTCATGTGAATGTTCATCAAAGTCGGGTGTCGGTCTTTTCACTATTGAGACGTTTCACTATGGGACGTTTCACTATGAGACGTTTCACTACTATTTGGTAGTGAAACGTCTCAACTATTTTATTATTTTCTATATATGTTTTTCATTATTATTTCAAGAATTTCTTATTATTTTTTAGCATTTGTCATATTCTTCCAAGAAACACATTTTCTTTTTTAAGTTTTATATTAAGAAAAATATGTTTTTTAATCCAATTAAGATTGATATATTATATGTTATAATAGGGGTAGGCCTAATTGTTAACAGCTACATATTTAAAAATGTGATCATCATCTTTCAACCATAACAAATTATTGTAATTAAAATGCATTTTTATTTATGTTATATCTATTCATTCTTATTGTTGTAGTTTTTCAACCCTTTCCCAAACAGCAATATTATAGGGTGGTCCCATTTAAAAGCTGATAAGACCACAATATTGATTTCTAGTAGTAGTAGATAGGATTTGTATATAATACAACACGAAAATATTTAGACAAAAGAAGATAATATTGGCTTCTTTTGTCTTGATATTTTCCCAAACCTTTTATATTAGGGATGTTAAAACCTAAATTAGAAATTAGGAAGAGGCCTCTAGTTTAAAGATTTCCCAATTAGGCAAGACTCCTTTCCAGAAATTGCTAGGGACATTGCATTATGAATTTGGATCAGTCTTGCTTGAGGTTAAAGAATTTAGATGACATCCAGATTTGTTATTTTTTCTTTTTGTTCTTCTTTATTTTCTAACATATACCAGTACATTGGTTAATAGAACGGGCTTAGGAAATTATAGTTGAGGCAAAGGAATAAAATACTCATAACCAGCATTTTCTCTGTTTGTTTTGAAGTGACATTTCACATTTATTTCATTTTTTAAAAGTATGTCTTGATGCAAAGATTGTTTATTCTAATGCGTAGAAATGCTATCAATTTTTTTGAGGTTGATATTTATAAGCGAAAAATACGCCTTTTAAGTTGAGACAGAAATGACAAATTCTATATAAATCTGAACTGTTGTCCACAACAATTTGTTTAACTTTTGAACAAAAATATATATTTCTGGCAAACAGTTCAATATTTTGGCTTGAAATTTTCAGAATTTTCATGAGAAAAATTCTCTTTCAGATAGAATAAAAGTAAAATTTATGTAAAAATTATTCTGAAATGTACATTTAATATTATTCTGTGTTATTTTGTACACATATTTTCAATATCAATTCAATCATTATAATCTGAGGCAACTTTCAAATGGGACCAATTGAAATTTATGTGTTGTTTGGGAAAGGGTTAATTGATCATAGTATAGTACTAACATTGGTTGTCAAGGTGTTATTTGCTACTGTTATAAGGGTGCCACACATTAAAAGAGTGACAATAAGTGTGATATGCTACGTAGATAACTAATTAACCCTTAACCCTTTCTTTCCCACATGGTTAGATGACCATGTGTATTTTGTAAAAAATTGGATTTGTAGGACTGTATACATTGACATGAGAAAGTAAATGATTGAGACAATATTTTACTGTATTTTCATATAGAAGAATTTAACAAAGACAATGTTGAGACAAAAAGAAAAGAACGATATAGGTACTGTCTCATTTTTTGACAACCCCTTTCTAAAAGGGACCTTGTATAGTTTTGCGTAATTATTCATTTTGATAAAAAGTAGGATATACAATTTAAAACTAAGAAAATCTTGAAGCAAAAGAATAAATCTGATTGGCATTTTCTTTTCTTGCCTCTACATTTACAAGAGCCTCTTCAGCGTGGTTACCTTCAGCATGTACACTTACAATTATTCGTCTATTATAGATATGATTATTACAACAAAGAAAACATTATGGAAATTCATATATTGCTTCTATAGAAACCACAACTTTCTTCTTCAATCTTGTTTAAATTGCATAGAAAACATGCACAAATGTAATAGATACATTGCAATATATGTATTACATTTCATGATTTCCCAAAGAATACCCCAAAATGTTGATACAAAATAAGAAAATGTTGGTAGATCTAATCATTTTTTTTTTTTTGTTTTGTTTCAATAATTTATCCGGTATGCGCTATATTGTGCATAAATTCTTTACATTTCTCTTCATATCAATTTTGCCTTCTGTATCTTATCTGCTTTAAAATTCAATAACCCCTCTATTTCGCCATTTGGGAAACGGTAAAACTTATTAATCAAGTGATTTTCAAATGTCATCTGCATCTGAAATGCAAAAGAATGGCAGAATAAATTAAGATCCTAAAATCATAAAATTGACAAAATAAAATACCGGTAAATGAAAATAAATAGTGAAAAATCTACACATTTTTCATCTATTTTGTAAAGGGTTAAATCGCACAAATGATATATAATATATAAAATGAAGAAAATAAATACCTTTATACCTTTATACCTTTATCTTCGGGCCGTAAATTTGGATGTTAATCCATAATGGCCCCTCTAATCTTCTTTAGTCTCTGTGCGTTGTTCTATGGTTGCGCTAACATGATGGCTTAAATTTATTTACATTCCAATCTTCACAGTTTAGCCGCGACTTAAACATGTTCACTGATGTCGATGAAACACTTTCTTCGGATAGATTATTCCATAAGTCTATTGATCTTTGTGTAAACATATTGAGACGTTGATTGGTACCACATTTTGATTTAATGAATTTGAGATGATGTCCACGTAGGTCAGATGAGGCTAATGTAAATAACTTGTCCCATTTAAAATCGTCGTAACCGTGGACCCCTTTGAAGATTTGCAGCATGTCGCACCTATCCCGTCTATATTCTAGGGTTGGAATACCTAACTGACGTAGTCTTTCTTCATATGTTAAGTGTTTAAGCTCTGGTACAAGACGTGTAGCTCTGCGCTGAACATCTTCTAACCTTTTTATGTCTTTCTTCAAATAAGGTGACCAAACACTTGATCCATACTCGAGAACTGGTCTAACAATTGACTTATACAGTATCAAAAGCATAGGTTTGTCCAGGTATTCAAATGATCGGTGAATCACGCCAAGATTTCTCTGTGCCTTACTCACAATATTGGTTATATGCGAATCAAATGTTAAACTTTCGTCGAAGATTATCCCAAGATCCCTTTCACAAGCAACATTTTCAATGGCTGTATATTCTCCGGTACTGTCCTTCATAGAGTATCTAATGTGTTCATTATTCCGACCTATGTGCAGAACTTTACACTTGGATGCATTAAAGGAGAGTTTCCACTTCTCGCTCCAGTTACATAAATTATCAAGATCATCCTGCAAACTGTCACTGTCCTCTACATTCTTTACTGTCGAGTATACTTTACTGTCATCCGCAAAAATCTTAAAAATATTTGTTGTCACTGTTGGTAAATCGTTTATGAAGCACAAGAATAATACCGGCCCAAGAACACTACCCTGGGGTACACCGCTTAGAACGTCAGTCCACGATGATGTTTCTGATCCAATACGCACTTTCTGTTTTCTGTTGGTAAGAAAACTTTTGATCCATTTCCAAACAAGTCCTCTAATACCTAGATGGTGAAGCTTATGTAGTAAACGTTCGTGAGGTACACTATCAAATGCTTTACTGAAGTCTAAGTAGATAACATCTATTGGAAGTCCATTGTCAACATGCTTTGTCCATTCATCCAGTATTTCAAGAAGCTGGGAAGTGCATGATCTACCAGGACGAAAACCGTACTGGGAGTCCGATAATAGATTATTTTTCAGTAGAAATGTCATTAGTTTGTCTCTAATTATGGATTCACACATTTTGCATACAACCGATGTTAAACTAATTGGTCTATAGTTGGATGGTAATGACTTGTCTCCTTTTTTGAAAATAGGTGAAACTATGGCTCTTTTCCAGTCTTCGGGAATATTGCCTTCAGAAAGAGTTTGTTTGAAGATTTGATACAGGGGAAGACATAGTTCATTTTTTGCCTCCAAAAGCACTTTAGGATGAACAGTGTCAGGTCCAGGAGATTTGTCTGGCTTAAGCTTTCCTAACTGCTTTAAAACATCTTCTGGGGTTATTATTATTTCGTCAAGTACTTGATTCACATTATCCGGCACAGATTCCCCAAGATCGTCAGTTTGGACAAAAACACTGCTGAAAAAGCTATTAAGCACTTCCGCCTTTTCCATGCTGTCCCTCGCTACTGATCCATCCGGTTTCTTCAGGTCCCCAATAGTATCACGTGATTTACGTTTAGAGTTAACATATTTCCAGAAGGACTTGCTATTGTCTTTTATTTCATGCACTATTTTCCTTTCATATGAACATTTTGCTTGTTTCTTTGTACTTGTGCAGTTATTTCTGGCAGTAACATAATTGGCATACTCTGCAGGGGAGCGAGAGTATTTGTATTTCTTCCACTTTTTGCTTTTTTCTTTTGCAGCCAGTTTACATTCTTTGTTGAACCAAGGCGGACTATTAACTTTTTCCTCTGTGTATGACTTTTTAGGAATACATTTTTCCACAGAATTCTGAAGAGCATTTATGAATAAAGACCACATTTCCTCAACACATTTGTTGTGTAATAAAGTTTCCCAGTTAATGGCACTTAGTTCTTCTCTTAGTTTGGCATAATCTCCTTTGTAGTATTGAAACTGATTTGGATTTTGCTGTTGCTTTGATGATGAGTAACACAGATAATCATATGAAATAAAGGAATGGTCACTATTTCCAATGGGAGGTCCGACATTTACAGAAGTTTCCTCTATCACATTTTCATCCTTGGTGAACAGTAAATCCAGGCAACTAGGTTCCTGACCGTCACGAAATCTAGTAGGCTCATCAATGTGTTGATGCAAAAAATTACTCAATGTGCAGTCTAGAAACGCCCTTGCATTGTTATTTGAGGATTTACAATCTAAATGTTGCCATACAATGTCTTTGTAATTGAAGTCACCCATTATTATATAATCACTGTATTTTTTTTGCACTGAACTATTTATGAGTTCTAATAACTTATTATTGTTTGCAATACTGGAATTTGGACTCCTATACACCATCCCAATAAGAATCTTGTCAGAGTTTCCCTGTAACTTTATTTCACACCAAACATTCTCTTCAAAATTAATGTGATCAAAAGTTTCAACTTTTAAAGCTTTGAGTTTTTTGTTAACTAGCAACAACACACCTCTATCCCCGTCAGTTTTTGGGTAAAAAACATCATAGTCTTGAAAAATAATGTCCTTTACACCATACTTGTCATATGAGCTCTTGGGAAAAACCTCGCACAATCCCACAATATCCGGTTTAATAGTAGCCAATGTTGCCTCTAATTCTGGAACTTTATTTGTTAGCGTATCAATATTTGAAAAACATACTTTAAGTTTACATGACCTGTCTGGTTCAGAGTTCTTTTGCAAAGTTATATCCTCTTTATCAACAAAACTGGTATTCTTTTGATTTTCATTACGAATTTTACTTTTGTCAACTGTAACTGTTTTATTTACACTTGCACTACTTGTGCTGGCATCATGTACAACATTTAAACTTGCACTACCTGTGCTTGAAACTGAAACTGGAACTGTCAAGTTATTTACATGAAGGTTGGTGTTTGGGTTTAATGGCTCGAGTCCCCCGTGCCAGATGCGCCGGGTGGGCTCGAATGGGCTTCAACAGCAGCAAGTTGTACTATCTTGTTCCTTCTAATCACCCATTTTTTACTAGGCTGATCCTTCCTAACCTTGTCGAGAGCTTTACGTAGAAGTAGGTTTTCTTCCCTCTGCTTTTTTGTGAGATCCCTTGTGATGCCAACCTTGGAAAAACTAGCAACATCCTTCAGTTTGTAAGCATTTCTAAGAATTACACCTCTCTTCTCTCTATCTTGCACGGTAACCTTAATTGGACGAATTTTTGAGTGATTTTCATCATAAGAGCCTAGTCTAGTTAAGTTTTCCATGAGAGTGTCCTCTATGTGCAAACTATAGAGTACCTCTTTCAGGATTTCATGGTCTTTCTCTTTGATGTTACCACCACTGTCCTCTTTCACATTGAAAATGATCAGATTTTTTGCCCTTATCTCTTCTTCGTGTTTCTCTAGTAGAACTTCACTTACTTTGTCACTGATGATATTCGGAATGTCTGCTTTGAAAGTTGACATATCTTTGGCTAATTCATTTACTTTCGAAGAATGATCATCCATTTTCCCATTAACTTCCTTGAGGCATTTGTTCATTTTCTTCACCTCTTCTTCTAACTGATCCTGTCTCTTATTCACTAATGTGAGCATTTTGCATATTTTCTGTGATGCACCACGACAAGATTTGCAATACCACTGGATACTTTCATCAGACTTTGCCAGAAACTTATAATCATCTGTTGGGACACGCTGGCAGCTAATGTGAAACCATTTATCACATACAGAGCACACCAAAGCTTTGTCATCACCTGACACATCCTTGTTACAGTCTTCACAAGAGTTTTTGTTTTTCCTAGGCGCCATTTTTCTAGCCAATGACCATGTGCTCACAAGAAAAATGAGTAAAGTTCAAAATTTCAAAGATATCCAGAAAATTTGGGTGGTTAAATCAAAAGTCCAGTTGTTCTTGTTGGTTTTGCTAAATTATGGTCTTGAAATACTTCCCTATGTTCAGCGAAATCTCTAAAAATTAATTAGTTTTTCATCCTTCAAAAATTTTCGCGGCCATCTTCGCGCATGCGCAACCGGAACTTCATAAACCAATAAATATCATTTATAATATCTTTTTTATAAACAAAAACATAAAAAAAGCTAAAGATGACTTTAAATAACCCCTATAAAAAATCAGTAGTGAAACGTCTCAACAAAATACAAACAGTAGTGAAACGTCCCATAGTGAAACGTCTCAATAGTGAAAAGTCTCAAGTAGGAAACGTCTCAATAGTGAAACGACTGACATTCATCAAAGTCCCTTCAGATTACACCCATTTGAGAGCTGCACTTTCCAAAAATGTGGATAGACAGGTGATTAGTTTGTAAGGGTACAACAATCTTTCGGACAGTGCATTGAAATATCACCTGACGTTGATTCTGTCGTTATCCTGGAGCAGTTCTGAGCTTTCCCAATCTGGAAGGATGGAACTTTGGAGGCGAATCACGACGTGTTTCTTTTTACTCGAAGTCAGAGAATAGCGACTGTTGAGTCTCTGACAAATGTCTGATATGAGAGGCATCTCTGCATACTTAACAAGAAACCAGCTGCTCTCTAAATCATGTGTATCGAACACAAGACAGACTCTCGCATGATTTTTCATGGGCGCAGCCATTTTCTTTTTCCATTGATCCCAATGTAAGCAATTTGTAGGAAAGGACATAATCAAAGAGTCGTTCTTTCTTCTTTTCATTTATTCTCACTAAATTTCTCTTTTTGCGCGTGTTTCATGTTCTCCTTTCTCCTCTATCAAATCATCATCATCATCATCATCATCATCATCATCATCATCATCATCATCATCATCATCATCATCATCATCATCATCATCATCATCATCATCATCATCATCATCATCATCATCATCATCATCATCATCATCATCATCATCATCGTCATCGTCATCGTCATCGTCATCGTTATCATCGTTATTATATCGTTATCATCATCATCATCATCATCATCATCATCATCATCATCATCATCATCATCATCATCATCATCATCATCATCATCATCATCATCATCATCGTCATCGTCATCATCATCATCATCATCATCATCATTATCATCATCATCATCATCATCATCATCATCATCATCATCATCATCATCATCATCATCATCATCATCATCATCATCATCATCCATCATCATCCATCATCATCATCATCATCATCATCATCATCGTCATCGTCATCATCATCATCATCATCATCATTATCCATCATCATCATCATCATCATCATCATCATCATCATCATCATCATCATCATCATCATCATCATCATCATCATCATCATCATCATCATTATCCATCATCATCATCATCATCATCATCATCATCATCATCATCATCATCATCATCATCATCACCATTATCATCATCATCATCATCATTATCATCATCATCATCATCATCATCATCCATCGTATCAGCAGCAACAGCAGGTTCGTTGTTATCGTCATCATCATTAGGACTATTTTTCCCCCTTGTCTTTTCTTATTTATTTATTAATTCAATTTAGATCTAATTTAATTTATTTATTATTATTTATTTGTTTATTTTTTTACTTGGCACAGACGCGGAGTTTCTCAAAAATTTGAACAACCCTAAACTTTTGTCGTTTTGAAAATTGTTTTAAAATGATTGGCTAATCAATTGATGGTAAAACTGTCTCGAGTAGGCCTATAGGTAACTCGCGGGACGTTTTCTTGGTTGCTTTCTCTTTCCATGTACGATTATTTTTTTATGACCTAGCAGAGCATCTCTAGCCAGTCGAAAGAGATGCTCTGACAGGCCACTTATCGTGAGCTATTAGTCAAAACAGTACCTTCCCCAGTCCTAGGTTTTGCTACCATATAAAATGCGAGGTCAATAAATCTTGATGGAAAAGAAGGAAATATCGATAACCAGTTTGCTCCTCTTCACCCAGATGTATAAATGGGTACACGGGAGAGTTGAAAGTCAAAGAGCTGTGGCTGCCGAAGGCGCCAACTGTTAACAGCTGACTTGAAACTCAGTGATCGTGGGTTAAAGTGTAAAGTCGGTTGAACACGTCAGTGAAAATAGACTTTAAATAGAAACTTTAGCTTAATATTCAATAAAATAATGATTATGATAAAATGATAACCCTTTTATTTGACAAATTCGAAGGGGTCCGGACCCCTACCCCTCAGATGGATAAGCGCTTGATAGTAGTCAACGACTCGGAAATTCACATGCATGTAATTTAGACCAATGGTCTGACAGAATAAAACTTCTCGTTTCGTATTATTTAACGAATACATGAGAACAATGAGGAAGTTGCAAAGTTTCTACAAAGCTTTGTGAATTCGGTGCCCATAAAGGAAGTAGGGCCTACGTGTAAACGTACAAACGAAGAGCAATATTGAAGAGAAAGGTTAGTCAACAAGAAACTATACTAAATGACAAAATCTTAAATTTTCCGAATCTGAGGTGAAGTCATTTTGACGGCGTTGCAGAGAAGAAAGTGTTGTGTAACTTAACTAAAATGAAATGTGTTTAAGGTATACCACCCGTAATGAGATTCAGGCGACGTCGGAATTATTCGTGAGACGTCGTTTAACATTCGTTACGTATCCGAACCTATTCGGGCGACGTCAAAAACATGCGGCGGTGGAATGTTCCACCGCCGAATGTTTTTGACGTCGCCCGAACAATTCCGACGTCGCGTCAATCTCAATCTCAGGTATAAAACGGGCCCCAGGTCTTGTTTGGTAAAGGGTTAAAAGGGAGGAAATGGGTGAAAATATTGATGACAACAGACAAAAACATTGTTATGTTGTTAAAAGAAGATGATCAAATCCGCGTTCTCTTCTTTGCGAAAAAAAATGGTTTGAAACAGTCTTTCTCAAAGGACAACATTTTTGGGCAGTCCAATTTACAAGAAGTTGCAGTCGAAAAAACTATCGATAACTAAATAAGTAAATGTTGATATAGGCCTAATAACCTAGAAAATATCGTGGCAAAATCAGAAAATGATGGTTATCAGCATTTTCGTCTTTTGCCTCTAAGCTAATTTGTCTGCAGATTAATTTAAAGCTATACTGGCCAATTATATAGGCTAAGCATTGGTAATTGTGTAAAACCCACATAACTAAGGCAAACAATTGTGAATGAAACAATACCAGTTAATGGGAAAAGAAGAAATTGTTCGTGGTGAGCAATTTCTTTTTTCCCGTAACATTTTATACACATTTATTACTTTAACAATTGTAAAGTGTTTCATTAAAATCTTATCAGTTTTTGACGTGAAATACTTCAAAATCAATATATTTGGCAGGCCCGTAGGAACGGGGGGGGGGGGGGCTAGGGAGGCTAAGCCCCCCCCCCCCCAATGTTGGCCAAAATGCCGAATTTTCATTATTTTACACGGATATTTTAGGGAAAATCCAATTTGGCCAACCCTCCCTCCCCTTCCCCGCAATATTCAAACACACGAGTTTAAGCCCACCCAACATAAAATTGCTTCCTTCGGGCCTGTTTGGTGGTAGATGAAGGCCATAAGGTGTGGCAAAGGTATCCGAGTGAACCGTTTATACAGAGATGTTCATGCACACACAAAAATCCTTATTTGATAAGGATTTTGAAATGTTAAGTTTTCATATCAATTTTAGGACAGACACTGAGACAGATGAACGATATGGCTCTAGACAAATGACATGGCAGAGCATCTCTAGCTATTAGGAAGAGATGATCTACCAGATCATTTATCGTGAACTATAAAACTACATGACATTTGTGTCTTTCAACAAAATAACATTCGAAAATAAATGAAAAGGAAGTTAAATCAGTGTAAATGCAGTGCAGTGTAGCTTGATCTAGGTTCATTGTTCAAATATGCTATTTTAACCCATTACCACACAGTGACGCCTTTTGACTCCCCACAAGATAAAGGCTTTAGAAAACATTGTGGAAAATGAAGAAATTGCTTGTGACAAGCAATTTCTTCATTTCCCACAATGTTTTCTATACAAAATGACCAAAAATGTAAAATTTTATTCACTTGAATTGGAATTTGTCGTCTGCAACATCTTTGAATTTGGACTAGTTTGAAATTTCGTCGTCTGGTAATGGGTTAAAAGGTTAGCAACGCATACAAACTGACATTTTGCAAATATCCCGGAGTAGTATTAACATATAAAATAGTGACATGGATAGTTTTAAATTGTTTTAATTAATTTAGATGTTGTTTTTACATTTTGCAAATATCCCGGAGTAGTATTAACATAAAATAGTGACATGGATAGTTTTAAATTGTTTAAATTAATTTAGATGTTGTTTTTACATTTTGCAAATATCCCGGAGTAGTATTAACATATAAAATAGTGACATGGATAGTTTTAAATTGTTTTAATTAATTTAGATGTTGTTTTTGCGTTTTATGTGAAGTCAATCTGATACTTAATAAACTTATGCGTAACACGACGTCATATATTTTATAGTATTTTACCGCTAGATTTCATTTCATTTATTGAACAGGTCAAAATACAAGTGTAATCCCTCTGAAAATAGACCATTTTCCAGAGCTCTAAATTAAGAATGTGTAGGATCGAGGATCGGAGTTTTAGACTTGGTCAATTCACAAGAAGGTTAACTGATGCGAAAATTAATCCAATTTGAACAAAAACAAAACTAATTACTTTGACTTAAAGATATTGTCTCATTTTCTAAAAGGAAAATCAAATCAGTATTTGTTCTAAAAAGCGTTGTGCCTCTAACAAAAATTTACGCTCAGACTGTTTAGAACCCAATCCTCGGGAACCCAGGAATCGCACATGCTATACTGTTTTGACCTCTGGGACAATTAGCGGATAAAGCAGACGAAATTCGATACGATACTGAACTGTCAATATCCTACAACAGTGAAATGGCTACAATTGAAGACCTAAACAATTATGAAGCCAGGCAGTTTATAGGTGGCGTCGTGTTTGTTTCGGTATTAATGGTGTTTGGAATAGTCGGCAATATCCACGTCCTGATTGTGTATAGTATCAAAATGAAACCATCCAATCACAGAATCTTTATTCTGTGCCTGGCGGTCCTCGACCTGATCACGTGCAGTGTGGGAATGCCCTTCATTCTCGTGGATCTCCGGAATCCCCTCGCGTTCACGATGACGTCAGCTTGCAAGGTGCTTCGGTTCATCAACTATTTCATCTGCGCGTCGTCGGCGCTTATACTGCTGGTCATAGCTGTGGAAAGGTTGGTGATTCTTTCAACCATGCATTCATAAAGTTCCAAAGGACCATCTTTATATATTTCCAAAAATGAAATTGTCTGGGTCTTTATCCATAGAGATCTAAATAATATGAGACGAAAAAATATCTACCCTATTTCACAAAGACAATATCCTTAAGTTAAGTAATTCAATGCGAGTGCTCATTTCCATATCCGACTGTACAGATTTTACACGTGCAAGGAATGATAACGTTTTCAGACAAGATAAAGAAAGTAAAATAACCAATGGGCCCCGTAATATCAAATACATCGATAGGATATGTTTTCCTTTGTAGGCCTAGTATGTCTATTTCTAAACAAGAGGGCCATTGGCCCTGAAGCGCTCACATGATATAATAACTTTTTTTTTGTAAACCAATTTTCAGGTTGATTGGACAAAGAATGTGACCTCTAGGAAGGTTTATCTAAGATTTGACCTCGTGACCTAGAATTGATCAAGACAATCATTCTGATCAATTTTCAGGTTGATTGGGCAAAAAATGTGGCCTCTAGAGTGCACACAAGGTTTTACAAAGATTTTACCTCATGACCTAGTTTATGACCCCAGATGACCCAATTTCAATCTTGTCTGAAAATTGATCAAGACAATCATTCTGATCAATTTTCAGGGTGATTGGGTAAAAAATGTGGCCTCTAGAGTGCACACAAGGTTTTTCTAAGATTTGACCCCGTGACCTAGTTTTTGACTCCAGATGACCCAATTTCAAACTTGTCCGAGATTTCACCAAGACAATCATTCTGATCAATTTTCAGGTTGATTGGGCAACAAATGTGGCCTCTAGAGTGCACACAAGGTTTTTCTAAGATTTGACCCCATGACCTAGTTTTTGACCCCGTATGACCCAATTTCAAACTTGTCCGAGATTTTATCAAGCCAATCATTCTGAGCAATTTTCAGGTTGATTGGGCAAAAAATGTGGCCTCTAGAGTGCACACAAGGTTTTTCTAAGATTTGACCCTGTGACCTAGTTTTAGACCCCAGATGACCCTATATCAAACTTGTGAGAGATTTTATCAAGTCAATCATTCTGAGCAATTTTCAGGTTGATTGGGCAAAAAATGTGGCCTCTAGAGTGCACACAAGGTTTTTCTAAGATTTGACCCCATGACCTAGTTTTTGACCCCAGATGACCCAATTTCAAACTTGTCCGAGATTTCATCAATACAATCATTCTGAGCAAATTTCAGGTTGATTGGGCAAAAGATGGGGCCTCTACAGTGCACACAAGGTTTTTCTAAGATTTGACCCGTGACCTAGTTTTTGACCCCAGATGACCCAATTTCGAACTTGTCCAAGATTTTATCCAGACAATAATTCTGATCAATTTTCAGGTTGATTGGGCAAAAAATGTGGCCTCTATAGTGCACACAAGGTTTTTCTAAGATTTGACCCGTGACCTAGTTTTTGACCCCAGGTAACCCAATTTCAAACTTGTACAAGATTTCACCAAAACAACCATTCTGAGCAAATTTCAGGTTGATTGGGCAAAAAATGTGACCTCTAGAGTGCACACAAGGTTTTTCTAAGATTTTACCCAGTGACCTAGTTTTTGACCCAAGATGACCCAATTTCAAACTTGTCCGAGATTTTATCAAGACAATTATTCTGAGCAAATTTTAAGTTGATTGGGCAAAAAATGTGGCCTCTAGAGTGCACACAAGGTTTTTCTAAGATTTGACCCCGTGACCTAGTTTTTGACCCCAGATGACCCAATTTTGAACTTGTCCGAGATTTCATCAAGACAATCATTCTGAGCAAATTTCAGGTTGATTGGGCAAAAAATGTGACCTCTATAGTACACACAAGGTTTTTCTAAGATTTGACCCTGTGACCTAGTTTTTGACCCCAGATGACCCAATTTCAAACTTGTCCGAGATTTTATCAAGACAATCATTCTGAGCAAATTTCAGGTTGATTGGGCAAAAAATGTGGCCTCTAGAGTGCACACAAGGTTTTTCTAAGATTTGACCCCGTGACCTAGTTTTTGACCCCAGATGACCCAATTTCGAACTTGTCCGAGATTTCATCAAGACAATCATTCTGAGCAAATTTCAGGTTGATTGGGCAAAAAATGTGGCCTCTAGAGTGCACACAAGGCAAAGTTTGACGGACGACGGACGACGGACACCGGACGCCGGACACAGCGGTATCACAATAGCTCACCATGAGCACATTCGTGCTCAGGTGAGCTAAAAAAGCTAGGGTTACAATATACTAGTATTGGTTTTATTTTCTTGGTCTTTTCTAGGTACCGTAAGATATGTGTTCCCCTGGGTAGACAGATATCTAGGACAGCAGCCAAGGTTAGTTGTGTTCTAGTGCTGGTGGTCGCTCTGCTTGTGTCCTGGCCAGCCCCGGTTCTGTATGGGGCTAGTACCGTATATATTGAGGGTGAAAATATCACTGGTACTAGATGCTATACAGAGGACAGATTCAAAAACACGAAACATCAAGCGTATTTTAACTCAGTCCTTACTTTGATAGTATTTGGAGTGTTTACAGTTTTAGCCGTTCTGTATAGTCTCATAGGTAGGGTGATTATGAGACATTCACACTTCAGCTCGAATGTCAACACGAAAACAGCCGAATCCACGATGTCTGGAGCGACAAGTGACACAAAAGAAACATCGGCATCAGTAAGTAATTTGTCTGATGTACACATCGAACTTCAGAATGAGGCACCACTTATTTCTAGTGATACTATTTCCGGTTCCGGTATGGAGGTACCACCACAGACGGATGATTACACAGATAAAGATAAAAGTAACAAAACTTGCAGTGATCACAAATCGAAAGAACCAAGTAAATTCAACAAAATGCGAAAGACAACATACATGCTTTTTATTATAACTGTTGTATTTTTCTGTAGTTATTTTCCTCATTTGATCCTTAAGATCATAACATTCGCCAACAAAAATTTCGTGTCAAACATGTCTTTTGCTGGAAAAGTGTTGTACAATACATTTATTTGGTGTTTCTTTATTAACAATATGGCTAACCCTATAATCTACGGCTTTTATGACGAGAGATTTAGACGCGAGGTGCTCATTATGTACAGAAATCTTCAGTTGAGAGTTTTAACGTGTTTTCGCCAAAATTAATGAATTACCGCTAGATATATTCCAGAACAATAGATACGAGTAATTTTTTTTTTCGGTTTAATTACAACCGAATGATGAGTGGCTATTTCGAAGCCACCACAAACGATAAATGGATTTTGAAATATAGGCCTACAAAGTAATTTGTGTATAAAGTACTTTGAGTCAACGTTTCCGAAGCATTTTCTTGTTTTAGAATTGTTTAAGTAGAAAGATGGGAATAATCATATTGGATGGTCATGACCAGATGTAATTATAAATATTGAAATATAGATTCATATTGTGCTTCTTCTTAAACACCTTTGACTCTCCTTAGTAGTATATCTTTTCTTCATTTTGTCCGTTCGTATATAGGGGTGCTCTAATGTCGAAACTTTGACGTTTTATGACATTGAATTTGGGGAACTCATTTCACCCGGAAGTGGAAGAAAAAAAGGGGGTTTAACTGTAGTTTTCTGTCTGCTCTTTTATCAAAAACCACCACCTTATTCAAATAGTTGCGCTAAATTGAAAAGAAAATATTATAAGTGTTTCTGCCATATTTATGGCATGTCATATGAGCATAATGACTGGTCTTATTTGCGCGACAGTTTTTTTGCCGTGCTTTTTCTTCGTGTTTGACATACGAGTTATGATCTAAGAAAAGGTCCCTTGTATCATTTGAGACCAACATATCCACGTTGTACTCTACTAGCTCTTCCATTTTCCCATTTTTATTGGCCATTTTTGTTGATCCCAGCTCATGTAATAGATCTGTATACATGTAAAACATGAAAACTCTTCTGGATAGCCTATAAAAGAATACTTTACAGGGATATTTCGGCCACGAGATGAGAAAAGGATCTAGGGGCGATAATGTGTGTGTGTGTGTGGTTTTTTTTTTTTTTTTTTTTTTTTTTTTTTTTAGATATTTAAACGCTTGGTAGAAATACGGGATGCAGTTTCTGTATTTGATCTTACAAAAGACACGGCAATAAAATATTGATGTTTCGTCCTTTTGTCATTCAAAAAGATAAAACGAAGAGAAAAGGGTCGGGCATACTTTCCAAAACATGCATTAACCTTAAGGTCCACTTAAACAATTTACGGCACAGTGACGTTTTTTTTATTCCAACAGAAGAAAAGGCCGTGGAAAACATTGTGGAAAATAAAGAAATTGCTGGTGACAAAGTGGAAATATTCTTTAAAATGTCATCAACTAGAAACTGTCGTGTGCAACATCTTTGAATATAGATCTAGACCAGTATAAAATTTTGCCGTCTGGTAATGGGTTATTAAAGGAAAGTATCCAGAATGTTATTTCAACAGTATATTGGTCATATTGCGATTGTAGCTAAGAACCTAATCAAGGATTGGTGATATTTCTCTCGCCAGTACTACCAAAACGTCCTTTCCGAGCCTCCAACTCCTCAATGAAACGCCGTGAATGAAGTTATTGACAGAGATACAAAGCTAACTCTTCTTGACAAAACCGTGCCGAGCAACAGGTATGAGGGGACTAACGCAGTCTAAATTCTTTTATTCAAATCCAAACTCTTTGTTGTGGGTACTCATTTATCTCGTTACACACAACAAAGGGTTTGATGAACAATAAATGAAACATTACAATTTGAACTACATTTGTACTTTTAACCCTCTTATATGGAGTTCCACCAAGGTCTTGACTTCTTTATACTCTTTCCAAAACGATACCTTGTTTTGGTACCTTGTTTTGATGATGATTTTAATCCCTATGCAAACTAGATTTATTTCTATGACGCTGATAAAAACTAGAGGGGCAAGATGCCCCTAAAATCGCTTTTATGAATTCATGAGATACCGGTAAGACCACGAAATCAAACTTCATTTTGGTCAGACAGTTCTTGAAGAGGCATACCCCCCCCCCCCCCCCCCAAAAAAAAAAAAAGAAAAAATTGACAGGTAAGGCCTAAGGGGCTCAATGTGACAAACAGATTCAAAAGCGATTGCCTGCAGTAAATAAATAAAGAATGGTTGAAAGGATTCCAGCGTGACAGAGAGAGGGTCAAGACGATGAAAATGGTGAATTAATTGCTGTTGGGAAATGTTGGTTATGGTACAGTACCAAGACCTTGACTTCTGTAGATCGAGTATCATGATAATGAATATTAAATGGAATATCAGTTTTGAGTTGGGAAGGATCTGAATAAAGCAGTTTAACCCTTTCCCAAACGGCAAAATTTTAGGGTGATCGCTTCTAAAACTGCCACAAATAACAAAATGGGTGTTATTAAAGATAGGATTTGTATAAAATATGGCACAGAAAATATTGAAACAAAAGAAGAAACTGCTGGTTATCAGCAGTTTCTTCTTTTGTTTCAATGTTTTCCCGAGCCTTTTCTATTTGGGACGTCAAAACCAGGTCTTGTTTGGGAAAGGGTTAAGCTCAAATGTCTGGTTCTTTCTATGAGAGGCTCAAAACTTTTTGATACCTCCAAGTATTTTAAAATTGATGTCCAAACTAAATTGATGATTGGTTTGATAATCATAAAACAGTCTAAGATCAAAATCGATTAATAAAATTTATTTTCAAAGAGAAAAAAATAATAAGGCATGCTAAAAATTGAAAGTACATGTACATGTAAATAGATCCGGTGTAATTGCATAGACAAGGCAAATATAAAAGAGATTTGATATAAGATTACAACCTTAGAATACATCTCATGTGCAACAAATAACAGTGAGAAAAGGATAAAACGAAGTTAATGAAAATTATGATTTAAAACAGTTATCAAAATATAATACAAATATACAATTAAAAACTTTACATTGTTGCTTTTCAACTAAAAGTTCGTAACTGCCGCTTGTTTTAAGCTGCAGTTACATGGTTTTTGTTGAAAAGTGACGACATGCAACTTTCAAACACTGGTCCCCGAAGTGTAGAATGATATGAACAAACCTGCTGTCTCATCATTACACTTTGGTCCTTTAAATCTTTCCCAAATGACAAAATTTTAGGGTGGTACAATCAGAAAGCTGATGCATGCAACAAAATGGGTGTTGATAAAGATAAGATTAGTTTTGAAATAGCAAAACAATATTGAGGCAAAAGGAGATAATGCTGGTTATCAGCATTTTCTTATTTGCCTCAACAATTTCCTGAGCTTATTCTGTTATGGACATCAGGCCTTTTTGGAAAAAGGGTTAATAAGAGCTGTGGATTCTACCTAATCTATAACAATATCAGTATCACAAAGATATTACATATTTATTCTAAATTTATTTCCATTTTCTTTCAAAGGCACATAATTTTTCTTTTTCCAATTTATTTATGTAATTTCTCCTATTAAAGTATTGAACCACAACATCAAAAATCATGTCATACATGATCTTTTAGAGACCAAAATGGATCCTTATCATACTGTGCATATGCGCAAGCTGATCTAGATCCATGTTGGTCAAAATGTCATAATGGCCTTTCTTCAGGTCCTGGCCCTTTTATATTCAGACAGAGAATATATATTTCAAATAAACCCCCGACGTAATCACAAGTATGTACAAATCGGCATAATGATATTGACTAGAAAACTTATCTTAACCCCTTCCCAAATCACAATTTTAGACTTGTCCAAACTGAAATGAGTTGACAATGGCAAAAACAGTAATGCTATAATTATGGAACCTGTGTATAAAACATGTAAAACATTGACAGAAAAGGTGAAAATTGTGAATTTCATTTAATTTTATTCTTTTCTCTGACAAAACTAGGGTTTGTTTGGGAGGAGGTTAACCCTTTCCCAAACAAGACCTGGTTTTGACGTCACTAATAGAAAAGGTTTGGGAAACATTGAAACAAAAGAAGAAACTGCTGATAACCAGCAGTTTCTCCTTTTGTCTCAATATTTTCTATGTCATATTTTACAGAAATTCTATCTTTATTAACATCAATTTTGTCTGTGGCCGTTTTTGAAGTGGATCACCCAAAAAATTTGTCAGTTGAGAAAGGGTTAAAAATGATTATGTTAGTGCTATATCTACATGTATTTAGTATGGGGTTTTAAAAGTCTAAAATGTGGCAGCTTCATTCTAACAATGGTGCATCTAGTCTGTAAATCAAAATATTGTGGGTTAGTAGAATAAATAACAGAATATATTACAATTGAATTAAAATACTAATGTTTTATATTAATGCCATGGGGCTCTAATACCACAGGTCAGAGAAGAAACAAATTTCTTTCAAACAAATTACCCATCTAGAAAATTTCAAATAATGTGTGCCACAATAATTGGGTAGATAGTAGGCAGTATTGGCTGAGATCAGACTGCAGGTCTGTGCAGGCGGATCTAAGTCTATACTGCCTGCCAAAGCTTTGGTCAAAACAGAAATATGACAATTAGACAAGAGACAATTATCTAACAAACACCAAGACAAGACTTAATGCAATGGATTTATAAGTTAAAAATGTGGAATCCATATTCAATTAATTTAAATTCTTTTCATGGCAAGAAAGATAGGCCTATAGACTGGCAGACACTTTTCTTGTATGGCACAAAATTTGGGAAAAGAAGAAATTATTCTTTACAGACAAGACTAAGGCATGCATGTACATCTAAATCAGTTATCATTGTTTCTCAAGAATTTACAGAGAAACCAACTCAAAACTAAAGTGACATAAAGCATGTCTTTACCTCTTTTAACTAATTGACTTCTTCTTTTTACATGTGCTCAATGTATACACTTCAAATCAAAAGAGTTGACTGGTTAATATTAGCCTATCTCACTTTCAATTTTAGCTAACAAATAACTGTATACACGAATACTTTGATTAATATCATCCAACATGAGTAACAAAAATGCTGTACAAACATTATGGATACATAAATGACCCGGACACCAAATATCACTCTGGATTAAATTCTGTAGCACAACATACAATCATATTACTGAAACTAGAATGTTATGCTTTGGAAAAAAAAACATTGACAGCAAAGAATAATTCTGGTAGATCTAATCATTATTTCCTTCCATTTTATAAATGTTTCCAAAGCCCTTCACTAAAATGTGTGTTAAAACCTTGTCTTGTTTTGGAAAGAGAAAAAGAAAGGATAAAATGTACTTATGGTTAAATGGAACAAAAATATTCCTTCATCGCATTTGTGACTTTCACATAACTTCAGCGAAAAACAAGAGTTGTCCGTGGACAACATAGCTCGCCTATATGAGAGCTTGTCACAAAAACAGCAATTTTTTTAAAAGTAGGTCAAACTCCAAGGTCAAGGTCACAAGGTCAAAGGTCATGGTCTCAAATGAAAGGTCTTGTCGAGATGCATTTATGTATGAAATATCAAGGCTGTATCTCTGATAGTGCCTGAGATATAGGCCAGGTTAAAGTTTTTTAAAAGTAGGTCAAACTCCAAGGTCAAGGTCACAAGGTCAAAGGTCATGGTCTCAAATGAAAGGTCTTGTCGAGATGCATCTATGTATGAAATATCAAGGCTGTATCTCTGATAGTGCCTGAGATATAGGCCAAGTTAAAGTTTTTCAAAAGTAGGTCAAACTCCAAGGTCAAGGTAACAAGGTCAAAGGTCATGGTCCCAAATGAAAGGTCTTGTCAAGATGTATCTATGTATGAAAAATCAAGGTTGTATCTCTAATAGTGCCTGAGATATAGGCCAGGTTAAAGTTTTTCAAAAGTAGGTCAAACTCCATGGTCAAGGTCACGAGGTCAAAGGTCATGGTCCCAAATGTAGGGTCTTGTCGAGATGTATCTATGTATGAAATATCAAGGCTGTATCTCTTATAGTGCCTGAGATATAGACCAGGTTAAAGTTTTTCAAGTGAAGACGGGACGGGACGCGACGCGACGCCGACACTAGGGCTGTGACATTAGCTCCCCGGACATAAAGTCCCGGCTCGCTAAAAAAGAAGGAAATATCGGTGGTAATCACTATTTTCTTTTTAACATTAACCTTTAAAGCTTTCAAAAAGTAATTTCATTTGAGATCAATGTGAAGTTTTGATGCTAATCCTTTCCCAAAAAAGACTGGGATTTGACATCCCTGAGGGAGAGAGGGTCAGAATACACCAAAGGTAAAGAAGAAAATGCTGATAATCATCATTTTCTCCTTTTCCTTCAATATTTTCTTTGCTATAGTGTACATCAATTCAATATTCATTAACATCCATTTTGTCATTTGCAGTATCTTCGAAGTTGAACAACCATAACATTTTGTTGTTTGGGAGTTAAGCTGTAACCTATACAATTAACCCTTTCCCAAACAAGACCTGGTTTTGACGTCCCAAACAGAAAATGCTTGGGAAAACATTGAGGCAAAAGAATAAATTGCTGATGATCAGCAATTTCTCCTTTTGCCTCAATATTTTCTGTGCTATGGCTATATTGTACACAAATTTCATCTATATGTACATTTATTTCATTGTCAGCAGCAGCTTTCAAATTATAATGCCCAAAAATTTTGTCGTTTGGGAAAGGGTTAATAGAAACTGCCAACTTGAGCAAACTTTTGATTATGGCAATAGTTTTCTGAGCATTTAACAAAAATATTCTGTTTGAAATAACATTTCAATTGTCATTCTTAAACAAAATAAAATAGTAGATATATTAAATTGATTTAATGTCGAACCAAAATAATTCATTTTATTCATTTTTAAATATGAAATACAAGAGCCGTCAGAGACGGACAATGCTCCCCGAATAAGGCATTGTCACAATAAATATATGCCATGCAGAGCTAATATAAAGCTAACAAATGTTAAGCCCCCTTTTTGCATGACATATTTTGTATACGCAAATTTTAAATAGTTTATTGTCAAGGGCATCTGATTTTCTACTCAAATATGAAATTTCATCAAATTCTGACCATTAGACTAGGAGAAATTAGAGAAAAACTGTATTTAACCTTAAGTCCCCTTTTCCCATGACGAGGCCTCAAATCCAAAAACCGGGAAAGGTACATCGGCATTTTGTCATAGGGAGTTCACATGGTAAGTTTCATTTGATTTGGCCCAAGGGTAATGGAGAAATCGCTTCGGACGGACGGAATGACGGACGGACAGGACGGACGGACGGACGGACAGACAAAGCGGCGACTATATGCTCTCCCTTCGGGGAGCATAATTAATTAAACAAAACCTGAAAGAGGACAGCAAAGCGTGACTATCGAAGGCTGGATATTGATAAAAATTTTGAAAAGGATTAAAATTCCACTATAAATTAAGTAAATGTCAATGTACTTTGTCTGATATTATCACGGTGGATAATCACATGACTAAGAATTTCAGAAAATCTTCAATATTTTTGTTAATACTTGACCAATTTGAATGTGGGAAAATGTCAGAAATAAGCTGAACTTGGCAGATTTTTGAAAAATCAACTGATAAAAAAAGTTATTGAAGATAAACCAAAATTTTGGTTTATCTTCAGTAACTTTTTTTATCAGTTGATTTTTCAAAAATACACCACATCCATGTGATGTGTGATGTCTGTCCACCTGCTCTGCTTCAAACCGAATTCAAATCAGTCCCGTATTAACAAAGTTATTATAGATTTTCTAAAATTGTTGTATCACATGATTATCCATCGTGACTATAGTCACAAAAACAGGTGCAAAGTTTCAGAGCAATATCATGAGTAAAAATAGATATGACTCTTACATGTGATACCTTAACCAAAGCATTTCCCAAACATTGCGAGTCCGAAAAGGGTTGAACTTCCACTAAATTAAATATTAAATTGACAAATCTTTGTCTTGAAGCTGATTTTAAGGTGAAAAAAAAACAACATGTGCTAAGTTTCACAGCAATGACATCAAAAGAAGTAGACAATTTCAAGGATTATGTTTTGACATCAACATTTGATCCAATGCTACATATGTTTGCCTAACATACAACAAATTGACATAAATGGAATTTTCTGTATCATTTTGATTTCATGCAAAAATCCTGAATTACCACAACGATTAAAGCCTAATTCAAATTCACCAAATTAAGTTCTTTAACCCTTTCCCAAACGTCAAAATTTTAGGGTGGTCCAATTCAAAAGCTGCTGAAGACAGCAAAATGGACATTGATTATGATTAAATTAATGTATGATATAGCATAGAAAACATTGAGACAAAAGGAGAAACTGCTGGTTATCAGCAGTTTCTTCTTTTGCCTCAATGTTTTCCCAAGCCTATTCAATTAGGGATGTCAAAACCAGGTCTTGTTTGGGAAAGGGTTAACCCATTCTTGGACAAACCCTGGTTTCGATGTTCCAGTCAATGAAAGCTTTTGAAAAGATACAAATTTGGAAATTCTGATTATCATGCATTTTGTTCTTTCTTTCAAAAATGTTCAGGGCTTGCCTCAAAACAAGTATCATAATTAGGCATTGATTAGAAGAGATGTATAAGGCAAGATCACGAAGGGGAATCACTTGACGAAGAGGAACCACTTGCCGCAACAATTTCAGAAAATTGTCATTAATTTTGTTACTTCTTGACCAATTTGAATTTAGTATGAAGCATCAATGGTTGGTCATCAATGACTTTTTTAATCAACTGATTTTTAAGATTCTTCCCATTCAGCAAATCTCTTATGTTTTCCTGCCCTCTCTACTTTAACCCATTACCAGACGGCAAAATTTTAGACTTGTCCAAATTCACATATGTTGCAGACGACAGTTACAAGTGAATGAAATTTTGAATTTTTGTTCATGGTAGAAAACATTGTGGAAAATGAAGAAATTGCTTGTCACAAGCAATTTCTTCATTTACCACAATGTTTTCCAAAGCCATTATCTTGTGGGGAGTCAAAAGGAGTCACTGTGTGGTAAAGGGTTAAATCTTTTTCAAATTGGTAATACAGAAGTAGTAAAAAATATCGAAAATGTTGTGTAACATGATTGCTTTCCATGAAGATATTATGCCACATTTTCAGCTGTAAAGATTATACAACATTAGAAGAATGCATGCCAAATTAACAAATTACATTTTGACAGTCAAAGAATTTCTCAACAAATTAACCCTCTCCCAAACAACAAATTTTCAGAATTTCTATTTCAAAGCATGCTGCAGACGACAAATGGACCTTGTTTAACCCATTCCCAAACAAGACCTGGTTTTGACGTCCCTATAGGACAAAGCTTTGGAAAACATTGAGGAAAAAGAAGAAAATGCTGATAACCAGCATTTTCTCCGTTTGCCTCAACATTTTCTACACTGTATTGTACCTGAATGCTATCTTTATCAACATCTTTTTGTCGTCTGCAGCCACTTTCATATTGGATCACCCCCAAATTTTGCTGTTTGGGAAAGGGTTAAGATAGAATTTGTGTACAACATAGCAAAGAAAAAATTGAGACATAAGGAGAAACTGCTGGTCATCAGCAGTAACTTCTTTTGTCTCAGTGTTTTCCCGAGCCATTTCTATACCGGACGTCAAAACCAGGGCCGCGTTTTACTAACGTATATTTTTGCAAAGACCTTGTAACAACACATCTAATTGAACGAGAAATAATAACAGTAATTATTCGGCCAATCAGATTTGTTGTTGTTTTAAAAATGTTCGTAAGTTTGTTAGTAAAACGGGCCCCAGGTCTTGTTTGGGAAAGGGTTAGTTAAATAATTCACTCATACTGCAGAGTAACAGATAAAAGGGGGTTAAAGGCATTCTACTTTTTTTATTTCAAATCCAAACCCTATGTTGTGAGTACTCATTTGAATTGTCTTGAGGAGACAATTCCAATGAGTATCCACAACTTATAGTTTGATGAACAATTAATGATATTTTGCATTTTGAAAAGCTATCAGCCCTTCTCATATCTGTGTCTCTGTTAATAGGCAGCTGTAAGATATATCTGAAACAATCTTTAACCCATTCCCACATAATGACACCTTTTGACACCCGAAAAGACATTGTGGAAAAAGTCAGAAGCAATTTCTTCACTTCCCAAAATGTTTTCATTTATTTTGTGCTTTTGGACAGCTTTCCAATTGAATAATCCTACAATTTTATTGTTTTGAAAAGGGCTATTTGACAGCAATAATTTTAAATTGGAATACACAAAGAACTTGTCTCCTGCTGTGCCATGTGTAATGTTGCTACAAGGATGTACTTTCTGTCCGTCTATTCTGAAACAGGTCCCAATAATCTGGAGGATCACTAGTCTGACCACACGAATATAACAACTTCTCTTGACCAGCAAGAGTTATTGGATTCTCCTGGAACAGAAAATTGAGATTAACCTTTTCCCAAAAGACAAAAATTTAAGATGGTCCAATTTGAATGTTGCTGCAGACGACAAAATGGACATTGAAACAGAAAGGATTTTTGTACAATATAGCTAAGAAAATATTGAGGCAAAAGGAGAAACTGCCGGTTATCAGCAGTTTCTTCTTTTGTCTCAATGTTTTCCCAAGCCTTTTCTATTAGGCACGTCAAAACCAGTTCTTGTTTGGGAAAGGGTTAAACAATGGTGTTGTAGATCTAAATCAACAACCAAGTTCACAATTAGAGTTTGAGTTTATTGGGGTTTTACGCCATTTTCAACTGACAGGCTCATATCGCGGCGGCTGAAGCACCTACCCATGGATTCCTGTTGTTTCTCAAACCAGTACTACCACAACACCCTTACCGAGCCTCCAGCTGCTCGCCCACTTAAGTTAATGATTTCAAACCCATTGGTGGGTGACAATTTTGTCGGTAAGGGTATTTGCTGCGGCCGGGTATCGAACCCGGGACCTCTAGAATGAGAGGCAGATGCGCTACCAACTGCGCTAAGGCTGCGGCCAGTTCACAATTAGAAAGCTACAGCGGATGGCAAGATTGATGTTGATAAATATAGGATTTGTGTACAATATTCATGGAAAACAATAAGGCAAAACAAGAATATCAGCATTTCCTTCTTTTGCCTTATTTTTTTCGCAAATTATTTCTACAAAGGACATCAACTCATCCAAAAGACTAGGGTGGGTCAAATAAGTGACCCCTTGCTTACAAATTCAGTTATAAAAACTCTTCTGCAGCACATCAACTTCTAACACTGCCCAAGAAAACATGTTCATTGATGCAGGAGGAGTAGTGTTGCGTACATATGTATGTCTTTACAAATTTACATATATACTGACAGACTGACCGAGAAGATAATACAAATGTACGAGCAACTTTGGCTGCATATAGATATATTTTTATATATGTGACCCATCACCCTAAAAAGGGACCTTATAAGAAGCGTGAAAAATATTGACCCTAGCCTGTCTGCGCAGTATGCGCAGCCAGACTAGGGCCGACACTTTTCACTTGTATGTAATTTTCTAAATCTGGAATGTTTTCCCTATCTTACTATATTTTCATTTTTTGCATACAGTATCTGGTTGACCTGTGCTAAATCTGACAAGATTTGGATTTTTTGACATCTGATAAGGTCACTTTTAACGTGATGGGTCACATATATATAATAGTTCTTCTTACCTTATGATAAGTGACTAATTCTACAATACTGTTATGTGGTAACTGGTTAGGCCCAAAGAAATGATAAATATCCTCAGAGGCATCTATAAGAAAGTGTTTACATCGATCACTCGCCCTATATGATATCGTGTAGCCCCACACTTTCTCACTAACACGAACTAAATATGTTCCCTGAGGTTTTTCTAATAATAATTTTTCAGCATCCATTCTTGATATGACACCTGTGAAGAGAACATGAAAACTACTTTTAAGCCCCCTCTCAAAACAAAACATGGTTTTGACGTCTCTAATAGAGAAGGCTTTAGAAAGCAATGAGGGAAAAGAAGAAAATACTGATGACCAGCATTTTCTCCTTTTCCTTAAATGTTCACTTAACTTGGTTTTCCTAACATTATTTTTCACCTGCAGAACACCTTTGAATTCATAACATTATAAAATTTTGCTGTTTCAGAAAGGATACACGGAAAATACATCACTGAAATATTTCTTCATAAGAACCTCAATACAGTGTACTTTATAGCGATAAAATGTGGCTCAAAACATCATTTCCAGCAAATGTTCCAATAATTGAAGTACTACTTTGCAATATTGAAGAACTGATTTCGATATCAATTGAAAGCACTATCAGCTACCATTGAAAGGAAATTCCAGAAGGAGGATAGTATCTCCAAACTATTGACCATGATAAGAAAAGTTCATTTATCTAACTTTCACTTGAATTTGTGGATTCATATTTCACGTAAGTCTGGTTCCCGCCTCTGATACACTACGTTATAAAGAGTCTGGTAATTCCTGGCAAACCGCGTCCATTAATTGGTTAGTATACACAACCGATGAAACGCCTCAACCAATCAGAGTCGCTCGTGTTTATGACCATGGAGATTAGCTATTACCGTACCTAAATCCGTAGTAGATTTCAGGAGAAGGAACCAGACTAATTTCACATCACAAATTCAAAGTCAAAATATCTCCCATGGTTGACCTTTAACAACGAAGAAATTGCTTCATGCCAATGTCCATATCATGTTGATCGTTAAATTTGAATCAAAATCCATCCAACCTCTTGAGAGGAATTGCCCTGAAAAGAAAATTAATGTGGACAGACAGACAGGCTTTGTTCGCAGGGGTATAATGAAGAATCTATTAGATGATATTATCGATCTAGCCCGATGTCATTCTCAGATGTCTTAAGGGTCTGACCATTTTCCAGATCGTGGCTCACATCAAGTATTAGTGGCTGTGTATGTTACTCATACTAACCATGAAACCAGTTTGCTATTTTTGATGTTTTTGGTTCAAACACTGTTTTCTTTTCCTTTTCTTCTTGATGAAACCAGTTAATGACTGACTCTCTATCAGGTGGTCGAGCTGGTCTAGTTTTTCTACGCTGAGCTATTATTTCTCTGTTCTTCTCTAATACTGCACTGGTCCTGCAAATCATGACAATCAGAGCTACAGATAAGAAGAGGTAATGGATTTTCAAAATGAAAAATATCTTTCAAAGCTCAGTTAACTCTATGTTAAGGGTGCTAATTTGAATTTCCTCATCGAGATGATTCAAATGAGAACCTAAGACATAGATTTATTTTCTAATCCATTCAAAACACAAGAAGAGAGAATCTAACAAGGATTTTCAGTATGTTTTATACTTTTCCAAAACGTTATCTAGATTTGATGTCCTTAAATAAAGTTTTTGAAATCAGGATAACTGGATAAAATTGTGACTCATCTCCAACCAGAGCAATAGATGAGAGGGGTGAAGAAATTCTAAATTGTTATTTCATATCCAAACTCTATGGTGTGGTTATCATTGGAATAGTCTAGATGAGAGGATTCCAATATGTACACACAACACAGTGTTTGATTTAACTTTGAGAGATATTTTATTTTGAAAAGCTCCAAACCCCTCTTATCCCTTTCCCAAACAAGACCTGGTTTTGACGTCCCTAAGAGAAAATACTTTGGAAAACATTGAAACAAAAGAAGAAACTGCTGATAACCAGCAGTTTCTCCTTTTGTCTCAATGTTTTCTATGCCATATTTTACACAAATTCTATCTTTGCTATCGTTCATTTGTGGTAGTTTTTGAAGAGGATCACCCTAAAATTTTGTTGTTTGGGAAAGGGTTAAAAGAAGTGGTAGCTCTGCATGAGAGTGTGAAAAGTACCAATACTAGTCAGTCTTGCTTCAGATGTATAATCTTTCCAGGATCAAAATTTAACGGTTTCAAATTACCAGTATTTCTGATTCAAGATCATATTTTCTACCTAATGTTTAAAATGTGATATTTGGTTGACCACTGATCTGCTTTTCATATGCTTATACCGGTACTTATTTATTAATTTCTCTGATTGCCCTTTTTAATGAAATTTCGTGTCATTCAAACATTTTCAAAGCCATAATAATCTTGAAGTAACCAATAATAATGCAAACAAATGCACTAAAAACCATGCATCATTAATCAAATCTAGAGCAAACAATAAAATTTCAACAAGAAAAGAAAGTAGGTATGTTTGATTTTATTAGATCTTAAGCAAGATTATGAACTAATTATGCGATATTATTTTTTATATCTATAGATAAAATTTTGTTAAATCTTAGAAAAGATATCAAAAAGCATTAAAATTTAGTAGTTACAAAAAGCTTCAATTTACTATTGTAAAAGGGGCCCATGCTAGGTTGTCAAACAGACAAACAGGTAAGAAATATATTCAAGAAATAATTTATCTCATGGATCAGTCAACAAGAAAAATTCAGATGAAGTTTATCTAATCATTCTATATTAAGTCTACCTTATTAAGTTAACCCTTTCCCAAACGACAAAATTTTAGGGTGATCCACTTCAAAAACTGCCACAAATGACAAAATGGTTTTTATTAAAGATAGGATTTGTGTAAAGTATGGCATAGAAAATATAGAGACAAAAGGAGAAACTGCTGGTTATCAGCAGTTTCTTCTTTTGTCTCAATGTTTTCCCAATCCTTTTCTACTAGGGACGTCAAAACCAGGTCTTGTTTGGGAAAGGGTTAACCTACCCAAACTTTCTATCTATAGTATCATAAATGGGAAAATGGCCTTGTTAGATAGTGAAAGATTTGGTACTAGTGCTAAAATTAATTTCTTTTTGGCCCTAGATTTTACAATGCACCACACATAGATGCAAACTCTGATTGTCCCCATGCTGTTCTGATCCTTGAAATATCTAGCATGGAGACCTTTTATCCTTTCCAAACTGGTAAAATTTCAGACTACTCCAATTTGAAAAGAGTTGCAGAAGACATGACATGATGAGCAGCATTTTCCTCATTTGCCTCTTCTTCTTCTTCCTTTAAGTGCTGGACCCAGACATAGGTAAAGTCTCTTAATCTATTGTGGTGAAAAAGGAAACAATCTTTCCTTTCTTTACTTTAAAATCTGATGAAGCAAATTGTTCACAAAATGAAAGATCTGAAGAAAGCAACATAGTTTACCATACAATAAAACTGAACAATCATGCATCATCACAAAACTGTCTCTAGGGCTAAACACTATCTAACACATGAAAGCCATTTTCTACCCCACATTACACAACAGAATCTATTATCATTGTTCAAGTTTTGTATGTGAAAATGCCTACATGAAATTTAACCAATTCTCACACAGTGACACCTTTTGATGCCTGACAAGATAAAGGCCTTGGAAAACATTGTGATAAGTAATTTCTTCCTTTCCCACAATGTTTTCTACAAAGAAAGACCAAAATATATACCATTAAAGGAACTTCAAATTGTTGTATGCACCACCTTTGAATTTGGACAAGCCTTCAATTTTGCCATCTGGTATTGGGTTACAATAAAATTCTATTTGCTTAGATGCTTCTGCTAATTTGAATCTTCACTGTTCATGCAAAAAAAAACTAAGGGGGTTTGGGAAAACTCTTAAGTAGTGTTATCCATTCTTATCAAGGCTTTTGTCTATACAAGAGGTAAAGATTGAGAGAAAAGGAGACAAATAAATGAGCCAGGATCTGGAAAAACGTCCCTTAAGGCTTTTGAGCCCAACATAGATCCAGATCAGCCTGTGCATACGCACAGTCTGATCAGGATCCATGTTGTTCTCTAGTAGCTTCTTCGTGACCTGTAGTAGCTTAAAGAGAGCAGCATGGATACATATTGGGCTGCATTTGACAACAGGCTGATCTTCAAACTCAATTTCTAAAAATGCTTTAACGGATGTTTTTCCAGATCCTGGCTCAAATGATTTTACTCCAACATTAAGCTATCTATCATACAGCATTCAATCTACTTACCCTTTTGACTCCCTGAATACAGTGACATTCATTTAATTATTAGAGTAGACTTTTAAAACTCTATCAAGTATTTATATTTTTTTCTTCAAAAACCATTAAAAAACAAGCTAAAATGAAACTCAAGTCTATAAAACAGCCTGTGTTTATGAAATACAAAAGCTCTACTAAGTTGGTACCTTGAATTTTCAAAAATAGGACATTTATTTGACCTTGTTAATACATGGAAATATTAAATCCTATCACAGTCCAAAAATCATGGGCAATTTCAGAGTTGTTTTACAGACAAACATAGGAGGTACCAGAATCTTAGAAACAGACAGGGCAAAAACTACATGCCCTCATTCTATCATTGTGGGAATTTGATTCTGCTTAAAGATGTATTTCTAGCTCATTACTTATAACAAAACAAACAGAATCAAGTTAAAGAACATTTCTAAATGGTATTTTTAACAAATTTCCTTCTGTAATTTCAATAATTTTTTCACTACAAATACCATTTATTTTGTCATCAGCAATGAACCAAATATAAACCAAACTCAGAGTCAGAATGTGGCATAGACTTTGAAAGAAAGGCCATAACCACCTAACCCTTTCCCAAACAAGACCTGGTTTTGATGTCCCTATTAGAAATAGCCTGGGAAAACATTGAGACAAAAGAAGAAACTGCTGATAACCAGCAGTTTCTTCTTTTGTCTCAATATTTTCTATGTCATATTTTACACAAATCCTATCTTTAATAACATCCATTTTGTCATTTGCGGCAGTTTTTGAAGTGGATCACCCTAAAATTTTGTCGTTTGGGAAAGGGCTAAGGAAAAGACATCAAATCTATCAATCAAATCACTCACTTGGGTGGTAGTGGTGGTTTTTCACCCTGTGTAAACCGGTTAGCATTCATGATCAACTTGGCTGCATTAGTTATAGAGTGCCTGTTCTCCTCCCTTGCACGCTGAGCTATCAGCTTCATTTGTTGTTCTGCTTCTTTTGCTTTCTTCTCTGTCAAATCATGTTATAATAACTATCAATCTTTTGATGCAAATAGAAATTCCTATGAAATCGAACAATTTCAACATGAATCATATTGAAATACCTCTTGTAGCTTAACCTTTTCAGAAGGGTCTAGATTGTTTAATAGTTAACCCTTTCCCAAACGACAAAATTTTCGATTTTTTTTTCAATTTGAAAGGAGTTACAGAAGACAAAATTCATGTTGATACGGATATTATTTGTGTAGAATTTAGCAAGGAAAATATCGAGACAAAAGAAGAAAATGCTGATAATCAGCATTTTCTTCTTTTGCCTAAATGTTTTCCCAAGCCTATTAAATTAGGGACGTCAAAACCTGGTCTTGTTTGGGAAAGGGGTAAAGCAAAGAAAACCTATGTCTTATAATATTTAGAAGGATCCTCACAAAACTATTGTAATTTAATCTTTGCAATGCTTTTACAGATCAGCTATGTCCTAAATTGTCAATTGTTTTGCAGTGTAAAAAGTATTGGGCTAACGAAAAACTTGACAATGAAGAAACTCCGAGAAGTATGTACATCTCAATTTTTTGTATAATCAAAAAGATGTTATTAGGGCATAATAATTTTTTCCATGAAAAATGAGTTAGATACCTTGTTCCACCCAACTTTTCTCAAGTTCTTTACTAGTTTCCTCTGCCACTTTATCGAGCTGTTGTCTCATGGCCTTCCATCTTGTATAGATCTCATCACTACGGCGTTTCTGGACATTCTCGATCTTTGTTAGAGACTTTCTTCTCTGTACTAACTCTGCTTCCTAAACACAAAGAAACATTATCATCAACAAACTTGGTATGATAAATATTTTCAATTCATATCTTAAAATAAATAGAAAAGGACAAAATATTAGATCTACAGACAAAAACATTTAACGAATCATGTCCTTAAAGTCTTAAAGGGTGACAAATACCAAAATCAATTTAGTTGAAATCAGTCTGATTCGGAAGGTCATTATATTAAAACTTTCTAAAGTTCTTCCATTTTCGAACTTATTTCTCATACCGACCGGACCTTTCACCCCTTTTGAGATTCATACAACTTCAGAATAATTGGGACAATTTTATAAACATATGGCGGTGGAAAGTTCCACCGCCAAATGTTTACAACGTTGCCTGAATAGATTTGGATATGTTATGAATGTTGACATAATCGCACAAAAATTCCAGTGTTGCATGAATTTCAGTAGGGATGGAATACCTTAAGGTAGTCCACCCCTAATGAAATTTGTGCGACATCGGAATTATTCGGGCGACGCCGAAAACATTCAGTGGTGGAAATTTCCACCGCTGAATGTTTATGACCGCACCCGAATAAATTCGAATACTGAACAACGATGCCCGAAATAAATCTGATGCTTCATGAATCTCAAAATGGCCACCTTACGGGCATTTTACCTTAAGTCGTTTTTCCTCTTCTTCCTTTCTCTGTCTTTCTTCTTCAGCTTTCTGAGCCAATATCCTGGCTTCTTTTATTGACTGGTATAAAGCCTCCTCTTCTTTTTTCCTGCAAAATTATCAATTAAATTGTAAGCATAATTGCATTAACTTCCAGGGAAAATGTTCATCACATCACCACAAAAGCTGTTTAAAATTATAACTGCATTTAATTTATTGTTGATAGTAGGTTAGTTTTTCACTTTTTTCAAAGCCAAACTCCAAGGTATAGGTAACAAGGCGATGAAAGTTCACAGGGGGTAATCGCATGTTAAATATCAAGACTTTGTCTATCATAGTTCATAAGATATAATCAGTGTTAACCAATGCCAACACCATTAGGGCTTTGACATTAGCTCCGTGAACATTGAGTCTCTGCTCGCTAACAAATCTAAAGCTGTACCTCTAACATGGGCTGATCTGGAGGGGGGTGGGGGAGGGGGTCTGGACCCCCTTGGGATTGGCCGAAAATTTTGACTATATAAACTTAGTGTAACGTTGCATATTTATTACATTTTAAGCCATAATTTGAGCTTGGACCCCCCCCCCCCCCTGGAAAAAATTCCTGGATCCGCCCTTGTCTAATAATAAGGATGAAGAAGTCATATTAATTAACCCTTTCCCAAACAAGACCTTGGGAAAATATTGAGGCAAAAGAAGAAACTGCTGACAACCAGCAGTTTCTCCTTTTGTCTCTATGTTTCTATGCTATATCATGCATAAATTTAATAACAATCAACATCCATTTTGCTGTCTTCAGCAGCTTTTGAATTGAACCATCCTAAAAATTTGTCATTCCGGGGTTTATACTGAATATCAAATACATGTACTATAAAGGCACAGGACAATATTTAGAATACAACAAATATCACAACAAATATCACAAAGTAATTACCTTCTTTCATTCTCTCTTTCTTCTTCCAAACGTTTTTTCTCTTCTTCAAGTTTCTTTCGTATAGCTTCCTCCTCTTTTTTCCTGAAAATGATATAAAAACATTACCCAATTACACACAAGTTTCACAGTTTCATAATGTTTGCATAATACAATATGGAGATGTCAACTGAATGGAAAAAAATGTGGCACAGCACAAATTTCATTAATTTTTCAATTAAAATAGGGTAGCTTAGCAAGAACTCTTGCATTTTTGGCATCGTTAAAATTCAAAACATCCAATCAAAACTAAAAGATTTTAGTCGTGACCATTCGATTGATTATCCAATATCATAATTTGAGAAAGGAAATTGGCTATAACATAGATCAAACCAAAAAAGATTTCTTGATTCCTAGACTCAGACCTCACTGACAAACTAATTGTGCTTATTTCTACCATATTAGTACATACCTTAATTCCTCTGCCTCCCTTTCAGCCTGTATTCTAGCTTTCTCATGAGCCTCATCCTCCAGTATTTGTTCTATAGTTTTATCATCCCTGTGTTCACCCATCTTATATAGATAACTAACCTTAATTCTTCTGCCTCCCTCTCTGCCTGTATTCTAGCCTTCTCGTGGGCCTCATCCTCTAGTATTTGTTCTATAGTTTTATCATCCCTGTGTTCACCCATCACCCATACCCATTCATTACCATCAGTACCTGTCAGAAACTCTACACGCTTTTTACCTGAAAAAAATAAAGTTGAAATTAGCATAACATACTTTAGTTTTAACTTATTTTAACATCCTTTGGGACAGAAGCTAGAATATTATTTAATTCTCTCTTGATTCTGCTTCCAGGAAAATAAGCCAGGACTTGGGGGGGGGGCTGCACTACTTGCACCAAATTTGTGGTCAAGTGGGAAGCAAAGAGCAACCTCCACTATAGCCGATTGAAACTGGGAACTTCTTGATTGTGAAGCCAACACTCTACCTCTCTACCATAACACCACTCTTCTATGTCCTTTCATTAATTAATTGATTGATTGCTGCTATCTATCAAAATATCAATTCAGTGATTTTTTTTTCTTAAAAAAACGGTCGTTATTGGGCCCCTTTCCCGTCTCTGAGGAATATACCTTTTTCCCCCATTTTAGAGAAATTTTGCCCTCCTGGGACTAGATTTTTTCTTGCAAAGAAAAATCCAAATCATAGCAAGATTCTTGGCATCTCTAACAGTTCTAATGGTTGTTTGAATGTCCCATTATGATATACAAGCAAGTTAAATGCATTCATAACACTGTATTTGAGAGTATAAGCATGTATTGAAATTTCCCCTTTTTGGGCGTTCACGCGAAAATTTTCCCCCACCTATGGGCCCTGACCGCCTTCCCCCAAAATAACAAATAAACACTGCAATTGGCCAATCAAATGATTCATTGTCTCTAATGGTATCTAATGTTTTGTTATATAATGAACACAAATACAATCTTTTAGTTTATCAACAGTCATTTTGTTGTCCACTTTCATATTTCAATAGTCTAAATATTTTTTGTTCGAGAATGGGTAGACAAATTTGTTTCATGTAGAAATGTAAGTAAAACTGTATCTCCAGCTACTTTTGTTCTTTAAAACATGAAAACATGCATTTATATCCCTTTAAAGTCTGTATGGCTGGTAATAGCTTAATTGATTACATACACACATTATAATTTTTATACTTTTAGATGATCTTAAGTGAGAAAAGGATTATATGTCAAAACCCCAATCATAATTTTCTTTTTTTAAAACCTCATGCAAACAAGACCTGGTTTTGATGTCCCTAATAGAAAGGGTTTGGGAAAACATTGAGGCAAAAGATCTGCATTTTCTTCTTTTGCCTAAATATTTTCTACGCTATATTGTACATATAAAATCTTTATCTACACTTATTTTGTCCACTACAAAATCTTTTGAATTTGAACTATCTTAAATCTTGTCGTTTGGGAAATGGTTAAAACAGAAGTTTTATATAGGCCAGTATCAATTTAATGCGCACAAAAGAGAATGGTTCAATTACCTGACTTGGGTTTCAGCTTAGGCTTCCTGGTTTCTTCTATGATCATTTTCTCATCATATTCATTCCAGCGTTTGACCTGTTCCTAAAAACATTATGAATAAAAAGATGAGAGAAAGGTGCAATGACTACTTTGCAGTGCGCTTGATTGTTATTACTCATACCCATCACCAGATGACAAAATAGTGGATCATTCCAAATTCAAAGATGTTGCAGATGACAATTTCAAGTGCATGGAATTTTACATTTTCAGTGTTTTTACACATCTTGACGCCCCCAAAAAACTAAAGCTTTGGAAAGCATAATGGAAAATGAGGAAATTGCTTGTGGCTGTTGACAAAATGGAAGTTGATGAAGAAGGACTTTGAGTACAATGTAGCACAGAAAATATTCAGTCAAAAGAATGGTAGTTCCAAGCAATTTTTTTCTTTTGTCTTGATGTATTTTAAAGTCTTGGCTTTCAATTAAAAGACATAAAGAAAGAAAGTCTTCTTTGGGATGGGTTTACCCTCTCCCAAATGCTTAAGATCCAGACTAGTCCAATTTGAAAGCAGCTGCAGACAACAATATGGATATTGATTTAGTAAGAATTTACATACAATATTGTCCGGTAAATATTGAGACAAAATCAGCTTCAGCATATTTTTCCTTTTGCCTCCATGTTTTTCACAAGCCTTTTATACTAGAGACATCAAAACCAGGTCTTGTTGGGAAAGGGTTTAGGGAAGAAACACTATAATTATTTAAAAACAGGAAATTAAATAGGTTATCTTGAGAAAATTGACCTTATCATGTATTCTGCGCACACAAAACTATTGTAAGTATCTATAAAAATTATTCCCACTTACAACAGTTTCTCATTTACCTCAAATTAATTCCTAATTACCTTCCTTTTACACCTGCATGTACAGGTAGTACCTTTATTCTAAAATTTATCCTTTCCCAAACAATAACCACTTCTGATTTTTTTTTTTTTTTTTTTTTTTTTTACCTTCAGTGAAAAATATAAAAGAAAAGGAAGAAATTAAATACTGCTAATTAGCATTTTCTCCCTCTTCATCAATATTTTTCATGCTGTTAAACCATTCCCCAAAAACAAAATTGTAGACAGGTCGAAATTCAAAATTGTTGCAGACAACTATTTCAAATACATGGAGTTGAAAATCTTTTGGTCTTTTGGGGTAGAAAACAATGTGGGAAATGAAGAAATCGCTTGTCACAATTTGCTTTTCTTCATTTTCCATAATGTTTTTCAAAGCCTTTATCTTTTGGGGGTAAAAAAAACTTAATGTGTAGGAGCTGCTGCTGCTGATAAAAAATGGGTTAGCTGGACAATGCTGGTTATCAAAACCAGATCTTGTTAACCCTTTCCCAAAAAAGACCCTGTTTTGACGTCCCTAATAGAATAGGCTTGGAAAAATATTGAGGCAAAAGAAGAAACTGCTGATAACCAGCAGTTTCTCCTTTTGCCTCAATATTTTCTATACTATATTTTACACAAATCCGATGGTTTTCAATCTTAATTTCTGCGTCTGCAGCATCTTTCAATTTGGAACACCCTAAAATTTTGTTGTTTGGGAAAGGGTTAAAAAGGTCAGCTTTGATTTCATAGACATAGACATAGATTTTATTGACACAAACTTATACAAAGTTTCTGGTCATTTAACAATAATACATTGAACAAAGAAAAACGTGTGAAAGGTTAGCAATATCATCTGACAGTTTTCCGAGCAAAAGACCTCGTTTTGAATTCCCTGGTTATATTTACTTAGGAAAACATGCAGGCAAAAGAATAAAATGATGGTAGCCAGCATTTAATACTTTCCCCTAAATATTTTCCATTGCAATATAAAAACTTGTTTTGATTGAAGTAGAGAGGATGACTTGATGATAAAGTAGATGTCCTTCAACTTGGTATCAAGTTTGGTTGGTACTCAAGGATATTGACAATTTGTTTATTTAACATCCTTTAGTTTGGACCAGTCTAAAACATTACTGTCTGATAATGGGTTAAACCTTTTCCCAAATGACAAAATTTTGGACCCGTCCAATTTGAAAAGAGTTGCAGACAACCAAAATAGTTAATATCTAAAAAAAGAAAATGTGTATTTTATAGTAGCTTAGAAAATATTGTGGCAGAAGGCAAAATTGTGGATAATCAGCATTTTCTCCTTTTGTCTCAATGTTTTCCCAAGCTTTTTCTATTAGGGGCTTCAAAAAGCATCACTGTTTGGGGAAGGGTTAAAAGAACACAAGTTTTACCTCTCTCATTTTGAGGAAGAGAATCTGTTTTTGTTCATCTGACAGCTCAGCCAGTAGTTCTGGGTCTATGAACATGTCCTTCAAAATTTGCTGTAACATCTTGATGACTTTGTCCCTGCGAAACAGAACAAATGTATTTGAAATAACGAGAGATGACAGGGCTCAAATTTCCACTAGCATACTGGCATTTTATTAGTTAAAATAAAATATTGCTAGTAATTCTTTCTGACACTAGATTTTTTTGGCAAATAGAAAAATATTCACCTCCCGCAAGTTTTATAAATGCAGCATGAAAAAGCTTACAAAACAACTTCTGAATATTGACAAATTGTACTTGTTTTCAGACATATCCTGTTAAAGAACAAATGAACGTACTATATTAAGCTATATTTTACACAAAGAAATCCAAATTGCGAGTGAAATTGCCTTTTTGCTAGTGGGTTCAAAAGCCACTAGCAAAATATTGCGAGTCATATTTTTAGGGAAATTCTAGTCCTGGATGAAGTGCAATAGACCCTTCCATGTCAGTGGCAGATCCAGAGGGAGCTGTGGGGAGCAGCTGGGGATACCGGTGTAGGGACATCAAATGAACACCGCCCTCTATAGCCTGATTATTTTATTTTCAAATAGAAAATCAGTCAAAATTGGGCAATTCTAGGACATCCCCTTAATTGTATGTTTTAACCCCATTCACTCAAATCCCAGATCTGCTACAGCATTTTATACATGTCTCTAACCATTTCCCAAACAAGACCTGGTTTTGACGTCCCTAATAGAAACAGCTTTAGGGAAAACATTGAGACAAAAGAAGAAACTGCTGATAACCAGCAGTTTCTCCTTTTGCCTCAATATTTTCTTGGCTATTACATAAACAGTTTGGCCTGTTGTGATCATTTACTTTGTAGTCTGCAGCAGCTTTCAAATCGGACCGCCTTAAAATTTTGTCGTTTGGGAAACAGTAAACCATACAACTTGATCACCCCCATAAGCATGGTAGGTTCTGTAGCAACTAAAAACAAATCATATTATCCAAGATAGTGTAAAGCAGGGCTCGAATTTCAACTAGCATATAAACTGGTACCCGTCTTCTCTATGTATGAAGACGGGTCGGGGACAAATTTTCCTGTGATCTGATTGGTTGATTAGATTTCCCATCATGCATTTCAATATCCGTTTGTATCCCGATTAAACTGGTGCCAAGTAAAATCTTACAACACCGGAAAAAATCCCATCATTCATTTCAATAAGACAACAAATATTTTGTCATCTGCTGCAATTTTCAATTTTGTTGAGTCGAGTGTAAAATAATGTCACGAATGCCACAAAGACTGCGTTGTGTATGGATGTAGGACGACCTTGGGCCTTATATCGACTAATTGCAAATGTTTCTTTTTTCAATTCATATTTCATAGATATAGATCTAGTACATCACAGTTCATGTTTTTATTTTTTTGTAGGCCTAAAGAAAAATGAAAAGAAATGACGGCCCTTTTCCGGGAACTTTATCAGATCTAGAATTTTTCTGTTTGGAAAAGGGTTATAAATTTATAATCCATTATCGCACAACAACGCATTTCGGTGCCCGAAAAGAGAAACACCGCGTAGAACATTTTGGAATTAATTTCTTCATTTCGGAAAATGTTTTCTACCCAGAAAGACAATTTTATGTTATATAACACACATTTTACGCTTTTATAGCAATGTAACTTTTCGTCTGCAACTCCAGTGTGGAGTTTAGAAAGAGAATGTGTGGGAATGGGTTAAGGGCAATAAAAATCGATCTGATCATTTGTTATAGGCTACTATCCGTCTTTGATGTACTGTAACAGAGTGTGTCCAATTATTAGATAAACAATTGATTTTAAAAAGTAGTTTACCATATGTTTATCCCTTTACACTGAAGTGTGAACATAATCTTGTCCTTGATACCACTGCGAGATAATTTTAATACAAATTAACTACCTATTATTCCCGACTCAGAATCTCGTGAAGTGATTCTTTTCTATACTGAAGCCAAACAATTTTGATGAAATTATGATTAAGAAAAAAAACCTTTTTTTAAAATGGTTAAATAATGGGTTTTGATGCACATACAAAACTATGTTTTAGAAAAGGTAGAAACGACGAAGCACTTTTTCCATAATTTGAAAACGATAATTTGATATCAAAGTCTTATTCTTAGCTGTTAGGTTAAGACATGTAGGCCTATTTAAATTTCAAAAAAAAAAAAAAAAAAAAAAAAAAAATACTTCTCATTTCCTCACTCCTTTTAACAAGGAAATTTTCATACCCAATTGCCTTTAATAAGATTTTTTTACTTTTAATAGTGTCTTCAATATCGTCGATGTAGCTTAAATGCAAAACCTCGTTTGTCCATTTTTGCGATTTTCAAAGTAAAATTTATAAGTCCGATTTAGATTATTCTTTCAGGTTCTAGGATATTTTGATTTAACAGTATTAATGACATATTTTATGTGAATGTAGGTAAAAATGCCAGAGGTAAAATTGCCATATGCAAATTTGCCATAGGTAAATTAGCCATAGGTAAATTAGCCATACCCAAAATGGTAAATTAGCCATAGGTAAAATTGCCATAGGTAAAATTGCCAGACTCCCATTAAAAAGTGTGTTTTGTTCTGTTTTTTTTTTACACAGAATTTTGTTGATAACTGATTATGATGCTATAATTTGAAAATTTTGATTTAAATAATATGATAGAATTGATGAGTTGATTTCCTAATTTAATAATTTGAAAATTTCTTTTTTTATAATAGTAGGGTTACCCCCCCCCCCCCCCATTTTGTTGAAATAAAGTTATTAAGTTAATATTATTTTTATGTATAATTAAGTAGTTACTATTTATTTTGAAGTAGAATGGTGTTATAACATTATTTTTGGAACATTCATTCACTTTTCATTATAATTATCGAGAACTTTGGTTTTGTATTTCGATATTGAATGAAATTTGACACACATTTTAAAAAGTTTCTTTACATCCTAAATTCAACCAAAAGTTATGTATTCTCAAAATTTTAGTTATATTTATGCAAAGAGTGTTGTTTAGTTATATGTATTATTTCAGAAACATATTATGACAGTTCAGTAATTTAATTGAAGATACTATCACTTGGGACTTATTGGTGTGAATGTCATGTCACATTTACTGTTAATTGTCAGTCATGCCATCATCCCTTATCCCCTTTTCAAGACAACAGATTTTAAACCTTTCCCAAAACGAAAAAAAAAAAAAAAAAAAAAAATAGGGTTCCTTTTTTGGAAGTTGCTGCTGACAACAAAAGAGATGTTGTTAAAGATAGATTTTGTGTATAATATACCATGGAAAATTTTGAGACAGGAGGAGAAACTGCTGGTTATCAGCAGTTTCTTCTTTTATTTTAATGTTTTCCCAAGCCTTTTCTATAACGGAAAGAAAGTAACAGGAAAAAAAGTAACGGAAAAAAAGTCACAATGTTGCCTAGGAAAAAAAGTAACTGGAAAGAAAGTAACAATTTATATTGTTATTATATTATAAGGTTTTATTTGAGCAAATTCTAGTTGTCTACATTCAAGATTAGTTATAAAAGTTATTTTATTGGAAAAAAAATATGATCTTATTGATAATTCATATTTAGCATTTGACACAAAAAAGAATGACAAATCAAAACCATTGGTGACCAATCTCACAAATTACATACACATGACATATCACTTAACACCTGATAAGAGAATATACTGACATTCTTTCCAATATGTTAATGATAAACATGTATATAATTTCAGTGTGAAGAGAAAAGAAATACAAAATTAAACCCAATTTTACTTATTTTGCATTGATAAATAATTTCTTTGTAATAAATATTTAATTAAAAAACTATACCAACAAGTATTATTTTATTTTTTATATACTTAAGGTACTGTTTTATTAGGGTTGTTACTTTCTTTCCAGTTACTTTTTTTCCGTTACTTATTTTCCTGTTTCTTTTTTTCCTGTTACTTTCCTTCCTACAATCGTCTAAACCAGGTCTTGTTTGGGAGAGGGTAAACAATGCTTTTGAAAACCTTGTTATAGCTAAGTAAAATACACAGAAATCCCGGATCCAAAAAAGACCATTATAGAAATGTTTTGGTAAACTTTGAGAACACAGAAGAATTTGCTATTATCAGCAATTTCCCATTTTCGCTCAATATTTCATTTGATATAACACACAATTCCTTCTTTTGACACCAACATTGTCATCTATATGAAAAGAATAAAATGAAATGTTAATAACCAGGATTTTCGTCTACATTTTCTCATTAAGTGAGTTAAAGCCTTGAATATGTCTCAACCAAGGGGGGAAGCATTATTAAGGGTCTGGGCCACTTCTGTTAATGCTTTGCGAAACAACAAGATATTAACCCACACAATGACTCCTTTTGACTCCTTTAAAAACAAAAGGCTTGGGAAAACATTGTGGTATCCCTTTCCCAAACGACAACATTTTAGGGTGATCCACTTCAAAAAGTGCCATAAATGACAAAATGGATGTAATTAAAGATAGAATTTGTGTAAAATATGGCATAGAAAATATGGAGACAAAAGGAGAAACTGTTGGTTATCAGCAGTTTCTTCTTTTGTTTCAATGTTTTCCCAAGCCATTTCGATTAGGGACGTCAAAACCAGGTCTTGTTTGGGAAAGGGTTAAATGGAGAAATTGCTTGTGCAAGCAATTTCCTCATTTCCCAAAATGTTATCTACCCCAAAAGTCTTACAATTTTAGAATTTTATCAATTTGAAAATGTTGTCAGCAACTTCTTTGAAATTGCACTAGCTCAAAATTTGTCCTCAGGTAATGGGTTAAAGACTTTTTAACCCTTTCCCAAACAAGACCTTGGCCAAGGTTTGGGAAAACATGGATACAAAGAAGAAGAAGCTGATGATACAGAACAAAAATATTGAGACACAAAGGAGAAATGTTGTTTAACCTATTCCCAAACAAGACCTGGTTTTGACGTCTCTAGTAGAAATGGCTTAGGAAAACATTGAGACAAAAGAAGAAACTGCTGGTAACCAGCAGTTTCTCCTTTTGTCTCATTATTTTCTGTGCTATATTGTACACAAATTTTATATTTCTCAACATAAAAAGTGTCGCCTGCAACTGCTTTCAATTTGGATCAACCCAAAATGTTGCTGTTTGGGAAAGGGTTAACAGTGTTTCCCCCCTTTGTCCCAATACTTTCTGCGTTACATTGTCTTTAATCAATGCTATTTTGTGACTGCAACAGCTTTCAAATTGGACTACCCGAAAATCTTGTCATTTGGGTTAAGATTAAGTGGTCCCGATTATAAGATCTCAATATGGATGTTGTTACATGGAGAAAACTTTGGGATGATATAAGAAAATATTGAGACAAAAAGGAGAAATGTTTGTTATTGTTAAACCGAAGTGACCATGCCCTGTGAATATTTATATATATGTATTATAAACAAACGTAATCGTCTGCAATATTGATAATAATGAGCGCAAGTTTACTTCGGTTAAACAATAACAGCATTTTCTTCTCGTTTTTCAAAAAGCGGATGAGGGATGATGGCATGACTGACAATTAACAGTAAATGTGACATGACATTCACACCAATAAGTCCCAAGTGATAGTATCTTCAATTAAATTACTGAACTATCATAATATGTTTCTGAAATAATACATATAACTAAACAACACTCTTTGCATAAATATACCCAAAATTTTGAGAATACATAACTTATGGTTGAATTTAGGATGTAAAGAAACTTTTTAAAATGTGTCAAATTTCATTCAATATTGAAATACAAAACCAAAGTTCTCGATAATTATAATGAAAAGTGAATAAATGTTCCAAAAATAATGTTATAACACCATTCTACTTCAAAATAAATAGTAACTACTTAATTATACACAAAAATAATATTAACTTAATAACTTTATTTCAACAAAATCCATTATTTGGGGGGGGGGGGGGGGGGGGGGTAACCCTACTATTATAACAAGAGGCCCAGGAGGGCCTGAATCGCTCCACTGGTTAAAGTGGAAGAATTATCCCATGATTTCTTTTAAGCCTTACACAGCGGCAGCCAAATCTTGCTATTTGTGAATAAATTTTGAAGAGAGACTCAAAGAACATTCTTGCAAAGTCTGGTTAAAATTGGCCTTATGGTTGATTTTTAAAGAATTTTCTTATGATTTCTCTAAGTCTGATAAGCCCCTTTCTCCCTGCCACGGCCACATTTTTATGACAAATATAAAAATTTGTGAACAAATTTTAAAAAGAACAACTAAAGGCACATTCCTGCAAAGTTTGGTTCAATTGGGCACACTGGTTGATTTTTTAAGAATTTTCTTATCTGATAAGCCCTTTCCTCCCTGCCGCGGCCACATTTTTTGACAAATGTAAAAAATTGTGAATAAATTTTGAAAAGAGAGACTCAAAGAACATTCCTGCAAAGTCTGGTTCAAATTGGCCCTATGGTTGATTTTTAAAGAATTTTCTTATGATTTCTTTAAGTCTGATAAGCCCCTTTCTCGCCGCCACGGCCACATTTTTTGACAAATATAAAAATTTGTGAACAAATTTTGAAAAGAATGACTCAAGGCACATTCCTGCCTGGTTTGGCTCAAATTGGCCCAATGGTTGATTTTTAAAGAATTTTCTTATGATTTCTTTAAGTCTGATAAGCCCCTTTCTCCCTGCCACGGCCACATTTTTTGACAAATATAAAAATTTGTGAACAAATTTTGAAAAGAATGACTCAAGGCACATTCCTGCCAGGTTTGGTTCAAATTGGCCCAATGGTTGATTTTTAAAGAATTTTCTTATGATTTCTTTAAGTCTGATAAGCCCCTTTCTCCCTGCCACGGCCACATTTTTTGACAAATGTAAAAATTTGTGCACAAATTTTGAAAAGAATGACTCAAGGCACATTCCTGCCAGGTTTGGTTCAAATTGGCCCAATGGTTGATTTTTAAAGAATTTTCTTATGATTTCTCTAAGTCTAATAAGCCCCGCCCTGCCACGCCCACATTTTTTGACGAATCAAAAATTCGCGAACAAATTTTGAAAAGGGTCACCCAAGGAACATTCCTGCCAAGTTTGGTCAAAATTGGCCCACTGGTATATGAGGAGAAGATGTTTCAAGAAAAAGTTAACGGACGCACGGACGCACGGACGGACGCACGACGGACACAACGCCATGACAATAGCCCGCTGGCCTTCGGCCAGTGGAGCTAAAAATCGAAATTTTCAAATTATTAAATTAGGAAATCAACTCATCAACTCTATCAAATTATTTAAATCAAAATTTTCAAATTATAGCATCATAATCAGTTATCAACAAAATTCTGTGTAAAAAAACAGAAGAAAACACACTTTTTAATGGGAGTCTGGCAATTTAACCTATGGCAATTTTACCTATGGCTAATTTACCATTTTGGGTATGGCTAATTTACCTATGGCAAATTTGCATATGGCAATTTTACCTCTGGCATTTTTACCGCATACCATTTTATGTGAACATTGTGTATGAATTTCAAGTAAAACCTTTCAGTTCCGGAAAAGTTATTAAAATTCTTTCTACCCCTTAAAACTTTCCAAGAAACGAGATACAAGGTTTTGCATTAACACCGACGATATGCTTTTCCTCCCCCAAACCAGAAAAAAAGATAGACTGATCTAATTTCAAAGCTGCTGCAGAGACAAAACTGCTGTTGATCTATGCTACAATTCGGTGTACAAAATAACATGGATAACATTGAACCAAACGATAAAATGCTGATCATCAGCATTTTTTTTTCTTTTTTCCTCAATGCTTTCCAAACCCCTTAAAGGCTTTCTTCTAGGGAAGCCAATACCACAAGTTGTTTGGGAAAGAGTTAACTCATAACCTCTTTATCGCAGGTCCGCGCATTCAACCGCATCAGATTATCTAGCTTGAAATCGTCGTCTGCAAGTTTTCTTCAGCGTCTGCGAAACGCTTTACATATTTGCGGAAGTGATCATGGTTAGCAGACGATTATATACCATTTATTTTATACAATACCAGTCCCAATATGATCGATAGATCTAGGGACAGGAACCATTCTAACTAGCATACTGGAAATTTGCCAGTCAAAAATGAAAATTGCAAGTGATTTTTTTCTGCAACAAGATTTTTTTCACAAGTGAAATAAATTAAGAGAAAATGAGATGCCACTGCAAATGATTAAATGTACCTGTCTTTGTGGCATAATTGTGTTTTTTAAACTCTGTGCGAATATTTTCATTGTTCATCATGTTTGACAGCGTTTTGCAAGTGAATTTATCTTTTTGCTAGTGGTTTCAAAAGACACTTTCAAAATATTGCAAGTCAATTTTTTAGGGAAATTCTAGCCCTGTAAAGGGTATTAGAATAAGGGATAGAATTAGGAACCTATTTAGATGTATTCCACATGTGTCAGATCCCATGGTTGAGCAATGGTCAGGTTAAATACTGGGAATGTTTCAAATTAAAATCCACAGCATAATCCTAGGCCTTTCTGCAACTGACATCAGTTTTTATTCGCTGCTGATCAGATATTGATGGGGAAATTGCTTGTTAAATTTCATCTTGTGTATTTTTCGAGTTGAAAATTGTGGTCATGGGTTTATTTTGCTAAGAAATTGGGGCCCAAAATTGGCCCTTCCCCTCTGAGAATTTTCTCTTACAAAAGAAATGTTCCCCTCATAAATCAATGTTCTAGCCTTTACAAGGTTCTCCAATGGGAGCATTTATGTTAACCATCAAAGATCTTTGATTATCAGCTTAGAAAATGCTTCTAAATTCTATTTTCTTTGCGTTTATTTAAATATTTTCAAGTATTTAGAGTATTCAGGTAAAATGACAACTGATGATTTCCCCTTTTACAGTTGGTACGATGCATTTTCCCCCTAAATTGAGGGCCCTCGGCCCCTTCCCCAATCCATAAAAAGAACCCCTGGTGGTGATTGCCCATTGCACACCTGTGATATTCCAGACACAGTGATTCGCGGTGATCATCGCGATTCCCTGTGGTATAGGAAGGGTATTGAAGACCATTGATAATCACAGTGGAAAATTGTGGTGATTCCATGGGTTTGCGTGGGAAACACGCATCACTGCCATCCCATCATGGTGATATGTGGAAAAAGGCAAAAAAACATGCAAGCTGTACTGTATCACTTATTCTGAATTATTTCCAGCCAAACTATGATATTACCGTTACTAAATAACAGCAAACATTGTTTGGTAATTAAACAGGGTTTCCACCAACTTTCAAATCTGGGGGTAAAATCAATACTTTGACTACATTCTTGTACGCCCTCTATTAGCAACAAAGAAGGATTCTTGCAAAATCTCGGGGTACAGGATTCATTTTTGGGGTAAAAAACCCATTTGGAGGTTTTTGGACACCCTGTTTAAAGGGGCTCATTCTATGTCTTTATGCTTCCGAACTGTTCGGGAACTCATATTTGTGCATGGAAAAACAATTAGCAATGCATAAAAACCCCAATCTCAACGAAAAAACATCTTTCCTTTGCTATAGATCAATCCTTTACAAGCGTGTTTACACATTCTATTTTTACTTCAAAACGAGACAAGGTCAATATCAACGAGACACACCTCCGCGGTATCAACACACCGTACAACCGGCTGTGTCGATGACTGTGACCTTATTTGCGAGGAATATGTGAAAAGGTTTATTTTGTACAAGCACTGAACATTTATATGCGTATTTATCAACTATAGAATACCAAAGATCCTTTCGTTTATTTATAAAAGTAAATTCATTTGACCTACCATGCACATGACATCAGATGCCGAATCTGTCTTCGCTGACTTTCTACGCAGCCGGTTGTATGGTGTGTTAAATCTCGCTGAGCACAGATGACGTATCTCTGACGTAATTGATTTTTGAAGGTTGGGCATATATGTAGCCGTTACAAAACAAAAACAAGGACGACCAGCATGTTATTAATTGACTTGGATTTTAATACTTAAAAAAGCTCGTGGAGTCCTAACAATGGATATAAATGATCTACCCCTTCAGGTTGGTAATTTCATACGTTATTTCTGGTTTGTAATTATTGTGCCATTTGCATTTTCGACAGCCTAGCTCGTCCCCCTTTAAAGGCTGAAGGACTAAACAAGCAATATTTACAATAGTTGTCACCAATGTCAAATCAATGGGTTAATTGGGTTGGGTAGCAGCTGGCTGCTTTGACTAGCTGATGAACCTACCCATGAACCTCTATAGTATATTTTATCCTTTTCCTTCTGTGCTTTTAACCCTTTCCCAAACAATAGTGGCGGATCCAGGATTTCTGAAAGGGGGGTTCAAATTTACAATTAGGGGGGTTTGTTTCCCTGGTTTAATCCCATTTCGTCTACTCCCAATTCGTCTACTCCCAATTCGTCTACTATTTTGAGCATAAGTCCCATTTCGTCTACTATTCCATTATTTGTATATCAATATTATATTATATGATTTTTATCAAAATGTTTGCATTTTTAATTCATTTGTGAATATATTGACTTAATTTCTTTTCTTATAACAAAAATAATGTTGTTTATTGATGATTTGACGCGAAAGTAGACGAGTTGGGACAGTAGACGAATTGGGACTCAATGCACTTAAAATACAGTAGACGAAATGGGAGTAGACCAATTGGGATGTTACCGTTTCCCTTCTATTATCCAATTTTACTGAATTTCTGCATGAAAATGAAATAATTGGGCTTCAGAGGGGGATTCGTTTGAGCCCCCGAACCCCCTCTGGATCTGCCACTGAACAAGACCTGGTTTTGACGTCCCTATTAGAATTGACTGAGGAAAGCATTGAGGCAAAAGAAGAAAATGATGATAATCAGCATTTTCTCCTTTTGAGTCAAATATGTTCTGTTCTAAAACCCTATTTATATCAGTAGGCCGGTGCGATTTGGCAGCTTCTTCTTCCGGAAGACCACGTCATAGAAGATGTTTGGTCACGTGATAGAAGACGCTTAGAAGTCGGTAGACTAAAAATAAATCGAACATGTCTTGAAAACGGAAGTGGCTTTTCTATCGAAAAGCTCTTCAAAAAGGAGGAAATTAGAATTGCCAGCTCCAATTTGGTAGACTGGGTACCCTTCCTGTTGTACTGATAAAGGCACTTCTTTTTCAAAAACACAAGATTTGTTCTCGTTTTGATCCCAAAATTAATACAAACTAGCTGTAAACAAATGCAACCATGGCCGGTCCCAAGTCCGAGCTGAGAAATGCAGAGGGTTAGGTTAGGGTTAGCAACCCTATCCTGTAAAAATTATCTTGCTACAGAAACTGAAGCTACAGAAATACGGACGGATTTACGGAATCGACCACGGAGAGAGCTTATGACGCAGAGAAATCTGCAGACAAACCTACTCTCACCAAAGAATGTTGTACGGACTGCGACTTGGAATGTGAGAACGCTCTATGAAGCTGGCCGGACGGCGCAAGTAGTAAGGGAAATGGAAAGATACCATCTGGATATTTTAGGGATGAGTGAAGTACGTTGGACTGGTTCAGGAAGACTTAAGATTGCTACTGGACAGACTATGCTGTATTCTGGACCACCAGAAGGAGAAACGCACGAACATGGGGTAGGCTTCCTCATCAGCAAGAGAGCAACACAATGTTTAATGGAATGGGAACCAGTGAGTGAGAGAATTGTCACAGCGAGATTCTGGTCAAAATTTCAGAGAGTTACGATAGTACAGTGCTATGCTCCAACAAACCAGGCGGAACAACAAGTCAAAGAAGACTTCTACCAGCAACTTCAGGGTGTAGTTGACAATATAGCGAAGAGAGACATAGTATTAGTGATAGGTGACATGAATGCAAAAGTTGGAAGTGATAACAGCGGGAAAGACAGTGTAATGGGCAGGGAAGGTATTGGCAGTATGAACGAGAATGGAGAACTTTATGCGGACTTTTGTGGAGACAACAACCTAGTGATAGGCGGAACCATTTTCCAACACAAACATGTTCACAAAGCCACATGGATTTCTCCCGACATGATCACAGAAAACCAGATTGACCATGTTGCCATATCACAGCGATGGAGAAGATCATTGATGGATGTTAGAGCTTGCAGAGGAGCAGACATAGGATCAGACCACCATATGGTACTTGCAAAGCTCAGAGTCAAGATTTCCAAAGTAAAGAAGTCGGGCTTACAGAGAGATCTGCGTTATGACAGCTCCAAACTCAGCTCAAGAGAAATGTGCCAACGCTTTGCAGTAGCTGTAAATAACAGATTCCAAGCCCTTGCCCATCAAGACCAGGGGCCCGTTTTACTAACAAACTTACGAACATTTTTAAAACAACAACACATCTGATTGGCCGAATAATTACTGTTATTATTTCTCATTCAATCAGATGTATTGTTACAAGGTTTTTGCAAAAATATATGTTAGTAAAACGCGGCCCAGGACACTGTTGAGGACAAGTGGAAAATTGTCAAGGACACGCTGAAGACCACCTGTGAAGAAACTCTCGGCCACAAGACCACAACATATAAAGACTGGCTGTCCGACAATTCCAAAAGGCTGATAGAGGAGAAGAGAGCAACTAGACATAGACTTCTTCAAGCCAAGACCAGAATGCAGAGACAGACCATACAAGCAGAATACAAGGCTATACAGAAAGAGGTGAAAAGAAGCTGTAGAATGGACAAGAATGAAAGAGTCAACCAACTGGCCACTGAAGCCCAACAAGCATCAGACAGAGGAGACATGAAGACCTTACATAGAATAAGAAGGACACTATCTGGAAAGAGAAGCACTGCAGACAAACCTATCAAGTCCAAGGATGGTAGAGTACTGACAAAGCCAGAAGAACAACTGGAGAGATGGAGAGAGCACTTCAGCGAACTCCTCAGTGGCATACCAGTTGAAACTCCCCCAGACATACCAGAAGGTGAGGAACTGAACATCAATACAGGACCTATCACTAAAGACGAGATCATGGATGCAGTGAAAAGGCTCAAAAATGGAAAAGCACCAGGCCTAGATGGGATCCCACCAGAAGCCTTGAAAGCAGATTGCCAAACCACCGTGAATCTTCTTATAGGCCTACTTCAAGATATTTGGGATAAAGAAGAGGTACCAACAGAATGGAGAACAGGTCTGATTGTCAAACTACCAAAGTCAGGAGATCTAGGTGACTGTCAGAACTGGAGAGGCATACAACTTCTATCGCTGCCAAGTAAAGTCCTAACAAGAATAATCCTGAAACGTATGAAGACATCACTAGACAACATAATGAGGGATGAACAAGCAGGATTCCGCCAAGGGAGATCATGCACAGACCAAATAGCGGCACTGAGGATTATAGTTGAACAGTCATTGGAATGGCAATCACCATTGTATATCAACTTCATAGATTTTCGAAAAGCCTTTGACACTATAGACAGAGCTACCATTTGGAAAATTATGAAACACTATGGAATTCCAGACAAGATCATCAACATAATCCGAAGCCTGTACCAAGATACAACCTGTCATGTGATCCACAACCAGGACCTTTCCCCTCCCTTCAACGTTTCAACGGGTGTACGTCAGGGCTGTTTGCTGTCTCCTTTGATCTTCTCCCTTGTAGTTGACTGGATCATGAAGACTGTGACCACAGAACCAAGAGGGCTACAGTGGACCTTCACAAAGAAGCTTGAAGATCTTGACTTTGCTGATGACATAGCCCTCCTGTCCCATACACACCAACATATCCAGCAAAAGACAGAATGTCTGGATGAAACAGCCAAGAAGACCGGACTCCACATTAACATCAAGAAAACCAAGGGCATCAGGATCCACAACAGGAACGAATCTCAGGTTATGCTGAATGAACAGCCGATTGATGATGTGGATAGTTTCACATACCTTGGCAGTGTAGTGAACAAGACAGGGGGCTCTGATCAAGACGTGAAGACCAGGATCGGAAAAGCAAGAGGTGCCTTTAGTTCCCTTCAAAACATCTGGAAGAGCACAGTAATACGGCTAAACACCAAGATAAAGCTATTCAACTCTAATGTAAAGTCTGTCCTGCTATACGGTTCTGAAACCTGGAAGCACTCCAAGAGCATTGAACAAAAACTGCAAGTCTTCGTCAATAACTGTCTTCGCAGAATCCTGAGAATAAGGTGGCCCGAGAGGATATCAAATGAAGAGCTTTGGAGGAAGACCAAGCAAAAGCCCATTATGCACACCATCAAGGAAAGAAAGTGGAGATGGATTGGGCATATTCTACGACGAGAACCAACAAACATCACCAGACAAGCTCTTGACTGGAATCCTCAAGGGAAGAGGAAGAGAGGCAGGCCTGCATTGACCTGGAGACGAACCCTTGATGCCGAGCTTCGAAAGGTCAGACTGTCATGGAGCGAGGCAAAGAAGAAGGCCGAGGACAGAACCGACTGGAAAGCTGTAGTGAAGGCCCTATGCCCAATCATGGGCGAAGAGGAATAAGTAAGTAAGTAAGCTGTAAACAAACTATTTTCAGTATTTGAGAAAATCTGTACTTTGTAACTAAAGACGCTCTCATGTTGCCAACCACGTGACCTCTTCCGTCTTCCGTCTTCTGCTCAAAAATAGAAGAGCTAGAAGAGCTTCCAGAAACAGAAGAGGGCCGTTCGATTTAGTCGGAGGTGCTTGTCACGTGACTCTTCTGCTTTCAGAAGAGATAAAACGAACAGAATTTAAGGTCTTCTTGTGTGGTGTCCGTAGTCGAGAGGTAGAGCGTCGGCCTAGCGACTAAGAAGTTCCGAGTTCGATCCCTGGTAGCGGAGGTTGTTCAAGGCTTCTCATTGGCCCACACATTCGGCGCGAGTACTGGTCTGTAGTAGAACTTAGTACTAACCCTCCTGGGTACGAATCGAGTATGTCCCGGTTTGACCCGAGAGATCGCTGGATCCCAGCCTCCCATTAACGCTCAAGCGGTAAGACCGGAAACAGCCGCTTTTGTAATGGAGATCTAACGACGACAAGACGTATTGAATATTGCAGCAGTCAATCCGTGTAATCTTGGGACAATTCTAGCCTTTTAGACGGAATCCAAGGTGGCAGCTTGGAGCTAAACAGGTAAGAAACCCAGTTTTACCATAGTGGCGTTGTCGGCATCGGCCTGTAAAGCATAATTTGGGAAAATCCGACTATCGGCAGATTCGACTTTGTTAAATCGGGAGGGATTTAATTATTTGTCATCTGTACGTTAGATTATTACCGTTAAGCTAATCGGGTGATCGTCGATGGTACCTCGATTGGATTAACTCAAGAAATTATCCATTTTCTGCAGGAGTGAGTGGGTCGGCGGTTGCAGACGCCGATAGCAAACTCAGCGGTTTGCCGATTTTGGACTTCTTGGGCTATCTTTTCAGGGTTTTGAGGGTATAAAATCAAAATTTCAAGGGTTATTTGGCTTTATTTTTTCGTATTTTGGCAGTTTTGAGGGGTTTTCTTTTCTCTTTGTCTGAAATTCGCGGGAGATTTGGCTACTTCCGGTGCGCATGCGCAGTAATTTAGACCAAAACAAATTTCTCAAAATCGTTTTCTCAGCTCTAAATTTCAAAATTAACATTGTTTTTGTGTCCACTATTGTAAATCTTCATCTCGTTTTGTGTTTTCTTTGTGTATTGGCTTAACTAACACAGTGTTTACATTTTTGTGTTTACCCCACCCTTTGTTCTTCTTTTCTTCCATTGTTTGAGACACTTGACAATTAGTGAGAGGACATACAGGCTTTGTAACTTAATTTTCTTGTCTCAATTGCATTCTGGTTTAGGTTTCAAGAAAAAAAAAAAAAAATAAAAAAAAAAAAATCCGTCGTCTGCATTTCAAATTCAAAGGACTGCAAGCACTGTAAGTAGTCCATTTTTGCAGTCAGCTAATTTCTCTGATATTACACATCAGATTTCAACATTTCCTGTATTTTACACTTTCGTTTCTTGATTTTCAGTGTTTCAACTTCCGTAATTTAAAATCAAAGCACTGAGAGTACTGAAAGCCTTTACGACATCTCAGATCCTTTTCTCTTATCACATAACAACATTTATTAAACTATGGGTTAATTCAAGTTCGTTTCTATAATTTTACGAACCTTTGGAATATTTTTGGTATTTCAAAGTACTGAAAGTACTGAGAGTCGTCAAATTTCAACTTTGTTAATTTTTCCTTTTCCTGATCTTAATTCTTGATAGGTCTTAAGAATTCTTCTTCCAATAGTATTGATACATTGTTTAAGTGTCTCTTGTTATTTTTGCATGTTATTTATTTCCATTTTGACTAATATTATTGTAATTACCAAGCAGTGAATAATATAATCATGGAAGGGGGTTTGCTTCAACCCAGGTCTAAGATTCAAATTAATTATTGCATGGCAGGAGATTTAATTAGATTTGAGGGCATTGGCAAGAAATTGGCATATAAAATTATGAACATTCGAGAACGCTTGGGAAATTTGGATGTTGACACATTTTGCAACCTAGGTTTAAAGAATGTAGAGTCCATGTTGCCACACATAGATTTCACTCCATATGAAGGAGCAAATCAAGCTCCATCATCAAAAGGTGAGTCTAAACCTCAAATCAAAGACGAACAAGAGGAGGAGCGAAGAAGTCAGGAGTCGCAGTACAGGCAAAAAGAGGTCTATACTGCTGAACCCCAGTACGGGCAATCAAAAGTCTATACTGGGGGACAACATCCAAGGTCGGAACATACTAGGTCGGATCAGGGAACTTACAGAATGGATCATTTTGATGAACCCTGGCATGAAGAAAGATTTGACGACCGATCATGGAGACCAAGGGAAACTCGTCAAGGCGGTTATTATGCACGGCCGTCAATGTCAGAGCCCAACAGAAATTTTGCCAGGGCAGATGAATTTCGTGATAATGGACCAAGGTACTCTAGGTCTAGGTCCTATGCAAGTGAGTATCCGGATGAAGAATACCATCGGGGATACAATCATCGCCCTTATGAACATGACTGGGAGCAGTATGATGACACATACTATGCACCGAGAAGGAGGGATCCACCAAGGAGGGATAGTGAGATGAGGGCACCGAATGTGTCAATTCCCCGAAGCATTTCATTTGACGGAAAGGGGGATTGGCAGGCTTTTGCCACAAAGTTCGAGTTGTTTGCGGCTGGCCAACGTTGGAGCCCGAAAGAAAGGCTAAATTCCCTTTGCTGGTGTTTAGAGGGGACGGCAAGTGAATTCTTCACAAATTTAATTAGAAGGGTTCCGGGAATCCCATTTACGGATGTCATGGAGCGAATGGAGCGACGTTTCAATGTGTGTGACTTGCCAGAGACAAGCCAGATGTTGTTTACCTGTGCTATCCAAGGCCAAAAAGAGACTGTTGTGGAATGGGCCGACAGAGTTGTCCAGCTTGCCATGAAAGCGTTCCCGGACCTGACGGAGGGCCAAATTTACAAACAAGCTACACTTCGGTTTTGCCAGGGATGCATCGACAAGGAGGCAGGTCACTATGCCCTCACATGTAGGCCAACTTCAATTGACGAGGCATTAGACAAGGTGCGTTGGTTCCAACAGACCGACAAGGTTATGTACGGAAAATCAAAAAGAGAGGTCCGAAGTGTACGTGGCGAGGAAGCAAGAGAATGGAGTGAGTCGGATGAAACTTACGCTCGAGCAGCTCGAACAGCGATTAGGCCACCGAAAGATGAGGCACCTAAGTCTGTGTCTTTCAAAAAGCCTGATCCAGCTGAATTGCGAATGGACAAGATGGAACGGGGTTTAGAGGATTTAACCAAACAAGTGGCCGACCTCACGACTTGCATGAAGGGGATTGAAGCGTCACTTTCAAGGCAGAGATCCAGACAAAGATCAACGTCCCCAAGACCTGCAAAACCAGGGGCATGTTACAAGTGTGGGGAGTTAGGGCATTTTGCAAAAGAGTGTCCAAACACCACTAAGTCTGCGAAGGCGATCTATGACCAAGATGATGACGATTTAAACTCATCGGGGTCGGACCTGTAGGCCGAGATTCGACCAATAAGAAGAAAGGCCTTCTACCGAAACAGGGGAAAAGGAGGAAACTTCATACTGATGACGTCATCGAGATGTGCGAGGCATTTCACGCCTTGTATACTATTTTCGCAGATGAAGATCTACTTGATAAACAAGAAGCACAAGGTGGGGAAGATCATTCAATGGGCACGGCTAGGGTCGAGTCCGGAAATGAAACTTTGCCAAAAGATCTTCACATGGAGTCCACGGCGGGAGTCGAGGCACATGTGGATATAGAGGACTGGGATGAGGAGATGAGAAGGAGCCCCGAATTGATCCATTTAGAGCACACGGCACGGGTTGAGTCTCAAATGGAAACTGCTGAAATTGATTATGAGCACACGGCATGGGTCGAGTCTCAAAAAGAAACAACCGACATCGATTATGAGCACACGGCAGAGGTCGAGTCTCAGGTAGAAATGAAAAATATTTACCATGAGCACACGGCAGAGGTCGAGTCTCATCAAGAAGAGAAACCAATGGAAGAGTCAACTAGACAAGAAATTAATGCAACAACAGATGACACGCAAAATCTGATGGAGGAAGCACTCTTGGACAAAGGCTGTATCACAATATGTCAATTGAGATCAGCATCAACGATCCAAGTTCCTGTTGAAATCGAGGGAGAGAAACTAAAGGCAGTGGTCGATACTGGTGCCCAGATTACAATTATTTCAGATCGAATCTTCAAAAAAATGAATTGGTCTGGACCTGTAATCAAGACGGCCGTTCTCCAATTGGCCGGCAGACAATTAAAGATTGAAAGCACCATTGTGGGTCCGATGAAAATCAAGCTGCGTGACAAGGTCTATGAAGAAGAAGTATACGTTGCACCAATTCAAGACGAAATGTTGCTTGGATTAAATTTCTTGATGAAAAACCATATAGACATCATTCTAACGGCAGGCTCAGGATACTTGAGAGTAGACAATGAAGAGATTCCTTGTCTAGATAAGAAAGATCGTAACCCCGTTGTATCCAGAGTGACAGTAGAAAAAAGGACTGTGGTGCCACCAAATACTGCAATGTTTGTGAAGTGCAGAACCGAAGGACAACCGGATAAATTTATGATTGAACCGAGTCACAACAAGAGGGCTGTACTACCGAGGGCAGTATATGAAAGACAAGATAATCCACAAGTGTGTGTACTGAATGTGTCAAACAGAAATGTTGTCTTCAAGCGTAACCAGACTGTCGGCGAGGCACACGAGGTCTCTGTCGTACCTGAGCGCCCTACCGCAAATGTGGCCAAGGTTGAAGAGGACATGAACATAACACATCCCCGACCAGAGATCCCAGAGCACTTAAAGGAACTGGTAGAGAGATCTAAAAGCCACTTGCAACCATCAGAGATAACTGAGCTTGAGGACTTGATTCTCGAGTTTCAGGATGTCTTTGCCAAGGATGAATATGACCTAGGCAATTTCACCGAGATTGAGCACCAGATCGAAACAGGGGATGCTAAACCGGTCAAACAAAGGATGCGGAGAACTCCTTTGGGTTTTGCTGAGGAAGAGAAGGCACACTTAGACAAGATGTTGAAAGCCAAAGTCATTCAACCCTCTAAATCCGATTGGGCATCTGCCCCAGTATTGATCAGGAAGCGGGATGGGTCAGTACGTTGGTGTGTTGACTATAGGGAGTTGAACAAGGCCACTGAGAAAGATTCTTTTCCACTACCCCTAGTGGAAGACTGTGTTGATACCTTGTCGGGGAACGCCTACTTTTCCAAGTTGGATGCAAATTCCGCATACTGGCAAGTGAGGATAAAAGCCGAAGACCGTAAAAAGACTGCATTCATCACAAAATATGGCCTATTCGAGTTCGTTCGGATGCCTTTTGGTCTCTGCAATGCGCCAGCTACGTTCTGCAGGATAATGAATCTCGTTCTCCATGGACTGAATTGGGACATTGTGCTAGCTTTCCTGGATGATATTTTAGTGATGGGTAAGACCTTCAAAGATCACATCAGGAATCTACGCGCCGTGCTAACGAGGTTTCGTCTCTACGGCCTGCGGATGAAACCCAAAAAATGTATCCTATTCCAGGAGGAGGTGGAATTCATTGGAAGGAAGGTAAGCAGACAAGGGCTAGCTTTGACAGCCGAAAACATAGAAGCAGTGGTGAACTGGCCAAGACCTGGAAATACCAGAGAAGTAGAGAGGTTTCTAGGACTCGTCAACTACCATAGGCTGTTTCTAAAGGATTTGGCAAAAGTGGCAATACCCTTATATAACCTGACAGGGAGGAACAAATACCATTGGGATGATGAACAAGAGGAAGCCTTTAAAGAAATCAAGAGGTTAATAACTTCAGCACCTCTTTTAGGTTTACCCAACAGTGAAGATCCTTTTATTCTCGATACCGACGCATCCGATTTTGCCATTGGCGCGGAATTGATACAGGTGCAAGACAGTGTAGAACGGGTCATCGCATTTGGAAGCCTTGCATTATCTCATGAACAGCAACGATACTGTACCACTAGGAAGGAACTCTTGGCGGTCATACGCTTCACACGACAGTATAGACATTACTTACTGGGTAGGAAATTCACAGTCAGGACAGACCATCATAGTTTGATCTGGCTATTGAATTTCAAGGAACCTACTGGACAATTGGCTCGTTGGCTAGAGGAACTGGGGATCTATGACATGATAATCCAGCACAGGTCAGGGAAGAAACATCTAAACGCAGACGCTTTGTCCCGAAAACCACAGGAAATGGCCTGCACCAACTACAGACTAGGTTTCCATTTGGAGGACTTACCATGTCAAGGGTGCACATACTGCCAGAAGGCCCATAAAAATTGGGCAGGGTTCATTGAGGAATTAGATTATGCAATCCCTCTACCATGTGTTGATGAAGTCCGTATCGAGCTTAAGTCAGTGAAGGAAGCAGGAGCCAAATGTAGTGTAACCACATTTCCCTTTGACCCCGGAGAGGATATCGGACACAGTCTTATTGTGATCGAAGCTCTCAACCCGGCAGAAACTTGCAGTGCATACCAGGTACAGCAAGATGCTTCAGAGGACACATATAAGGAGGAACTGGTGGAATTGACCAAGGATGATTCAGATCTCTCTCTGGTCACAAATTGGCTCACTAAGGGTATAATTCCGGATGAGGGTACTTTGTTCATTTCCAGTCCCAGTGCGAAATTTTACTGGATTCACAGACAGGAGATGGAACTTGTAGATGGGGTTCTGTGGAGAAATATTCCGCAAAAAGAGAATGCAGTGATAATTGTACCTAGGAAACTACGGAACAAAATCTTGCAGGGTTACCATGATTCTCCAACAGCGGCTCATCAGGGTGTAGATCGCACTAAGGCGAGGATAAAGTGCAGATACTATTGGTATGGGATGACCAAACAGATAAAGGAATACGTCAACTCATGTCCAATTTGCAACAAACATAAGAAACCCCAGCGAGCTGCGTGCACACCATTAACTTCGTATCAGGCAGGTGCACCTATGGAGAGGGTACATCTAGATTTCCTAGGCCCCCTACCAAAAACTTCCAGGGGAAATGAATATGTCCTTATGATGGTAGATCAATTTACCAAGTGGGTAGAAAGTGTTCCCCTACCATCACAGACGGCAGAAGAGACAGCTAGGGCAGCAGTGAATGAGTTCTTTGCAAGGTTTGGGTTTCCGCTCATGGTTCATACAGATCAAGGGCGAAACTTTGAGAGCCAACTGTTCCAGTCTGTTTGCGAAGTGTTGGGCATTCACAAGACCAGAACGACTGCTTACAGACCTTCCGCTAACGGCCAGGTGGAGCGTTACAATCGCACATTAATGGATGCTGTTCGCTGTTTTGTCAGGAAGAACTCTCAATGGGACCAAAACTTAGCTTTAATTACTGGAGCCCTGCGAGCATCTGTGAACCGACAAACTGGTTTCACTCCGAACAGAATGATGTTGGGCAGGGAGGTAAACATTCCGGTGGACTTGATGTTTCCATTGCAGAAGGAGAAGAGAGTCACACAAACAGTGGATGAGTATGCGGCGGAATTGTCTGAGAAACTCACAGAAGCACATGAAGTGGCTAGGGAAAATTTAAAGACTGCTCAGAAAAGGATGAAGAAGTCCTACGACTTACGCCAACTTGTTAGGAACTACGAAGTAGGCGACGTTGTGTATCTTCTGGAAAAATCTGTAAGTAAAGGGAAATGTAAAAAGTTGTGTCCACCATGGAAGGGACCAGGGATCATTTTGGAAAAATTATCAGAATCCTTGTTCCGTGTGAAAATCGGTAATTCGGTCCTGGTAACCAATCATGATCGATTGAAGAAATGTACCGATAGAGAGTTACCAGAGTGGATTAAACGGTTGAAAGGGAGTCCGGAGGCAATGAGGGATGCGTTGGACAGTGCAAAAGGTAACAAAGACGCTCGTTATTGTATTTGTAGGAAGCCAGATGATGGTAAAATCATGATCCAGTGTGACGAGTGTTTGGAATGGTTCCACGGCGCCTGTGTAGGTATCAGTCGTAAAGCAGCAGACAGGTTAGCCGAGTATTTTTGCCCCAACTGTGAAGCGGACCCCCTTCCCTTATCGTTTTAAGACAGCTTTTAAATTCAGACATTTCCTTTTCAGAAATGGAAGGATGGAGGAGAGTGGAGTCCCGTCAGGAACAGGACATTAAAGCCGCTTCTAGACGGGGCCAATTGCTGAAAGTCAAGGATATGATAAATGATCTATCCATGGTACAGCACTTAACGACGGAAGCTGTGGTGGATGTGTTGGAGGGCCAATACCTCCTTGCCAGAGAGCGGGGGTATTGGAAATGGATAGCCGAATTGAGAAGGTGTGCCGAGTTTTTGTTGAGCCCGGCACAGGTTGACGACAGCTTCCCACAGCCGGGGAAATCCAAGCGACCAAGAGCAGCAGCCACAGCCTTGGTTGAGGACAGGGATGACTGCGGACTGGTAAAAGACGTCAGACTGCAGACCAAGGACATCCCTGTGCAACGGGTTGACACCGGCGATGAAATTCGTCCGCATATCCTTGTGGACTCTGCTGTTGATGGATCAAGGCAAGAAAAGTCTAGATCCATTGACAGTTCACCCACAGAGGAGGTAATGGAGCACCAAGGTGACCAGGAAAAAATACCTCAGCCAAAGAAAGTGGAATATCGGGCTGTCCGGGAAATGGCCACTCAAACTGAGTACCGGGGTGATCGGAACAAACGTAAACATCCCAAGAGAAAATACCAGGATGTCAGGGAAAAGGACAAAATGGAAAGGAAAGAATACCGGGAAGACCGTGGAAAACGCCCTAGGAGAGAACACGGGGAGGACCGGGAAAAAGTGAATGAGCCTAGAAGGCAAGAGAGGAGGTACCGGCCATATACGAGAAATCCGGATAGTCCACGAGATGAAAGGAGACCCCGATATCAGAGAAGGCAGTACTGGAAGGTCCAGGAAAGGTCTACTCATATTGGGGAAGATCGAAGTAGGACGCAGGACAGGAGTGACCGCAAGGAGGAGACAGTCGCAAGGCGTACTAAGTCTAGTGGTCTGTCTTCACAGCGGGACCAGCATGATCGGAAGGAGGAGACAGTCGCAAGGCGTACTAAGTCTAGTGATGTGTCTTCACAGCGGGACCAGCATGATCGGAAGGAGGAGACAGTCGCAAGGCGTACTAAGTCTAGTGATGTGTCTTCACGGTGCCCAATTGGTGTGGGTAAGACAAACATAGCTCTAAGGCAAGAAAAAAGGTCTAAGGAGCATCATAGGAAAAGACATACATCGGGTCGAGAAGAAACTTCAAGGACAGACTCAGCGCCTAGAAGTGCTAAGGCTCGTAAGGTGGAAAGGGTGGAATCGGCATATTATTACCGCTCAGATAAATCAGTACAGGACTGGGAGAGGGAACTGTCACCTCTAAGACAGAACCCTCAGGAAGTTGAGGATTTAAGTATCAATGTGCAAAGTGAGGAGCGAGTCATAAACGTAAAGAGAAAGAGGCCATCGTCGGAGACACAGTCAGGGGATGCGCCGACACTCAAGCGTATAAAGAAAAACCGATGCCCTTTCTTGGGATGTGGTGCAGAGGCCAGGAGGCTCAAACGGCATGTGTTCACCAGACATATACCGAGGATTTTCCATGACCATGAATCAGCAGAAGATCTACAGAGCACAGACTTCCATGCAAGAAGACTCAAGGCCTTGGAAGAACTGTCCAGGATGGTTATGGGAAGTGAGTGTGAACACCCTAATCCTTCCCATCTGAAGGATTTGGTGTCAAAAAACCTGTTGGTGAACGAGTCCTCTGTCATTATTCCCGAAACCGCAGAGGCAATGAAAAGTCTCTGTGAGTACGCTGGATGGGACATTCCGGAGAGATTCACCCTCATACCAATCAACTCACCGGCGGTGCTGATCCACTGGAGATTGATGGCGTTCATTATGGAACACCTCAATGAAGAAGACTCCGAGAAAATATTCAGGGAGTTCGGAGAGTCAGCGCCCGCTACCAATATGACAGAAGTTGTAGAAAGTATGGGGATTGAAACAGTCACCAGTGGGGAGCTCGAACGGGAAAATAACTCGATCGAGGCAGTTTCCACTGAGGTAAGAGGACTCCATCCGGTAGAAACGGATCCCTCACCTCTCAAGGCAAACAAAGGTCTAGAGAGGGATGTCAGGGTGGAAGATGGGAAGCAAGAAACGGTCGCCGTGACCTCGATGAAAGCTTTCCAGGAAGCCGCGACAGAAGAGAGGTTAACCTTAGTGGTGGGAACACCTGAACGTCCAATGGAATTGGATTATGAGGGCACACCAAGCCCAGAGACAACGGGTTCCCTAACAAGAGAAGAGGAGGATGCCTTGCTACGGAGCGGCTCACCATCTTCTTCAAAGAAGGTGACCGTTCCAAGCTATGCAGAAGCTTGCCGAAACAAACCGGCCGTGGGGGTAGTTCAACCGAGAGCTAGTCCGACCCAGCCAGCCACCAAGATAGTGCGGGATCAGGGAAACCCAATGGCTTTTGACAGTCACTTTCACCCTGATCGCCTAGGCAGCCGTTTGGGGGTCAATGTATTCAATATCGAGGATCTGGCATCAAGGGTTACCGAAGTGCCCCCGAGGAATAGAGTGCCTCTCAGCGGCGGGGTCATGATCTACTGCGACCCTGAAACATATGGACAGGTACACCTGACAGCTAATGAGAGATGGAGCATAGCTGTGGGTCTCCACCCGAAGAAAGCTGGCCAGTGGAATGCTTGGACCAAGGCACAGCTTGAGTCATTGCTCAACAATCCAAGGGTATCAGCTCTAGGTGAAGTGGGCCTTGACTACAGTGCGGGCAACACCAATAAGGAAGTGCAGAGAACCGTACTTGCTGAGATACTCAAACTCAGCAAGCCCAACAAAGTGGTTGTCCTGCACATCCGAGGAGAGAAAAAGGATCCCCTGTCCGTGGAAGCGTCGAGAGAATGTTTGGGGGTATTACAGTCCATTTGCCCCCCTGAGCAGAAGATACATCTGCACTGTTTTGCAGGAGGTTTGGAGCAGGTACGTGAGTGGAGAGCTGCTTTTCCGGACTGTCATTTCGGATTGACTGGGAAAGCCGCCAGAAGCAATAAGGATCAACAGGAGGCCATCAAGAGAATTCCTTTAGATCGCCTTCTGTTAGAGACAGATGCTCCCTACCTACCAATGCTGGATGGCCTGAAGATAACAACTCCAGCTTACATTGGGGATGTTGCAGCTTCCGTTGCACAGATTCGCCAAGAACCCATCAACATGGTAATCAAGGCGACAAGGAGCAACGGAGAACGCCTGTACCAGCATTAGGAGTTTTGCAGGGCTGAGGATCTACTGAATGTCAACTCCCTAGGGGGATGGCTCATTTTATAAAACTGGGGGGAATGTAGTAGAACTTAGTACTAACCCTCCTGGGTACGAATCGAGTATGTCCCGGTTTGACCCGAGAGATCGCTGGATCCCAGCCTCCCATTAACGCTCAAGCGGTAAGACCGGAAACAGCCGCTTTTGTAATGGAGATTTAACGACGACAAGACGTATTGAATATTGCAGAAGTCAATCCGTGTAATCTTGGGACAATTCTAGCCTTTTAGACGGAATCCAAGGTGGCAGCTTGGAGCTAAACAGGTAAGAAACCCAGTTTTACCATAGGTCAGTGTATTTCCAGGAAGCAGAATCGAGAGGGATTAAAATAAGTTGAAAAAACATGCTTCCCAATCGATGTAAAATAAATACGTTCAAAGGAACGTCTGAAGAAAAAAAAAAGACCATTTTTGGCCTAAATCGCATGCGGCTAGTATCAATCTTTTAGACTTTTCATGTGTAGCAGCTTTCCAAATGTAAGGCCTTGATATTTTGTTGTTAGGGAAAAAGTTGAACCATATTGTCTAAAATTACAGGAACTAAACATAAGCCATCTACGATCCCTATCAAATTGTAATTATATGAATTACATTTCTCCACGCGTAAAAGGTTAAGAAATCGTTTACCTCTGTCAGTGTGAAGACAACCTTTCAGTTTCCGTCAGTTTTCGTTTTCAGAATCAAACAGTGGAACGCGTTCATGCATCATGTCAAATGAGTGCGGCATAAACAGGTTGTTTGGTGTAGCATCCGTATTCCGTCAACTTATTTCACATTTGTTTTCATCCGAAAGATAAACAAACCGAAAGTTTATCTCGTTAAACTTCTCTTTTGTTGTTGATAAAATTCTACCCGGAAGCAAACTTTCTTTTCAACCGGTGTCGACATACTGTGATTTTGTATGAGAAATACATTCTTTAAGGGGGGCAAAGTTTGTGTAACTTTCCCGAATAAACCGTCCCGTAAATCATAAAATGCAAACACGTGCAAAAAATACTTTATTATCACTTTTCTATTTGTAATAGATCTATTCTTTATTTCATAACTTTTATCTTTTCATATTTATTAACCCCATTCCCACACAATAACTCTTTTTGACTCTTCACAAGATAGGAAAACATCGTGGAAAATGAAGTAGGCCTAATTGCTTGTGAAAAGCAATTTTTTCATTTTTTACAATGTTTTCTAACCCAAAACAGAAAGATTTTTTAAAAATTCGTCAACCCGAAATTGTCGTCTGCAACTCCTTTCAAATTGGAAGAGCCCAAATTTGTGCCGTTTGGGAAAGGGTTAAATTTCCATGTGTCTGACTGCAATTGGTTATGAAATTGTAGGCTACATTTTTTGCCTTTCTGTCTAAATTAATTGTGGGAAATGAATAAATTAATAACAAAGCTGATTGTCACAATAAATTTCTGCAGTTTCCACTTCAACCCTTTCCCAAACAAGACCTGGTTTTGACGCCCCTAATTGAAAAGGCTTAGGAAAACATTGAAACAAAAGAAGAAACTGCTTATAACCAGCAGTTTCTTCTTTTGTCTCAATATTTCCTCAGCCATATATTACACAAATCTTGCCTTTATCAACATCTACTCTGATGTCTGCAGCAGCTTTCAAAGTGGAAAAGTCCAAATTTTCGTCGTCTTATGGGGCACCAATTTTAGCGTAATCTATTATAATCTAATTATTCCATTACCAGACGGCAAAATCTTAGACTGTTTCAAATTCAAAGATGTTGTAGATGACAATTGGAATCGAATGAAATTTTGCATTTTTGGTCTTTCCTGGTAGAAAACATTGCTGGAAATGAAGAAATTGCCTGCTCGTCACAAGCAATTTCTTCATTTTCCACAATGCTTTCTCGAGCATTTTATTTTGATGGGCGTCAAAAGCGTCACTTTGTTGGAAAGGGTAATAGAACAAGATGAAAAGAAAAGGGAAATGCCGTTCTTCGACATTTTCTACTGTTCACACAATGTTTCACCAACCATTTTATAGTCCTACCGTAAATAGACCTACGTCTTTTACTGGGATTTGCTATATTTCTGGGAAATGGCTGACATCATTCTCTTCGGTTCCTCACAGACGTAACGTCAACTACTGGTACTCATGCAGAATATGCACCATGCGCAGTGAATAAGTACCGGTAAACAGAATACGATGTTAGAAAATAACACTCGGTGTTTTATATCAAAATGAAGCTGATACAATACGGATTCTTGTAAAATGACAGTAAAACGTGGGTGTTTGTTCGATGACATTTCCGAACAATCATGATTTGTACAACGATGTTTTTTACAATGTCCCCGCGTAACAACGCGCTACATATTCTGGTGCATTTTTTTTTTTTTTTTTTTTTTTCAAAGCGGTTAACAGCAAGTTTTAGATTTTTATTCAAACATTTATGGTGACTCTTCCCGTTACAGCCGTTGTGATTTTTCGAGATAAAACGCTTTTGTTGTAAAGTTATATAAGCGTTTTAGAGAAATGCGCAAAAAATGTCCCCTAGGTAAAAATAGAAATTATTAAATCGAGACAAAGACAAGAAATCACAATGAAAAATGCAGCCATCAGAAATTTATTCACGGAACTTATTTGTACGTATTTTTTCTTTCGAAATGTAGAGAGAAAATCGATGCTTCTAAGCCAGGTAAAGTAAAGTTGCCACTGAAACGGATAATTTTGATAATGTCCGCTGACGTTCATTTCCTTTTTTTCGCATCGCATTGCGAATTTTCTTTTGTGACTGTTGTGATTTATCGACGGCATATTTCTTTGAAAATGCATTCCTATATGCATATTCGTATTATGATATCATATGATGTGTAGTACTTGCTAAATTGTCAAAGTAACAAATAATAAGCGCATTCGAAAAAGTTATGACAAAAATGTCCGCATTTTTTAGCAAAACTCGCGACGTTTTTAAAATGTAAGATTACGTTTAACTAAGAATTCAGACTTGAAAAAAATGTAGATCAAATTCTGATTCAGATCACCTCATAGGACAGATAAGCTGAAGCTAAGATAAGTTTATATTCAAGTATGGAAAATATTGAGCCAAATTGAGAAAATGCTGAATGTCAACATTTTCTTCTTTTATCTCAGTCTTTTCGTAAGCAATTCCTATTAGGGACACGAAAACAAGTTCTTGTTTTGGGAGGTGGTTAAAATTTTGACACTCATTAACATTGCTAGGCTTGTTTGTGATTTTTGTAGATCTTTTCCCTAACGATCTACAACATTCACTTAATTTCTGTCGTTTGCCACTTTCTCTACTTCAAACCCAATTCATTTGGTCATGGAGTAAAACTATTGGCGATTTTCTTTAACCCATTACCAAACGACAAAATTTTAGGGCGGTCCAAATTGAAAGATCCGGCAGACGACAATTTGGAGAGAATGGAATTTTTTATTTTTAGGTCTTTTTGGACGAAAAACATTGTGGAAACTGAAGAAATTGCTTGTCCCAAGCAATTTCTTCATTTTCCACGATGTTTTCCATGGCCATTATATTGTGGGAGTCAAAAAGAGTCATTGTGCGGTGATGGGTTAAATGTTGTGTGTAAGTGAATCCCCACCGTGCCAATATTGCCACTGGATTCTCGTTCGAGGAATTATGAATTCCAGTTTATGTACCGATATTTGTTTAAAGTGACATTTCACATTAATTAAATTTTCATTTTTCAAAAGTATATCTTGATGCAAAGATTGTTTATTCTATTGCGTAGAAATGCTATCAGTATTTTGAAGTTGTTATTTATAAGCGAAAAATACGCCTTTAAAGTTGAGACAGAAATGACAAATTCTATATAAATCTGAACTGTTGTCCACAGCAGTTTGTCTAATTTTAGCACAAAATATATATTATATTTCTCGTAAACGGTTCAATATTTTGACTTGAAATTTTCAGAATTTCCATGAGAAAAGATGCTCTTCCAGATAAAATTAAAGTAAAATTTATGTAAAATGATTGTGAAATGTCACTTTAAAGGTTGTCGAATTCTATCGACATATAGAATATTCTAATACAAAATTTTAGGTTGGTCAATTTTCAAAGATGGTGTAGACGACAAAATGATTGTTAGGCCTGTACCAGGTATTGCACTGACTTCCAAAATGAACTGAAAACAATGTTTTGCTCTATTCATAAAACTTTATTTCCTGTATGTTTATTGTTAACAACAAAGTAATAATATCTCAACAAGTCGATAATTCTAGAATTTGATATGATCGACACTTCTCCCAAACAATCCCTGGTTCCGACAACCGTTAAGGCCCTTGCTTTGGACAACGCTGCCACAAAGATGCGTTTTATTGTATTGCGTTTTATTGTGCACACTTCCCGCTTTCATTTTGGAAAGGTTTTCAGAATATCCTTTTTCAATTTACATCTAGAAAGTTCAATGAAAGTAAAGCGTTCGATTGTTTGTTCAGAATAACATTATTTACAAAATTAGGACTGTTTTATTGTTTACACTAGGGGCATACGAAACTTTAAAAAGTTAACAGTAACTTTTAGAAACATTTTCTGTGCACGATGCTAGGACCACATTCGTCATACTCTTGTTTCGTTATCCACATACTCTGGAATGTTGAGAGGGAGCCCAAGATCGAGCCGCCGATCCACACAGAGTACTTGCGTTCTGGTGGCGCGATCACTTTTATTCGCATGGTGTTGGGTGCCAGCTGACTCAATTCTCTCTGCATCCGGTCTGCCAGGCCGGGATACATCGTCGAGCCACCGGAAATAACGACATTGCCTAACAAATCTTTACGAATGTCAATATCTGACTTCATGACGGAGTTGTAGACTAGCTCGTGTGCTCCAGCACTCTCCATGCCAATAAAGGATGGCTGGAACAGAGCTTCTGGCGCTCTGAACCTCTCATTGCCGACAGTGACAACTTGTCCATCAGGCAGTTCATAACTCTTCTCAATAGATGAGGATGTAGCAGCATTCTCCATCTCTTGTTCAAAGTCCATAGCAACGTAACACAGTTTCTCTTTCATATCTCGCACGATCTCCTGTTCGGACGAACTTGTAAAGTTGTAACCTCGTTCATGAAGGATTCTCTGTAGATGTTGGGTTAGATCTCTTCCAGCTAGGTTGAGACGTTCTACAGCGTGTGGTAGAGCATAGCCTTCATATATCGGCACGACATGTGACACGCCATCCCCGGAGTCAAACACGATACCTGTAGTCCGGCCCGAACCGTACAGTGACAACACGGCCTGGATCTGTACGTAGAAGGCCGGCGAGTTGAACGTCTCAAACATGATCTGAGTCATCTTCTCTCTGTTAGATTTAGGATTTAATGGCGCCTCGGTGAGGAGCGCGGGATGTTCTTCTGGAGCCACACGGAGCTCGTTATAGAACGTGTGATGCCATATCTTCTCCATATCGTCCCAGTTGGTGACAATCCCATGTTCTATAGGGTACCTAAGTGACAAGATACCTCGCTTGTTCTGCGCCTCGTCTCCCACATACGAGTCCTTCTGTCCCATCCCGGGCATGATGGCGGTGTATATGGGTCGCCCCGTAATGGCCGGAAATACGGCACGTGGGGCGTCATCTCCGGCAAATCCCGCCTTACACATACCAGAACCATTGTCTATAACCAAGGCTGCAACGTCGTCATCCATTATTGTGTTGATACTCATAACGAAACTTGTAAAAGTGATCTGCAGAGAAAAATAATGTAATTATTTAATAGACATAAATTAGATATATTTATTTTCTAGAACTTAAAATATACTTTCAGCTTGCTACGGAACGGCTATACATTAAGGGCCTACATACTGCATACGATAGTACGGGAAAGAGACAGACCGACAAAACAAGGGAATATATGGAGGAATAAACATCAAATGGGTAGGGAAGAAACAAAAGGATGTAATAGAAAGTGCATTAAAGACTTTAGGCCTACATAACTTGCCTAAGCGATTGGAACACAATAGCTACAGGTCATTGTGGTGAAAAATGCAAAGTAGTCCAATGTAACTTAATGTTTTGAAATAAATTAATTGTTGATGAATTACTCTGAGTAAATAAGTAGATTGTGGCATTAAACGTAGATGAGAGAAAAGGAGTCAATAATGATTTTGACTTAAAAAAAAAAAAAACAAAAAAACAAAAAAAAAAAAAAAAAAAAAAAAGATAAAAAATTGTCCTTTTGATTAGACACATACAAACTAGGAAGGCCGTGTGGAAAAGGGATTAAAAAATGACACATCGGAAAAAGAACAATAATGAAGATGCCACTATTTGGTTGTTGTTGTTTTTAACACAGAGCATTTTTTCTTTTGATTTCAGAGACAGTGCAGATCTAGATGGTATTCAACTTAACTTTATAATTATACACGTTTTTAATTACAAATTAAAAAAAAACCTACTTACTTTTGTGTTTGTTAATTTCAAATGATTCCTTTTGATGTTGTGGTAACTTTGTTTGAATCAATGCCGCTTTCAAACAATATTTATACATTTTATATGTGCGTACTTCCAAGAACTACCAGCTAAATATGGTCAAAATGATCCATATTGACTGGGTATCTATAATTAGCAATGATCTTAGACTACCCGTCATTTCTGATCTGGATCCGGTCTAGATTTAAACCTCACCAAAACTTGACATGGTTTTGACGATCCTCCTATCATTCACGTGTTTGAAAAATATTTGAACATCATTGAGTGAAAAGAAGAATATGATTATATAATTATGTCATAACCAATAATTTATCACTTTCTCTAAATATTTGCTTAACATTTAGCCCATTTACTTAAAACTGGATTTTTACTCGTCTTGAACCACTATATACGGATCAGTTGAAAATGTGTCATTTTGGGAAAGAATTAATACTTTCTCAAACAAGACAAAGTTTTGCCGTCCCTAATATAAATTCATGCTTTGGAAAACATTCATGATTGTCAATGCAAACGAATTAAGTGATGATAACTAACGTTTGAATCTTTTGCATCATTATTTTATGTGCTGTATTTTACTCAAATAATTTTCTCAATTTTATCGTCTGCAGAAGCTCTAAATGGACTGGTTTACAATTTTGGCGTTGTTTTTTTTTTTTTCGGAAAGGGTTTGTGGGGTAATATTGTTAGTCATTTCATGACCGTTGTAGTAAAATGTAATGATTAAACCTGGGACATGCTGATACTAACTATGGGATTATCAACATAAATATTTCTTGTTTTGTCTAGATATTTTCCATTGTTTAGATATCTTTTCTATATCAACATCCAAAATGTTGTTTGCAGCAGCTCTCTAAAGCAGTCCATATTTTTGCATCTTTTGAAAGGTTTGTATAGGCCTTATGCAGGCCCGTAGGAACAGGGGAGGGGGTGGGGGGCTAGCCCCCCTCCCCCCAAAGTTGGCCAAAAATGCCAAATTTTCCTTATTTCACACTGAAAATTTTGGGAAAATTAAATTTAGCACCCCCCCCCCATATTCAGACAGTGAGGCTTTAGGCCCCCCCCCAATATGAAATTGCTTCCTACGTGCCTGTTATGGCCCGCTATTCGGTGAATCTATTAAGCAAGACAGCAAGCTTCTAAAGGGGTATTGGATTTGACTACAGCACGTTGGAGAGGGAGTATACCTACCTCATTTTATTAAGATTGACCCATCTTGCTTGATAGCAACCACGTTGTTCTATTTTTGTTTATATTTACATTTCTATAAATAACTGTGACCCTTTTATCCATATATGGAACGCCCTTATGATTCAATACCTTAAAGGGACATTTCATTCCAATTTCAATTTTATAAAGTATGTCTTGATGCCAAGGTTGGTTATTCTAATGAATATAAATACTATTGGTTTTTTGAAGTTGTCGCCAATAAGCGAGAAACACGCATTTAAAGTTGAGACATAATCGATAAATTGCATATAAATCTGAACTGTTGTCCACAACAATTTGTTCAATTTTAACACAAAAATATAAATTTCTCGTAAACGGCGCAATATTTTGGCTCGAAATTTTTCGAATTTTCATAAGGAAATATGCTCTTTCAGATAAAAATAAAAGTAAAATTTATGACAAAAAATTCTGAAATGTCACTTTAAAAGGAGTGAATGACAGAAAATAAATAATAGATCCAAAATGAATATTTATATGCGATTTAACCCTTTCCTAAACAAGATCTGGTATTACCGTCCTTAATATAGAAGGCTTTGGGAAAAATTGAGGCAAAAGAAGTGAATTATGCTGTTAATCAGCATTTTCTCCTTCTGTCTTAATATTTCCTGCCTAGTGTATACAGATCCAATACTTTTCAACATCAGTTTTGTCATCCGTAGCAGCTTTCAAGATGTACCTCCGTACCTTTTGTTTGGGAAAGGGTTCAATTAATAACGATTTTAGCCCTTTATCGAAGCACAGATGAAAATTACTAATCCATGTAAAAGAAAATTAATGGAAGTGTTTCTTAACGGTAGATGTTTATACCGGCCATTTTTCCTTTTCATTTTTTATTGGTAAAAAAGCTTTTTACAAGACATTTTCACAAAGTTTTCAGTTGTTTACATGAATGCGCCGTGTCACATGAAGAATGCATATTGAAACATCGTAAATGGAAAAAAAAACAAACAAAAAAACAACAACAACAAAAACACAAACAAAAGCAACCCTTTCCCAAACCAGATATTTTCGGGGGTCATTTCTAGCTGTGATATAAATTATAGTAGGTTATCAGAGTACGTCACTCTTCTTTTATGTAATTCGTACACATACACGGCCGCTTATCTACTAAATCACAACATTTTGTTGTGTATGAAAAAAAGTTTAGAGGATATCCGGTTGGCAGTTAGAGGAGCCGACAAATCGGCGGGTGAAAGGTGAGTCTCGTCTTTTAATCGAAATGTTCTTGTTTCTAGCTCGAAAATCAAAAATCGGAGAATGTCATACAACCCTTTATTCATTTTCACATATTTGTGAGCCCCATCCAAACCCCGATTCCCAGAGATTGAACGGAAATTCATTTTCTCCCGTTGCAAGGGTAGCCCCAATATTGACATTTCGTCAATCCTGATGAGCGTTTGTCCACTTTCTGAGGATGGATGGTCCAAAACCTGTGTGTATTATGAAATAGTTATATGTAAATTACATCGCGCAAACAATATTTTAATAACTTACTGTCGATCTTTGAAGAAAATCAGTTCTTCCGGTCAGTTTGTGCGTTAAAGGATAGGTTGTGAGTAAGAGGATAGGTTGTGATTTAGAAGACAGAATGCATTCATCGCATTTAATACCATTTGTCATTGTTTATATGCGAATTAAGCCAAACCGAAATACTCTCATTACTAGACTAGTCTTGTCCAAAGATTTAACCCTTATTTCACTTAAGATTCACGTTGTCATTTTTATTTGACAGAGTACGAGTTCATTGTGATATGATATAGAAAAACCCTTTTTACACACCAGTTATATATATCATATTACATTATCTCATCTAAATGAATGTAAGGTTCTTATGCATAATAGATTTATAACAATGTTTGATATAAACATTCACTATCCTTTGTGTTTCTTTCTGTCTGTCTGTCTGTACTCTGTGCGTCTTCATGTGAACTTTTATACCATTCAAAGTAAATACTGTGCAATATTCCAACCATTTTTAATGCTCTAAAGTAGCCTCTTTAAAATATAATGCGTAAGAAGTGGAAAAACCGGAGACAATAAAGACGTGTCAAAAATACAGGTATGTAAATCTTGTTTATCCATAGATCTTCTTGTTTATTGATTCAATATGTTTAATATTAAGTCATCAATCATATAGGCCTACGAATTGATACATTAATAAATTTGCAAGTTGTAACATACATTAAAGATGAACTTTGTGAAATCCGTACTTTATCACTTTTGTCAACTTCAACGATGGTTTGTCTAGGTACAAACCACGTCATCGTTAAAAAATGTCCACGCATGCCTCGCTTCCAAAATATTGTAAAGTTCCTGCAGCTTATTGAATAAGCGATAAAAATAGCATAATCTTTCTCCACTGCATACATCCCGTATCAGATTAGTCTGATCTCATTTGTGGCGAGGAATTGGGTCAACTCGTCTGAAAATCAACAAAAGCAAATTATTAACCTTGGAAGCAAGAAATTCACCGCAAGCATGCAGCTTCATATCAAGCAGAAACTAACGACGGTAAATAACCTTTTAGAAGTGAATGCAATGTTGTAATAATCATTTTTGAGATCATTCCATACGAAAATCAATGACACAAAAATTATCACTTTACCTCTCTTAATTAAAAAGATTTATGACCATTTGAAGTTCATACAAAATCTGTCGAATCTGCAATATTGCGTGTAGAATTCTTAACATCATTCAATACTCCAAAATAAAAGACCACTAAAATACTTGGATGACAGATCTAAGTTTGTCTACTTGTCTGGAACACTTTTCAGTACTTACTTTATATATTTAGGGACACTACTTGTATCCAGTTCAAACAGTGAGTTTTCAAAACAGCGAGTTTGTCACCTAATCTGGACACACCAGGAACATGAGGAAAGGTGTTGAAATCTGATATGGAACAACAAATCTATTGTAAATATTTTAATAATTGCAAATACAACTTACAAAGTTTGATAACAGGCATATCTCACACCACCAACGTTTTAAAAATCTTTCCAAAACAGCTACATTTTAGGTTGGTCCAATTTGAAAAATGCTGCAGACGACAAATGGATACTAATACCAAGATGGTTTATAAAGAGAAGTAGTACAGAAAATACTGAGACAACGGGAGAAATTGCTGATTAACAGTAATCTCTTCTTTTGTGACAATACTTTACAATCCCTTTCTAGTAAGTACGTTATATCATGCCTTGTATGAGAAAGGGTTAAAGAATCTCATTTACACATCATATTGTAAAAGCATCGGAACAAGAGAAAATCGATTTCCTTCATAAATATTTCTTCAAAAATCCTATCCCATACAAGATATATTTTATAACTTCCTTGTAAAATAATTTCGGAAAACATCGAGAGAAAGAAGAAATTGTTGATTATCAGCCCTTCCCTCAATATTTACGCCCTGAAACATATACTTCTCACATCTGTAACTCTTTATAAATAAAGCAGTCCAAAATTGTGTCATTTTGAAAACACTTTTCAAAACACTTGACCCATTACCTAAATGGCTAAATATTTGACTTTTCCGAAGCAAAAGATGTAGCAGACAAGAATATCGGGTGTATGAAATTTTAAAAATAGAACGCACAAACGCCCTCTTAACTTAAATTATCATTTTAAATTATCACACGCAGACGGGCAGACAAGCAGACAATGTTAAAGGTCTGTGTCCCTGATGTATCAATTTACTGGGCGTAAAAATACGTTATGCCTATTTCACTCACCCTTTGAAAATAGACATATCACAGAGTATTTCGGTTTGGCTTAATTCGCATATGAACAATGACAAATGGTATTAAATGCGATGAATGCATTCTGTCTTCTAAATCACAACCTATCCTCTTACTCACAACCTATCCTCTAACGCACAAACTGACCGGAAGAACTGATTTTCTTCAAAGATCGACAGTAAGTTATTAAAATATTGTTTGCACGATGTAATTTACATACAACTATTTTATAATGCACACAGGTTTTGGGCCATTCATCCTCAGAAAGTGGACAAACGCTCATCAGGATTAACGAAATGTCAATATTGGGGCTACCCTTGCAACGGGAGAAAATGAATTTCCGTTCAATCTCTGGGAATCGGGGTTTGGATGGGGCTCACAAATATGTGAAAATGAATAAAGGGTTGTATGACATTCTCCGATTTTTTATTTTCGAGCTAGAAACAAGAACATTTCGATTAAAAGACGAGACTCACCTTTCACCCGCCGATTTGTCGGCTCCTCTAACTGCCAACCGGATATCCTCTAAACTTTTTTTCATACACAACAAAATGTTGTGATTTAGTAGATAAGCGGCCGTGACATACGGTTGACCAGGATCCATATTTATCTTCAGTTATTTCTACATGACATGAGACCAATGTTAAAGAGCAGTAACGATTCTGATCACATTGCACTTCTAAAGCCGCGTTCCCATTGCCGACCAAATCAACCCGATCGCATAAATTCCCCGATCAAACCCGATTTAACTCGATCAAATGTATCTACGCGACCTCTTCTGTATTTCTTGTCGATTAATTCCCAATCATTATTGCCGACCACGCTCGATCGTCCCGATCACTCTTGCCGACCAAGTTCGATCACTACTCGATCGCTTGATCGAACTTGATCGAGTTGATTTGGTTGGCAATGGGAACGCGCCGTACAGGCTTATCTGGATACAATTTGTAGTCTAAAATGCTGAAAAGATCCCTTTTCCAGACACCATGCTCAAATACATCTGACGATAGGTCCCCGCGATAGGCAGGTGGCTTATGAGCGAATCACTAGATTTCTTTTGTTTTTCTTATTCCCTATAAATATTTTCCATATTACTTAGGCCTACCAAATTCTTTTGTCAGTAAATTAGTAGTTTGCATATTTTTTATTATTATTATTTATCATTTTTTTAACAGAATGAAGATTTTAGTACACGAGGAAGAGTTAAATGTGATAATAATACCAGTTTGTGAATCATGTAGGCATACAAAATTTGAGAAACCTCGAAATCTTTGTGTCTAACCATATAAGGTAGAACTCCATATCATGTAACCCTTTCCGAAAGGGCATTTTGGGGCAGTCTTATTCAAAATGTGATGCAGACGACAAAATGAGACTTAATAAAGATCGGATTTGTGTGAATGGAAAACAATGAGAAAATGCTGATTATCACCATTTTCGTCTTTTGTCCCTATGTTTTCCCAAACCTATTCTATCAGGGACGTCAAACACAAGTCTTGTTTGGAAAATGGATAACCGTTTTCCCAACATTATATATAATGGACTGGTCCAAAATAAAATGATTCCCAGACGAATAAGAGATAACTTTTATTCCAGTGCGAAGAAAACGTCAATAATGGAAAATGAGAAATGCTGACTGGTCAAAGAAAGATTTGCAGGCAACAAATAAGTGTGAACGACCAACTTAAAATTTGGATTTTAGTGCGTAGAAAACGTCAAGAGAAAAGGAGAAATGTTGAGTGATTTGCGTTTTCTTCCTTCCCCTCGATGTTATCTAGAACTTATTTCGTTATGGTCTTCAAACCAAGAATATTAAACAACAAAAAAAAAAAAAAAAAAAAAAAAAAAAAAAAAAAAAAAAAAATTAACGAGAGGGGTATAATTGGCATAACTTCATATGACCATTTCAAATCTTAATCATTTACCAGACGGCAAAATTTTAGGCTAGTCCAAATTCAAAGATGTGCTCGGACGATAATTTCTAGTGAATGTACAGTCAAGGGACATAATTGTTCATCCACTACGTAACGTCAACGTCACAACAACAAAACTAACTTAACATTTCAAAACCATGTAACTTTGTAACTATTGTGCTTCCTACCTTAAAATTTGGTCAAGTTTCCGTTCATTCTAATTACTTCTTGTATTCGTATTGGGATTGCGTTGTATAAGTCTTTAACATAGTTTACCGGGATGTTTTCCCAGACCTGTCTGATTGCATCCATCAGTTGTTTTGGGGTGTTTATATGTGTTGCCTGTGGTTGGATAGCTCTCTTTATTTTAAGGCAAATGTTTTCTATTATATTTAAATCAGGGGATTGTGCTGGCCATTCTGTATCAAAAATATTGTGGTTTTCCTTAAATTCGTTAACGATTCTTGCCCTATGAACTGGTGCATTATCATCCATGAATATGTATCGAGTACTTTATTTCGACGCATCACTATTACGACGCCATTTTTGTTTTGACCTCCCTTTCGATTAGACAACACCGGATGACGTCATTCTTGTGCACGCCTGTCAGTATATTCCAAGGAGATTCCTTGGGGAGAATGGAGATGGAAGTTAGGGATATAGAAGTACTATTTCAATTATGTTTTATTTGAAACACTTAAAAATCCTATTTTTTCTTATGACCATTTTTCCAAGTTCTTAAAATTGTTATTTTCGGTAAATTTATGAAAATGAAAAGCAGACCAGCGAACATCAGCAATATTGTTATTTTTAGAAAGTCACGTGGCAGTCATGTGCAATGTAACGTGATTTCATAATGAATATTTCACTGTTTAGTAAGACGTACTCGTTATCCCCATTTTGTGTGATTGACAGAATAGCCTTGAACAAAAATGTTGTTTTGAAATGCTTACTCGTGCTATTTTTTCTTTGTTTTCTTTAAAAAAATTTCAATGCAAGTGTAGGGATTTCTCTCCTACGTCAATGACAACAGTTTGGTCAGGAGTAAAGCCTCTTAAGTATTTAGCTTTCCAAATTTTGTATCAAAGGGTTGGTTATAGAATTCCATACTGCTGTGTAGTGGTTCTAATAGAGGCCCTTTATCCCTGCATAGTTGATAAGCACATCTTTATTTATTCATAAACTATTTTCACATATATCGTTTCCTAATATGATGTACTGCTTTCTCAGAATGAAAAGAGAACAGTACTTTCGTTTTTGTAAAGCTAAATATAGAAACAAAACAAATGCGTCGTTTCTCTGTACTCTCACATCCGCCATGTTGGAACTCACTACCCGATATTTTTTGAGATTTTCATTTCAAAAAAGTTTTTAGTGATATCAAAAAGTTTCTGAAAGATGAATGAATGAATGAACTTTATTTTTCAATGGTAAACAAATGTTTTTCATTTCTACTTGATTTCTTAATTATTGATTGTTTCTTAGATGCGTCGGAACTAAGTACTCTAGGATAGTTTTGGTTACCAAAATGCTGGGCTATTACAGGCCATAGGTGATTGTCTAATATGTCAATGTATTTAGCAGCATTTATATTTCCTTCAACAACAGTCAAAGTTCCCATACCTTGGTAGCACAAGCAACCCCAGATCATAATACTGACCCGCCTACTTGCATGGGGACAAACTAGATGGGGCTGGTCCTTTTCATCATCTTTTCTCCAAATGTGAACTTTACTATTTGCATCTATCACGATCTGAGACTCATCACTAAATATCCAGCTCTACCAGTGTTCATCCACAGTCCAATTCTTTCTCTCTTTACACCACAAAACCCGTTTTTTCCTATTCACCTCCCTGACAACCACCTTCTTCTTTATTGCTCGTCGCTTGAACCCCAAATCAGTAAGTTTTCTCTTTACAGTTTTACTTGAGAAAGAGTGGTCCCTACCCTCATTAATCATGGAGGTTACATCCTGAAGCGATCGTCTTCTGTTGGTTTTTACAATCCGTGAAAGTTGACTTTCATCTCTTTTAGTAAACAAACACTTCCTACCTCTTCCTGTCCTATTTTCTACACATCCATAATGTTTATATTTTCTTAAAATACTCAAGTGAATTGTTGAACGTGGTATCTGGAATATTTCTGCCAATTTGTATTGAGAATTTCCCTCTTGGTAAGTTTTTATTATCAAATTCCTGATTTCAGTGCTGATTTCTGATCTTTTGGTCTCCATGTTTACATTCTATTTTTGTTCTATTTTCAATAACCATGACATCATCAAAAAGTGTGATGACGTCATCAGCATAAAACAAGCTATCATGTGATACCAAATTTGTCACATGATATTTTTCCAATAATGTTTATTTTTAGAACAAAGTTGAAGGGATTTAACTAGAACATTACAAATTTGTGGAGTGGATGAACAATTATGTCCCTTGACTGTAATTTTACAATTGTCATTTATCCCTTTCCCAAACGACAAAAATTAGGGTGGCCCGATTCGACAGCTGCTGAATACGACAAATCATATGTGAATAAAGATATGATTTGTGTACAATATAGCAGAGAAAATATTGAGGCAAAAGGAGAAACTGCTGGTTATCAGCAGTTTCTTCTTTTGTTTCAATGTTTTCCCAAGCCTATTCTATTAGGGACGTCAAAACCAGGTCTTGTTTGGGAAAGGGTTATTTGGCGAAGAAAAAAAATGTGGGAAATGAAGAAATAGCTAGTTATAAGCAATTTCTTCGTTTCCCATGCACAAGGTTTTCCAACGCCATTATCTTGTGGCGCGTCAAAAAGCTTTAGTGTAGGCCCAAGAAATTGGTTAACCTTAGGTATCCTTATTCTGTTGCAAACGTCCAATTGATGGTATTCCACCAACGTTCAATGTTTATGACGATCTGATAAATAGACCAAAAGCCCCACTTATTAGCCGTTTGTTGTAAAAGGGCCTTTGTATTGTTAAAACTTTGAAAATATGTCTGGTGGAGGACGCAATTGTGATCCTCGAACACAAGACCCTATAATGCAATGGCAGATCCAGAGGGGGTTCGGGGGGGCTCAAACGAACCCCCTCTGTAGCCAGATTATTTCATTTTCATGCAGAAATTCAGTCACAATTATTGTGTAATACTAGGAAAAAGAACCTCTCGTATATTCGAACCCCACTAACAGAAATCCTGGATCCACCGCTGATAGGCCTATGTATGTAATGTATTCTTGTCTAGGACGAATGGATAAACAGACTGATACAACGTGCGGTGAACCTGTTCAAGGGAGTATAGAAAATGCTGATAATTGGTATAACGTCGCTTTTCAACAAACACATTGTGACTATAGCTTTAAACAAGCTGTAAACGATAAATCAGTTGTTTGCTGTGCAACTCTCAGAGTCCAAATGGTGCAAGACAAAGCAAAGACAAGAATGTTAAAGCTTCTTTGTAACATATTTGTTCATATGTAAAACAGTCTAATGCTAAACACACTAGAACTACAAGTAGCAAGTAAGAAAATATAACATGTAAAGAATAGATTCATATGATGTCACATGATATCCAGTTAATTTGCCCTGTAAAAATGTGGCCAGAGCTATATAATAGGTAAGAGGGAATGATGGCATTTCTAAACTAAAAGTATGCCCCCGTCACAAAAAGTTTTACGCGTCTGTCTGTTTGTATGCAAAAATTGCCAGAACTTATAGACCAAAGTGATCATGCTGATAGGGCTTTCCTATTTCTCATGTATACCTTGTTAAAGGAACTTCCCCGTGACACTAATATGGTCATGCTATTATTGTCAAATCTTTTAACATAACATCTTATTGTCATCAAAATGTAACCAAAACTTGTCAGAATAAAGCTTGTTTAATTAACCCTTTCCCAAACGACAAAAGTTTAGGGTGGTCCTGTTTAAAAGCTTCTTTGGTCGACAAAATTGATGTTAAAAAGGAAGGGATTTGTGTACAATATAGCCCAGAAAATATTGAGACAAAAGAAGAAACTGCTGGTTATCAGCAGTTTCTTCTTTTGTCTCCATATTTTCCTAAGCTTTTCCTATTAGGGACGTCAAAATCCGGTCTTGTTTGGGAAAGGGTTAACCCATCACCACACAATGACTCTTTTTGACTCCTTACAAGATTATGGCTTTGGAAAACATTGTGGAAAATGACAAAATTGCTTGTGACAAAGAATTCCTTCATTTTCCACATTATTTTCTATACAAAGAGACCAAAAAGTGTAAAAAAATTCAGTCAATTTACATTGTCATCTGCAACTTCTTTGAATTTGGACAAGTCAAAATTTTGTCTTTTGGTAATGGGTTAAAGCTGTAACATGGAGGTTTTAGAAGATGTGCTGCAATATCTTCGTCAAAAATTCAAGACAACCCACAACAAATGTTAGTATAAGGAACAACAAATTCAATTTGCCACCATTCCGTCTTATCTAGAGCTCTACTTTGCACAACACAACAACCATATCATTGGTTATGTCCATAAATGTTGTAACTACAGCTCGGATAAACTGTTGTTATGAACATAACCAGTGATACGTTTTAACCCTTTCCCAAACGACAACATTTTAGAGTGGTCCACTTCAAAAACTACCTCAAATGACAAAAGTAATTAAAGATAAAATTTGTGTGGAATATGGCACGGAAAATATTGAGACAAAAGAAGAAACTGCTGATTATCAGCAGTTTCTTCTTTTGCCTCAATGTTTCCCCAAGCCTTTTCTCTTAAGGACGTCAAAACCAGGTATTGTTTGGGAAAGGGTTAATTCATATGGAAATAGGCTTTCCAAGACAACAATTTTTAAGACTGGTCTAACTTAAAAGGAACTACAGACTCTATTGTCTTTGAGTTTCAGAATTCATAAATGATTAAGGTAAAATGTGTTGGGAGAAAGGCAGAACTTTTCAGTTGGCCATTTTCTTATATGAGTTACACATGTGGTAACAAAAGCTTGTCTATAATAAGTATTTGATAGTTAGGAAACAGTTGAAAGCCAAAAGAGATATAATGGTTACAGAACAATATATCTTTGGCTCTATTCAAAAGTATTTTGATCAGTGGTGTTTCTCAACGATGACATTTTGTCACTGTCTTAGTTTGAGCTCTGTACTGACAACACACATCAGATGAGATAAAGTGAAAGTAACAAAATATTGGTAAGGTAATTACTGGATGTTTCTCTTCTAAAATAGTAAAGCGGTAAAATGGAAGTCAAAGACTCTCAAACAGCAAATTTTGATATATTGGTGAACATTGAGAAATTGATACATATGTAACCACTGGCGTAGCTAGCCAAAAATAAAGTGTAGGCAAAACGCATGCCTATTGTATCAGGGAGGTTTGATGGTGGGCTCCATACTGCTGGGGTGGGTCTTGTGGGGACATCCCGGAAAATGTTTGAAAATTCAATGTAGATGCATATGAAATAAATACCAAATGCCCACCTGGAGCCACGAATGACCATGGTGGGTATTTGGTATGTATTCAAATGGCGATTCAGGTGTTTATTTCAAGAGAAACAAAAATCCACATTTCTTAAAAATATTTAGCAATGTGTACGCAATTGCGTTTGCATACAGGTTGCTACGCCTATGGTAACAATTTTGATACTTTGGTCTAAACCTCAGGGCAAGGTATAATTACATATAAGAGACAGTAGACCTAAAATGCTTGTCATGAAATCTGTGATTAAAATATGAGGTATAATTTTATGTGATAAAACAAAAGTAAACGACAAGAAAATGCAATAAAAATGCTGATAGAAAAAAAGCAGAACACATTCTGTATACAAAAACAGAAACTTTCCATAGAATAAAATATTTTTGGTCAAACCCATTGCAAACATTTTCAAAAGTAGCATAGTTAAAACGACACAGCCTTTGTGCAAAACACATTTTTGCCATAATTATGATGCCAACATGTAAGGCAAAGGATAGTAAATGAAGTCTATGTTTTCAACAATATTCAAGAATCCCTAAAACAAGAATCAACAATTTATGGTATACTGCATACAGGAAGTGATACAGCAGTTTGTCAACCTTTTTAAACTTAAAAACAATGCAGTATAGCCAATTTTAGAAAAATCCTGGAAGGTATAAACATTGTATATTCAGTCAAAAATGATATAATTCTTGAAGAAATTCAAACAAAATCTACAAGAGTCTAATGCAACAAAGCAAACATAACAAAACAAAACAAAACACATTTTATAAATGGACAAAACACTATACAAAATATCCCCATCCCCCCATACCTGCTATTATTTTTTACCCTTTCCGGAACAAAACCTGGTTTTGACGCCCCTAATAGGAAAGGCTTGGAAAAACATTGAAACAAAAGAAGAAACTGCTGATAACCAGCAGTTTCTCCTTTTATCTCAATATTTTCTATGCCATATTTTACACAAAGCCTGTCTTTAATACCTTCCATTTTGTCATTTGTGACAGTTTTTGAAGTGGATCACTCTAAAATTTTGACATTTGGGAAAGGGTAAACAGAGACAATATATCCAAAATATCAATCTAACTTTGATCATTATTCTTTCTTCTGACATCTAAAATATCAGATCAGAATGCCTGAGACAAGATTAAGTAATCTAGAGCAAACTATTCTCAATTTTCCAACAAAAACCAACTTTTTTTGTAGGATATTAAAAACTACAACTTACTGTTAATCAAGCCTTTGCCTTTTTCATGACAAGATCCGATTTTGATGTCCTTAATATAGAAAATAATTATGGAAACATTGAGGGAAAAGAAGATAATGCTTATACACACAAGTTTTTCCTTTTTCTTCAACATTCTCTGTAGTTTATCAGACAAATTGTCTACTCTTTATTACATTGATCATGTTGTCTGTAATACCTTTGAATTTGGAGTAGCATTATGTTTTTTTGTTTGAGAATGTGTTCAGTGAAATACATTTCACAGAATGCATAAATTTTCCATTTGGACCAGGCTAAATGTTGTGTACAGAAATTATATAGGTACAAATAAATGACATGGCGGAGCATCTCTAGCTATTAGCTAGAGATGCTCTGCTAGGTCATTTATCAGGACCTATAATTTATAACAACCTTTATGTCACTAATAAATAAAGCACTATATACAGCAATATCTTGTCAGTAGGAGACCAAAACCTCGTAACTACAGCTTAAAAAAGCTTGAGGTACGAGATTTTGATCTCCCATTGATGATCTCCAATCATTCATACATACTTTCAAACTTTGATTGTCTACTCTCAAACAAATTCCATCCACAATAAGGCAACTATGTCTCAACATTTGACTAATTTGTTTAGGTTTGCTGTTCTATATAGGGACTCAGGCTAGTTATTTAATCCTTTCCCAAACAAGACCTGGTTTTGACGTCCCTTATTGAATAGGCTTGGGAAAACATTGAGACAAAAGAAGAAACTGCTGATAACCAGCAATTTCTCCTTTTGTCTCAATATTTTCCCGACTCTATCACTCCTGCATCCTATCTTTATTATCATCATTTGTGTTGTCTGCAGCAGCTTTCAAATTGGATCACTCTAAAATTTTGTCATTTGGGAAAGGGTTAAAAGAGACAAACATGTTTAAAATATATCCAGATATATAGAATGAATTTGTCAACCTCTAAAGGTAATTGTTTCTGTCCATCAAGAATTGGCATCAATTTCATTAAGGTCTTCTATTATTCTGGTCTGTATCTGTGCTACCCTTTTTCCAAACACAGTAACAAGGAGCTATTCCTAATGGTGAAAAATCCACACTATCTTCCTATTTTTTTTTGTTAAAGATAAGCGATGTACCACACAATGCTTTATGCTCAGACTGCTCCTAAGTTGTCAAGATACTGAATTAACTATCATGAGCCCCTTTAATAACAAAAAATCCTCCTGTAAAACAAAACTATTGTAAATGCTGACATAATGTACAGACAGTTACAACACTTTTGCATGCATCCTTTGTATCAACATGATGAACTAGAATGATATGCTTAAAGATGAATTTCAGTAGCATTACATACTACTGTTGGAATGGCAAGATTTTTGATATGATTATCTAAGATTTGAAACACAATATAAATGATATAGCATATAATTATGTAAATAAGATTCCATTTTTTTTACTTTAACCCTTTTGCATATGGCGAAATTTTAGGGTAGCCCAAAACAACAGCTGCTGCAGACAACAAAATAGACATTATTAAAGGTAAAATTTGTGAGTAATATAGCACAGAAAATATTGAAACAAAAGGAGAAAATGCTGGTTATCAGCATTTTCTTCTTTGTCCCAATCTCTTTCCAAGCCTTTTCTATTAAGGACATCAAAACCAGGTCTTATTTGGGAAAGGCCTAACAGTATGAAAATAGTTCTATGCCATTTGATTTAAAATAACAGCCACTTTGAGTTAGAATTCTTACAATCCAAACATTGCTTTAACTGTTTCCGAACAATTGTTTCCAGCACAATCCCTGTTTTGACGTCTCTAATAGAAAATACTTCAGGGAAAGAAAACATCTAGACAAAAAAAAAAAGAAATTACAAATACTCACTGTATCATTTCAAGAATTCCATTTGGATACTTAAAAAATCTATATCTAATGAGTTCTATGCTATCAAAAGTGGCACGTTAATTCATTGGTTAAACAGTAAAGAATATCACAGACCAATCACATGGAAAAATGTCGCCAATATCAAAGCATGGATAGCATGATTCAAATGTGGTTCTAAACAAATTCTCATCAATGACTCAATGTAGTAATTACCAATTAACCCTTTCCCAAACAAGACCTGGTTTTCACGTCCCTAATAGATATGGCCTGGGAAAACATTGAGACAAAAGAAGAAAGTGCTGATAACCAGCACTTTCTCCTTTTGCCTCAATATTTTCTGAGCTATTTGTACACACAATCTTTCTTTGGCAGCATTAATTTTGTTGTCTGCAACAGCTTTCAATTTGGACCTCCCGCGAAAATTGTCGTTTGGGAAAGGGTTAAGAGATGTCGAAATGTTAAAAACAGTTAGATGGTTGTTGTAAAGTTACTAAGTAAGGAAGAATTTATGAATTTTGGTCAAAACTCTCACAAATGTGAGCTTAAATCACATAGATCTACATGTACATCAAAGGCACCAATTTATTATGTTTCAAATATCCATCTGTCCAGATTTTTGAAAACCTATGGAAAATAAATTTGAGCTCAATGAGTAAATCTGATAGTCTAACCCATTCCAACTTAATGACACCTTTTGAAGCCCCACAAGATAAAGGCTGTGGAAAACATTGTGGCAAATGAAGAAATTGCTTGTGATAAGCAATTTCTTCACATCTAATTCCATTTACCTGAAATTGTCATCTGCGATAACTTTGAATTTAGATCTATCAAAATTTAGCCGTCTGGTAATGGATAAACCATGTATTCAAGATAATGTCTTGCCTTATTTCATTTTGAAACAAAAAAGATAGTGTGAAACATATTTGAATCACTACCCATACTACATATTGACCAAGTTCTACACATATGTCAACACACTAAATCTGTGTAGTGGGAAGGCCCTGGAATGTGTCATAATTTGTGTCACCATTTTGATGTGGAACATTTCCATTAGAAGTCCTCAAGCTGGCTTCATGATGTCGTAAAGCTTCGTCCAGGATTTCTGTACCAGAGATACGGTTGTTATCTGTTGGTGTGTGTATGTCATTTTCTGTGTAAAAGTTCATGGATTTTTGTTGTTCGCCATATTGGTCGTGTCTGACAGTACCTACAGCATTGTCATCTAGAGAATCATCATCATCCCTGTAATGATTCACAATGGATACATGGAAATTGGCTCTTTCTTGGAAATCGTAAGGAAAATTTAGTGATTTTATTCCAAAGAAGTTAAAACACCAAAAACAAAGACATTTTTGGTACAACTCATGTAAAACCTGCAAAATAGTAATCTAAACTTTGCCTGTAACCTTTGAAATCTTGCCTACATAAACATAATGAGCCGCAATCCAGAACAAGGGCCCTTAAAGCCTTTGAGACAACCATGTTTCCAGATTGGCCTGCACCTAAGTGCTAAGTGTTACAGGTCACAATGGAATTATTTAAAAACAACATGGATCCTGATCAGACTGTGCGTATGCACAAGCTGATCTGGATACAGGTTGTTCTCAAATGCCATAAAGGACCTTTTTCCAGATCTGCGCTTGTATGCTTGCAATTAGACTTTTCTTACACATTGACGGCACATGCACTAAAGATCAATGTGCAATAACTGTTAGAAATATTACAGATTCACAAATCAAAAGAAAAGCAAATAAAGAGACATGTAAAATTATCAATTTTCACCTTTCAGGAGTAAAACAAATTTGTGCTTACCTAGCCTCCCCAATTTCTTCCAATTTCACTTTTTCCAAATATATGGGATTTACGCTGAAAAATAGGAATGAGACTTTTAGGTATGTAGAGATCTATAATGCCCAGACATCGATCTCTCTTTATAACTACATTTAGTTCTGTCACCATGTCTTCTTGTTAAACTTTTAAATCTATAATCATTTCATCTTTTAATTATTTTAAAAAATAATGGATTTTTATGTTTTTTACATCTATCGTTGCATGAGGGCTATTTAACCCATTACCAGACAGCAAAACTTTAGACTATTCCGAATTCAACGATGTTGCAGATGACAATTATAGTCTACGGACTAGAAAATGGTTTTGATGGCATTCTTTGTTAATGCTCGGCATCCATGCTAGTAATATTCTTTGGGGTATGACAAAACCTCCCAGGGTGGATGCCCAGTCCGAAACTTCGAATTAAGGTCACAGCAAGGTCAAAGGTCAAATGGGTGCAATTTCATATTAAAATAGTCATTGTGATTTTTTTAATTGCTATACATGCTGTATTATTAATTCTAAATGTGCCAAATTTGCTGAAAACTGCACCAGAGACATTATTTTATTGAAAAGATGACTTTTTGTGAATATTTGGACTATTATGGGATAGAAAAATGTACTTTCAAAAGCTAAAAACGGTTTATCTCTGAATATCTCTGAGGTTTTCAGTCTTTTTTTTTCAACGGTATTTGCCACGATGCCTTTGTCATAAGCATTTCTTAATTTGTGAGTGTGTCCTCTACATTGTGTAAGGGTCTGTGTACACTTGTATCGTATATCTAAGAAATAATCCAAGTTCTACCGTGGTCTATCTTTATTTAACCACGGCTCTCGGTAATGGAGCGAAATTTGCCACAGGGTCCGTTGTCGGTGTAACAAAATTCCATTCAATTTAGAAGGTCGGTAAGTGTCCCAAATGATATCTAGTGAGTGCAATACTCAATTACATGTTATGCTTATCCTACTTCATAACGTCTGCTACAAGTATTAAAGCTAGACAACTGCACTTGAAATGGCAATATGTTCCTGTTCTGGAATGGCCGCAGAAGTAGCATCTCGTCCAAAACTTTTCTTATATCATTGAATCGTGCCGTAATAAACCTATTTATGCTAAAACAAACCAATGGCAGTGGTCAGAACAGAACGGTGAATGCAATGTCGTTGTCATCGTTGTAGTCTTCCTATTGAAATGGTTGCTCTGAAGTCTATTGGTACTTAATTACATTCTAGTGGCTGAAGCAGTGCTATTGTAGAGGCTGATAGGCGTACAGCTTTAAAAGTGTAACTGCAGAATTATATTTGTATGTTTCTTATGTTTCCAGAACAAGACCAGTCCAGATATCAAGTAATATGTACAAGTACATTAACCCTGTCCCAAACGAGACCTGGTTTTGACGTCCCTAGTAGAAAGAGCCTGGTGAACAAAAGCATTCCACCTTAAGTGCGAGGGTTGTCCCAATAAATCGTAGACACATTAAATAACTTATCTTTTTGACGTCGCACAATGTTTATATTTTGTGTGAATATAGTTTTCCATTTTCGAATTAATCTTAACCAGTTGTACCTATAAAACGGTGGGTAACCCACGTGACTTTTGGGAAGCGTTAACACCGAAAAAAATCGTCCGCTTCAGGCTATGTTTTGTTTAATTTCTCTTCTTATACTCTATTATACTCTATCTAACTCACCTTGCTTCAAATCCAGTGGTTTCTTTAAACATTCGAGCCAAAGTATTTGTGAGTGCAAAACGAAAGTGGGAAGCGTTCACGTTCACCGACAAAAACTTTCGCTTGAATGTTTGAAGAAACCACGGGATTCGGAGCAGAGTGAGTTACAAACGGGGATAGCCCTCTCAAATGCGCGTTCCGTGCACTTTATCTCGTCAAAATCAATAGAGTTTAAGCTGAGAAATTATACAAAACATACCTTGAAATGGACGATTTTTTCGGTGTTAACGCTTCCCAAAAGTCACGTGGGTTATCCACCGTGTATAAATACTTCGTTCAGATGCCCTTTTAGTCGGTTACTTTAAGCGCGTAATGGTCACGCGGCGCACGTAAAAATTGCGTCTTTTCTGCTCGTTGTACCTGGTAAATTGGTGTGACTTAACAGATTGGTTCCTATTTCTGGTAAAAAACGTTTACGTAGCCGCATTGAGCATATAATGCCTTTTAGTTGTGCCAAATTTAAAAGCATTGACGTCATTTATTTTCCAATTAAGATAGATTAAGCGAAAATGCATAACAATTTCATAGACGTAAAACGACGGTTTTTGTGAAAACGGCGGCGCACTGTAAAGTTGTCCTCTTTTTGGTAGAGAGCAGTATGGAACATAGGACTCTTTAATGAAAACGAAACAAAAATATTTAGCCTTGTGTCGAGGGTGCATGTATGGACATTTTTTCAAAGAGACATTTCGATGTTGCTTCTCGGAGAAGGCCGATTTTATGAAGAAAACAAGCCTGAAAGAATACAGAAGACTTCACTCACTACAAAAAAATGGCAAACGGTATAGGGAATGGCAAACGAAACAGACTTTTAGATAGTAAATGTTCAAGAAGACATTTGAATGCTTTCAACATTACAAGTACCTGATTGGTGTGTATAATGTTCAATCATAACACAAGAAAATTAGATTCGGATGGAACATTTGGATCATTTATGTGTTCATGTCCCGGTGAAAATGTGACGTTATCATTATACGACGTTGTGACGTGCGCCGCGGATCTGTGTATGCCTTTGCTAAAAATTATATTAAGTATATATTTTGTATGAAATATGCATTTCATTTGATTTTTGTCAAAGTGGTGTCAACATGTGTGGGCCTATTCTAGCGAAAAAATAGAAATATCTTTCGAGCGGTTTTTGTTTTATCGAACTTGTCTACGATTTATTGGGACAACCCTCGTATGACATATACATGTATTTTGTTGGGACAATGACAACAAGATTTATTTCAACACCTTTCAGACTGAAGATTGCTCGGATGTGTCAGTAAAATATTGTCATTGTAAAGGGGAAGAAAGGGTTATAGATTGCCAGTCTTGAGGAAATTGCGCCTTGTAATCAAGAGCAAATACATGTACATGTTTTATAATCAAAGCCAGCAGCACAGACGTCCTTATAATACTAGAAGACCTGAAGGTCTTGAGTCGCTCCACAGGCCTGAATTTCATGTAATATTTAATCAAAGTTTTGATTAGATTGTTCAATGCTTGTGTTTCATAGAGCAAAAAGTTAAAAAACTGGATTGTTCAAAATGTTTGGTTCTTCAAGCAAAGAAAGTAAAACTATATGTTTGCCATTTGAGAAAGGGTAAAAGGAAATGGAAGAGCATTCCAGCTTAGGATGATACTAGCAATTAAAATTTTCCATCTTCCAAACAGATCTAAATTAACAGACCATTGATTACTCCAAAATATTTCATATTTCAAAAAATAGATTTTGAGCTAAAAATAGATCTGGGGAAATACCATATTCCAAAATTAATGCAAATGGCTGATAAAACCCGAATTTCTTGTAATATATCAAGTCCAAGTTTTGACTAAATTTTTCAATACTTGTTGCTCTTAAAGCAATTACAAAGTAACTAGAAAGCTGAAAATACATTCATATAAGATTTATTGGTTACCATGCTTTGTCTTTATTAGAGTGAGTTTGGCTGTTAGAGTGAAAAAAAGTTACAATTAGCAATTTTGTCAAATTGAAAGGCATATAACTGAGGATTTTATATTCCTATCTATCTAAGAATCACACTGAAGCAAGATCTTAACTTCACCTACATCTTGTTTAAGTATTGACCTGATTGTTCAATATTTGTGGATGTAAAGAGTGCAAAATCAAAGTCGAAAACAGCAATTTTGTCAAATTCAAGGGCAGAAAAATCATGATTTAAGACTCCATGAAGCTGAAAATTACACCCATGCAAGATCTTATGGCCAGTAAGATTACATAAAAGTTTCGTATTGATTGGTGGATATTTATGGTTGTTTGAGTAAAAATAAGGTCAAAAACAGTAATTTTGCCAATTTCAAGGGCACATAAATCAAGACATAACATTCGGATCAAGCTGAAAATTGCACTGATGCAAGATCTTATCGGCACCAACATTCTGACCAAGTTTTGTCTTGATTGATAAATATTTGTAGTGGCTAGAGTGAAAACAAAGTCAAAACAGCCATTTTTTAATTCAAGGGCAGGTAACTCCAGACTTTCTGGTCCAATCAGAATTAATTTTAGGAATCTGATAGAGTACCACCTAGGGATCATTCCTGTGAAGTTTTATTGAAATCCATCAAGTAGTTTCTGAGGAGAAGATTTTTAAAGAAAAAGTTGACGACCGGACGGACGGACGGACGCACGCACGCACGCACGCACAACGGACACAGCGCCATGACAATAGCCCGCTGGCCTGAAGGCCAGTGGAGCTAAATCAAAGCCCTGAAGGGCCGGAAAGTCGCTACAACAGAATTATTTGTAAAACAAGATTTGCTTTTCATGATCCTATCAGAGGATGCTTTGAAGTATTGAATGAAATGTATGTATAAAGGGTAAACCTTTAACAATTGAAGTAGTGCAATTGTAGAATTAATTTACATCAAGAATGAAAAGGGAAAATTGGCAATAACTCCACAACATTATCAGCAGAGTTCTATTTTTGTACAATACACTTCTACATAATGACACCATCCACCTATGAAGTTGCACGAATCTACCTCCCATAATTTTTAGTAATGCTCTTGACAAACAATTATATATGAAAATCAACAAAGGGCAAAAACCCAAAAATATGATTGACAGAGTATCAATTCTTACCTATGAAGTTTTATGCCATGTAAACAAGACCTAGATCTCCATTTTAAGTACGCAAAATATATTTTGTCAAAATGACGATAAAGTTTATAAACGATGACCGAACTCGTGATTAGATCACATTCTATAGAAACAAATTGAAAAAAATAATAAAATGAAAGAACAAAACAAGTTATAGAAATTCATAATACCATAGGCTACAGCAAATCCATAGATAATTATATCGTTAAAATAAATGCTACATATGAAAAGCAGTGGAAGCTAGATCTATTTTCAAAATGTTAGATTGGTCCAATTTGTAGGTAATTTTGGGGTGTTTAGTGATTGGGAGTAAAAACGTCGTAACTACAGATTTCTGAAAGGGGCCCATGCTAGGTTTTTATGCTTCTGAACTATTCGGGAACTCATATTTGTACATGGAAAAACAATTTGCAATGCATAAAAACCTCAATCACGGCGAATATCCATCTTTCCTTTGCTATAGATCAATCCTTTACAAGCGTGTTTACAGATTCTATTTTTACTTCGAAACGAGACAAGGTCAAGGTCAACGAGACACATCCCCAGCAGTATTAACACACTGTACAACCGGCTGCGTCGATGACTGTGACCTTATTTGCGAGGGATGCGTGGAAAGGTTTATTTTGTAGAAGCAGTTAGCACTGAACATTTATATGCGTATTTATCAACTATAGAATACCAAAGATCCTTTCGTTTATTCGTAAAAGTAAATTAATTTGACCTAGCATGCACCTGACATCAGATGCCGAATCTGTCTTCGTTGACGACGCAGCTGGTTGTACGGTGTGTTGAATCTCGCTGAGCACAGATGACGTACCTCTGACGTAATTGCTTTTTGAAGGTTGGGCATGTGTAACCGTTACAAAACAAAAACAAAGGACAATAAAATGCGGATCTGCACGTTATTCATTGACTTGGATTTTTATACTTGATAAAGCTCAATGAGTGCTAACAATGGACCCCTTCAGGTTGGTAATTTCATACGTTTATATCTGGTTTGTAATTGTTGTGCCATTTGCATTTTCGACAGCCTAGCAGGTCCCCCTTTAATCTGTAGTTGCGATGTTTTGGCTGCATGTCCCGTAAATTGACTGGAATTGATACTAAACTAAATAAAATTCTGGGTAAAAACGATGTTTTAAATGAAATATTTACCCATTTTGTTCTATTCAGATTTCCCAATTTCAGAAGATGTCACAGAAATTCATTGAATAAAATAGATCTATACTTCATAACGCATTCCTCACTAAACTAAAACCTCTCAAAATCACACTTGTCCTCCCTGGTTGAAAGGAAGATACTTTCAAAATACTGAATTTTACAGCTGGGGGGCCATGGACCACAGGGCCCCCGATGGGTCTATGGAAACGCCCTGGCCAGGGGTCCACGGGGCCAGAGCCCCCCCCCCCCCCCCCCCCCCCGGGGGCTCTTGAGAAATAGCGTTTTCAAACCCCTCAGGAAGGCGTTCATGACACTATAAATACTAACGTTACCATCTTTTTATGAAAGTTTTCCAAATCATTTATCACTCAGTTTAAAATTATAACTCAATATGATGCACTTTTTTACATCATTTTTTTTTCAATTTCGAAATAAGAACTTGTACGTTCTAGTATGCAATGGTGACTCAAGGATTTTTTTCCGAGCCTAAATGATGGCATAAAATGTGTAAAATGTGTAACGTTACATTAAAGTTATACAGCTTAAAAATAATTTTCGGATAATTCCAGGAGGGAGGTCCAAAACACACCCCCACCGACCCCCTCTCGATCGGCCCGTGGTATGACATGGCAAATTTCAAAATATGCAACAGGTTAAACCATTTTTCTGTCAATCCATCTTAGTTTTATGTCGAAATCACTTTCAAATAAAGTTTAATTTAATTTTGAAGCGGACTAGACTACCCACCCATTTTATTCTACTGAGACATGGAATTTCTGTTGGAAGAAAAAATATCAAAACAATTCTTGTTGATACTTTTATACCAAAATTTTGACGTGGACTATGTTCTTATCGGATTTACTTCTGATAAAATATGTTGGCATTTAAAAAACGTATACAAGAAAATGTGTTTTACACCTGTTTGCTTTACTCCAAAGAAGCAAGAGGGAGGACTCGTAGCCACCAACCAATACCGGTTATCAAATGTGTGGCTACGCTATCGCAGCTAATTTCACGGTGTCACTACCATTGGCAATTCAATCTTGATTTCAAGATTGTATTTATTTTTCGGATGCATTAAGGCAACTATTACTTAGCTATATTTGATCTTTGCTGTTGTATTTCCACACTTGCACTTTTGTCATCCCTCTTGGTGACCGTGATATTTCTCAAGATTGATATCATTTAGGTACGCAATATTTTATAGTCACGGAAATGAATAATCTCTAGAACTGTTTATTGCGGCAAGCCTAAAGTCGTGATTAATCGATAATTTGAGCCTCTAATAATGGTTTATTCACGAATTAATTTCCCCTCTCTTCACAAAAACTATTTTATTTCACGTTGATTATTCGGTTATTCGGTGATTAATGATAAGAAATTTAATCGCAGAAACGTCGACTGAATCGACGGACGCTCGACAATTTAATTTGAATGGTAATTCATGCAGATTTTATGATGTAACGTAGAAAATTATACATCTAGGTTTAGTAGGTTATTTTGTTTTTGGTCGGCAAGCGATAACGTCATGATGATACGAAGAAAATGATACCTGTTAGTCTATTATCCAAACCAAAAATTCACCGGTAATAATCCAACTAACATATTTTGAAACAGTTTCCGAAATAACTAAGCAGATGTTGGCGGTGTTTTTGAAGTCACTATTCCAGCCCAGATTGAGTAGACGCTACGTCATCAAGACGTCATATTGTTTTTTTAAAGGGATCCGACTGTATCACGTGCTTATTCATCTGAGAAGCATGTCAATCAACTAGTAAGTCAATGGATGGGCGGGGACAATTCTCTTTTTCAATCAATCTGTATTTACAAGCATTGCTTCATAAAAGATCTAGAACTTAAAGGGCAATCGTCAGAAAAGAAGCTTTACCCCGAGTCTCTCCCTTAACCCATTACCACACAATGACTCTTTTTGACTCCCTACCATACAATGGCTTTGGAAAACATTGTGGAAAATGAAGAAATTGCTTGTGATAAGCAATCTCTTCATTTACCACAATATTTTCTACAATAAAAGAATAAAAAAAAGTTATATTTCATTCACTTCAAAATTTCGTCTGCAGCACCTTTGAATTTGGGACAGCCTAAAATTTTGCCGTCTGGTAATGGGTTAATCGGTCACCCTTTAGTGAATATTTATTAGAGTGTTGATCTCTACATTTTTAAATTTTAGAGTAGATAGATTTAAGAGACAGTTTAATTTCATAAAGAGTTTTCAAAAGAAGAAAGAAATTCAAAGGGTAGACAATTTAGTGAAAAGAAAATTTCTTGCAGATGTAGATCTACATGACTCGTGCTTATACTTGCTACTCTCTTAAAACAAAGTACATTACCTCTTATGAAATGATATGTAATTAGTAATGTATTTTGATGATCTTAATCAATAGACATCGGCTTTGGAGAGTAATACTTGCCGACGTTCGTCTATTTAACCTCTCTCTTAAATCCTTTCACAAACAAGACTTGATTTCGACGACAATCATGGGAACAAAAAGATTGGAAAACATTGAAAAGAAGAAATTGACCAAACGCCGACTGTCAATCAAAAACATCAATTAGCCAATGGACGATCACAAAAATGTTATGCCCCAATTGTTCATCGTTGCACGTGGTTTTGTATCGATTTATCGACTGACAATCAAAACAATCGACATACCAATGGCAAAGAATTTTGTGCTAACAATAGACTATGTTCACAGTTATGTTTTGATAAACCGCGTCGGTGTTGTTAGTTACGAGATTTTATAACAACAACTACGAAATACTACTTTGTTTGTCCGAATTTAAGTCAACGATTAACTGGATAAAATCATTCCCTATTACCGACCACATGCACATTGTTTGCCTTAAATTCTATGTTGGGCGGAGCGATCTGTCGATTGGCGTTTGGTCAATTGTCGATAACTAGCCATCTTCGTTCCCCCGAGATACTTTCCATGATGTAATTCAATCGTTTTTTAAGAAGTTATGTCGTATGCATGCAACAGCTTTCAAAATGGAGTAGTCTAAAAAATATTCTGTTTTGGGGTAAACAAAATGACGAAAATTGAACATGAATGTAAATATCCATAAATTACACTTTGGGTCTAACGATTATCCATACATACACAAGAATCAAAACGTGTGGGGCTGAAATATTTATTCTGATCTGAAACGAAGGTAAGGTTTTAGCTGCGATCTTTCGGGGGAACTGTATGATCATACAAAATGCCCGTGACTTGCAAAGCTGCTTTCGTGCCGTCTATGATCGCCTACCGGTCGCGAGATTCAATCCTGCAAATCAACAATTTCATTTCCGTAAATCCGGCGATGGAAAACTCTTTGTTTAAAGTAATCGTCGGATATGCACATCTTGCATATTTCGGGATCGTCAACATCACGGAACCAGCCGAGTAGTTAAGTCTCGTTTCTTTGATGTTGTCCCGTAGGTTTTCCCATTGATAAGCTGGCCAGGTGTGTAATAAAATGTTTTTTTTTTCTGGTCTTCCCGGTATTGACTTAAATATTCATGAACCTGCAACACTACCCAGAAGAAGCTTTGAACTCGCCCTGGATTTTGTATTTTGGTCCTTGTCGAGTTGAAGGGCCTTGACGCGAATCCCGATCCTACTTACAACATAGCCATTTGCCCGTAACTCCAAAATCCAATCATTCTGATCATTTTTCTGTGGCTCATAGGGACTGATCCGAATAACCCTCCATTTCTGCAATTTTGGACCATCACAGATCTTTGTCTTGTTTTTTCGCCAGTCTCTCACTAGCTTTTTCACTGATGCCGAAATCACTTTCAGCCGCACAGTTTTTCGAATTTTCGGCAAATTTGACCACACGATTTTTTAAGCTATTGTCATCACCAAGTAATTGCAGATTAAAACAATATGCAGTTACGAGGTTTTCGAAGAAAAGTGACGACTGCTTGTTGTGTACAATTATGTCGTGTGTTAATTTTGAGGGGCATATTGATTGCGAGATTACGCGCTTGAAATGGCAGAACGATGCATATCAAGCAAGACACCATGTTAAAATGGAATTTATTATAAAAAAGAATCAAGCAAATGAGTATTCCGTCATTGTCGTATGTTTATTGTCGCCGAGTCATAAAGTCGATGTCTATTGCACTATCTAAGGGAAGTAACTCTTTCATGAAAACTGTCTAATTTAAACCTGATTATTTCCCTTAGATCAATATACCTCAGAAAACGGAATTATTGCGCGCGATCTATTTTCTCCGCCAAAAAAAATAGTTCTACATAAAACATATAATTTCCTCGTTCAACAATGATTATTTGGCATGTCAGTTTAGAAATTGTAGAAAGTCGAATTTCAATATCAAATCAAAGTGTGGACAAGAAATCAGAGATCTACTTTGTCTCAAAACAGAAATACAGAAGAAGTTAAGAGGTCCGTCTTTTACCTTATTTGACCTGTCCAGAAAAACTCGTACGGCACAGTAAGTCGCAGCGCGAGCGCTAAGCGACTTAAAACCAGTGTATTTTAAAGACTAAATGATAGTGGTATTGAGAAGCTTTCGTTTATGGTATTACCTTATGCTAGACGCCCCTACATAGATCTATAAGGCACTGTTTTTTCAGGAAAGAAAGAGAGATAGTCGTACATGCTTTCACTAGCTGTGATGTTGTTTCAGCTTTACGGTTATAGGACAAGGGGCCTTGTTCTTTTCTTTTTATCATGTCCGCCATGTTATGCATAATCCCAAACTAAAG